>JAQFVV010000046.1:5212003-5724503 GCA_028023455.1 Epiperipatus broadwayi | reverse complement strand
ATCTGCTATCAATTAAATTGTAAATTTTCCAGTAACAAGAAATGCTCTCTTGTTAGGTGCTAGCTAAAAACCTAAAGTTACAAGTTAATAAAATAAAAATAAAATATTATTATTATTATTATTATTATTATTATTATTATTATTATTATTATTATTATTATTATTATTATTATTATTATTATTATTATTATTATTATTATTATTATTATTATTATTATTATTATTATTATTATTATTATTATTATTATTATTATTATTATTATTATTATTATTATTATTATTATTATTATTATTTAGTGTTTATTATTCCAAATTCAATCCCTTAACAACAATTTTGACCTCATTTAATTTTTAATCTTTGATTATATTTCATCTATAAGTCAATCAATTAGTATTTTTAGTTAATGAAATTAAATGACTAAAGGAAAAACAATTAAACAATTAGTTTTTACCAATTTATGAACATATTACTTTATATGCATATACTTCATGTGTATATCAAATTTGTTTGCTTTCTCACAATAGACGAAAAAAATAAGAATTAATTTCTCAAACATATCAGTTTATCTGTAGGTTTATATATGTATATACTACATTTGTATAAGCAAGTATATAATATATTTTATTTGCCTAACATTTAGTCTGAATTCAAACATTGTAAAATAAATTGAGACAGGTGTGAAGGTTAGTTGTAAGCCAACTTTTACAATATATATATATATATATATATATATATATATATATATATATATATATATATATATATATATATATATATATATATATATATATATATATATATATATATAAATTGTATTCAAATTGCAGATAACTATATAAGAGAATTAACTAATTTTAATTATTGTCTTTTAAGTCTAATGAGATAACCGCTGACAGCAGCCACAAGATGTAATATAATTCTCATAAAATAATTGGCATTGTGTTGTTCATTATTCAAAATACAATTACATATACAGTATCAAGAGTGAAAAATACAAAATGTCTTGATGACCAGATATTTACAAATTATAAATAATGGATGTTTTCTTTATCTTGAATTTTTTTTTAGATTTGTGTTTGTGATATAAATAATATTCCTGTTTTAATTATATTTATACTAAGGTTAATAGTGCTAAATTTGTTTATACTGTACGCAAAGTGTTAATTGAATCCACTTTTTTCCATCTATCGTTTTATATAAATATACATTAGATAATAATACTATATTACAGTAAATAATTACGCCAATAAATAAACAATGTCTAATGTACACCCATAAAAAATCTTAAACCACAGATAAAATGAAATTATTTCTCATTTGGAATATAGATTAATCAAATACTACAATCTTAATTTCTATTATAATTACTGATTTAAAGTTTATTGATCAAATCCAGTTGCTGCCAATATGTCTTATCAAGCCCTCGAGTGTATTGCCACTCCCTGACTGTCTTCTGCTATTGGTTTCCTCAACGAGAAGCTAGGATATTCAAACCTTAGATTTAAAATACTAGACCAAGCCCAACACTTTATCTTATGGATAACTATTAATGAGAAACTCTGAATTTTTAAGATATGCAAATGTCTTCAAATTCAGCTATTTAATTTAAATAGTCATATGGAACTGAGATTGGGATATTCTGAAAAGCTTGTCAAAAGCTAAAAGCAAGCTCTTTAGATAACATTTATAATACAAGCTTGTTAAATTAAGTCATGTGATATATGACTTGATTTCTTTGCAATTATATTTTTTGCTATAAATGATTTGACAATTTTAAACTACTAAAGTTATTAATTTATTGTGCTTCTGAACTTAAATCAGTCCCTTATAGCTATTTAACTTAGATAGCTGTATTTGAAGACATACAATGTCTGAAATTTTCAGATTTTCTACTTAATAGTTGTTGATTAGGTAAAGTACTGGGATTGGCATGTTATTTTAAATCTAATTCTTGAATATCCTAGCACCTCATTGAGGAAGGCAACATTTGATAAATAGATATGCTGCTAAAATAAAATTTAATGAACTGTGGGAAAATTGATGTATGACATAATTGTATTTTTTTTATAATTTAAAACAATTTTTGTCATAGAATTTGAATATAATTGATAACTACTACTTAGATAGTTGAAAGCACTTCTATTAAATTATAGTGGATATTTGTTTTAAAATATTGTTTACTGTATTAATTATTGTATTGTTTATATATATATAGGATTATATATATATATATATATATATATATATATATATAATCCTATAGGACGAGTAACAATTAGAACAACAGGGACAGGGAATGGAGGTAAATATTTTTCTTAAATGTAATTGCATATATATATATATATATATATATATATATATATATATATATATATATATATATATATATATATATATATATATATATATATATATATATATATATATTGTGTGTGTGTGTGTGTGTGTGTGTGTGTGTTCGTGGGTGTGTAATAAATCAGAGCGATTTATCTATAGGCAATAAATATTAGTAGCACCACAGAAAAAATATCCAAACAGAAGACAAAATTATATGCATAGCTTTTTTTTTTATACAATCACATGTGGCATGTGTTCTGTGCTGTTATATTGATGAAGTATGGTGACCAGATTATATTACACTTTTATGGCTATTATATCCTATTTACTAAAATACATTATTAAAAAATAAATTAAATAGTTGTTATGTAATAAAAAAATAGAATTGCTTTTAAAAAGATATTACACATAAAAAACAAAAATATGTGTTGATTATTTCCATGTTTGAGTGTAGTTTAAGAAGCATATATACATGTATAATTTACAGTTCAATTTTAAATCTGTGATCAGGTTTAACCCTTCCAAAATGCAACCTAATGTCCCTTATTTTCAGCATTTTATGACGGTTTCTTTGTCTCACAAATGAATGTAAAATATATTACTTATGAGAAAATAATTAATTTGACTTTATTTGATAGATATTTGTGTTTTTTACTGAAATATATTTTAAATGTTCACATTTTGTTTCTGTAAATATTAAAAAGAAATAGGCCATAATCAAAACAAAAAAGTTATACTTTCCGTTTCTAGAAAAAAATATTATAAAATGAATGAAATATTTTTTTTTTAATTTTTATTATTTTTAAACATTTGAAACATATAATTATTGATTTTTCTTATATCTAGTGAATTATGCTTTAAATGTTTAAATTTTTTAAATATATATTACAAAATTATGATATTTTCTTTACTCCTAAACAAATATGTCTTTGCTTGTCTTCTAATTTGCTTCAGGCCATATTTACATTAGCATTTAATATAATGTTATATTTTTTTAAAATAAAGTATTGCAAGTCAAGATAAGTTATTAAATAATTTATATTTCTTGTAATCTAATAAATATAGTATATATTTTTTTAAAATATCTAAAACCTGGTAAAACTGACTTATAGCGGTCTGAACAATTCGCCCTTTATTTTTAAAAAACTTAACTACCCCTCCCCTTATAACTATATCCAAATTTAATGTGTAGGTAACTATATCTAAGTCTAAATGTTAATAAAAAAATGAAAAAAAAAAACTTACATTTACATGCGTATTTCTCACTTATAGCGGTCTTTGCTGTATATATAACTGTAAATAAATTAACTATATTAACTATAAATAGAGTGGAGATAGACACCATTAGAATGATCCAACTTTAATCAGTTTATCTACCAATAAATAAACTCTGTCTAAATGTAAATATTAATAAATAAAAAAGTAATAAGACTTACATTTTTATGCATACTTTTCACTTGGAATGTATATCTAGCAGTCTTTACTCTCTATATAACTATAAATAAATAAAGTATATTAACTATAAATGTTTTGACATAAATATGAATAAATAAAAAAAATAAACTTACATTTAGGATCTGTGTGTCAAACTACATCATTCTCACTATGTAATTGCAAAGTATATCTAACTATAAGTGTATTTTTACATGAAGATTAATAAATAAAATGGATGTAAGAAAACTTACTTTTTTAGGCTCTATTTAGTCTCACCCAAAAAGTCCCTGCTGTAAAAATTATGAACTACTTTTGTCACATGTCATTTTTGCCACGTGTGTGTTTCTGAAGTACTTTTGCTTTATCGTGTGGAAATTTGTCTTTATAAAAAATGGCAGCTAGGGTGGCTATCACAACAATAGTGCCGCCAAATGAGATTATGGATGTTTCATATATTCTGGCAAAAACATGGAATACTCGTCATCTGATAGAACAATTTCAAATTGTGGAATTGACCATAATGTGGCTGGAAAGGAGGTGTCTGTTAAAGAACAGCATGCTATGTCTGCATTGCAACATTCAATGTTTTCAGGTAAAATATTCGGACAGCATAGATGGTGTTAGATAGCAATGCAAAATGTGTCACCAATGTACATCAGTAAGAAGTGGCTCATTTTTTTCCACAGCCATCTGTGTTTGAATACCAATGTTCATATAGTTGCTGGTCATATAATTTTCCTGTTCACATTGTTGATTTGAGAATGAGGTCAGTGAACGAGTGGTCATAGACTGTTGTAATATTTGCCAGGAAGAATGTACTACATATTTTGACAGAAATCCAGCACTTCTTGGTGGATTTGATGACAATGGCAACCCAAAGATAGTTGAAATCAATGAGTCCTATTTCTTCCATCAGAAATACAACAGAAAGGCATTCAGAGAAGGTTGGCAGGTGTTCGGTGAGATAGAAAGAGGCTTGAAAAAATGTTTCCTATCTGAAATCGCAGGCAGATTGGCTGACACCCTGGAAGCACTCATCCAGTAACACCTTTTGCCTAAAACACATAATATCAGTGACTGCTGGTGTGCATATAATAATATTAGCGGTCTTTCTAATGTTGTCTATCTCCACTCTGACATTGTCCATGAACACAACTTTGTTGACCTGGAGGATGAGCTTATACACACCAATAATGTGGAAAATCTGTGGATGAGAGCAAAGCATAAGCTAAAATAACAATTTGGGATGAGCAGACTTTTGTTCTCATCCTACCTGCAGAAATTTTTTTTCAGAAATATCCACGAACATGACGACGTTTTCATGCATTTCTTCACTTGTGTAGCTTCAAACTACTCCTAAAACTGTAAGTTTGTTATTTTGTTATTTATTCTTCTTTATGTAAAAAAACATTTATAGATAATATAGTTAATTTATTTACAGTTATATATACAGCAAAGACCGCTATAAGTGAAAAATATGCATGTAAATGTAAGTTTTATTTTCATTTTTTTATTAACATTTAGACTTAGATATAGTTACATACACTTATTAAATTTGGATATAGTTATTAGGGGGGGGGGTAGTTAAGTTTTTTAAAAATAGAGGGCGAGGTGTTCAGACCACTATAAGTCAGTTTTACCTAAAACTGTAATAAATTTGCAATTAAACACATTTTTGCATCATTGGAAATTGCAATGTTATAAAACGCCAAACATTTTACAACCTTACCAACAGACAATGACTGATCATGTCAAGGCAAGGCTTATGTCTATTGTAAGAGCAGTAATTTTGAATTTTTCATTTTTTGGACTTTTTGGGGGCAATTTTTTTATAACAAAATATATTGTTGTACATGCATATATACATATAATACTTACGAAAAAAGTCACCAAGGGGAAAATTGGCCACAAGATGAATTAAGTCGGTTTAACCAATCGTAAAGTTAATAAATAATGGAAATATAGTAATATATTTATCACATGTTATTTTAGTTAAAATTGTTTGTTCAGAAAATATAGCAACTATAAATCAGAGTTATATATATATATATATATATATATATATATATATATATATATATATATATATATATATATATATATATATATATATATATATATATATATATATATATATATACTGTTACAGGTGAAATAAAATTTACATGACTGAGTAAATAAAAAAAAACAATTAATTTGTAGAAGAGCTTATCTATTCCATCTTGCAACATTTCTAATTTATCAGCTTTATGCAAATCATAATGTTTATTCAGCACATTCTCATGCTTCTTCTTAGTCTCCTTACCTTTACCTATGGTAAACACACTGAAACTATTGGTCATGTGACAAATTTTGATTATTCTGGCAATAATAAATAGTATATGATGCAATCATATTAAAAACTATATAATTATATGTAATATTATTATTCGATGTCTGTATTTTTCAAAGCAATATACATAATTATATAATTAAATATATTTAATTATAAATACTGTAATTATGAGACCCAAACTAAAATATTCTAATAAATGAAAATGATGAATAAGGACCACTATGTAAAATAATAATAACAATGTACTTTCTATTACATAACATACTAAAAATACATAATTCAAATTAAATTAATAATAAGTCAATTAATGAAATAAACAACAATAATAACATAAATACATGGTCTGAGTAATATTTTAATCTCATATTTTATTTGCCTTGAGATATTTATTTATATTGTCTTCAACATCTAGAATCGAACTCCAATATCTTATGGCAAAAATAAATGGGTTCATATTTAAAAATTTATTTATATAAAAAATGAATAAAAATATATGTCAGGCTATGAGAAGTCTACACACCAAAAAAACAAACTTGAATTATTTGCAAAACAATGACACATTATTTTCATTGCACCCTCAAATTACTATCATTCAATGTGATCACTTATCAATCATAAGATATGTCGATTGGTTAAGTATTTCACTTGTGAACTTCATCAGAAAGATTATATGAGTATTTCAGATTAATATGTTTAATCATAGTATGTTTTATAATTTACTTAAGATTCATTAAACTTCCATATAATTTAAAAAATTTTCAGATCTGTCATGACAAGTAATTTTATTCTCTTTACAGTGAAGAATATTTCTATATTATCTACAATATATATATTTTATTCTCTTTACAGTGAAGAACATTTCTATATTATCTACAATATATATATATATAATCATGTGAATTTCACCAAATCTATTTTAAATAATAATTGAACTGCCCTCTAGCTGCCAAGTTTGATAACTTTTTTACAATAAAAAATTAGACCTTTTGGAACATCCTCTTAATGTGTTTAGATCTTTTTGTGTTCAGTTATCTAGAACAATAGCAGACAGAGTACTAATTTAAATCAATCTTATTATTTTTTAGTCTAAACTCATACTTAAGTAACTGATATAAAATTAATAGAGTGGAGATATTTCACTCACTTCTAAAACTCCATAATAAATTATCACATGTTTGCAGCTAGAGGACAGTTCAATTATTATTTAAAATAGATTTGTTAAAATTGACATTACGTTATATTTATTCATTATTAAAATTTTATTCATATTTACCTATATAACATGTGTTAATTTATTACTGAGTTTTAGAAGTGAGTGAAATATCTCCAGTCTATAGATTTAATATCAGTTATTTAAACATTACTTTACATTACAAAATAAAAAGACTGATTTAAATTAGCACTCTGGACTTTATTGTTCAAGATAACTGTAGAAAAAAAGATCTAAAATGCTTTAAGAGATGGTTCACTGGTCCACTCTCTTATTGCAAAAAGTTATAAAACAGCAACATAATAATGGGTGGTAAAAATCCTTATTCTTTTAATATATGGGATTCTTCAACCTATCATGAATACACACCATTATATGAGTTTACAATTCATATAAAATTTGAATACTGCCTAATCTAGTATAAATTCCTATATTCCTATTAATGGTTAATTAAATAAATATCTTAATCATAACATGATAAATAAACCACTATATAACAATACAACTATTGTATTAAACAAATAAAATTTATAATAATATAAAACAATCTTAAACACTTTCTTCATGTGTTTTCAACTCATTTGATTGTTTATCAAGGCAGTATAGAAATCGCTTTTATCCTACTAACTGATAAAATTGAATCTTTCACTGTATCATCCAGTAACAACCTTTCTGTAAAGTAGTCAACTTTCATTGATATACCCTGACAATTTCTTTATAGCATATGATTCTTTGAGCTTATGGTTTGATTCATGTGTCTCATCCATTAAGATATTAAAATCCCATGGACAACACACATGCCCAATAATAATTTGATGAATATTGAGCAGTCAATTAATTTCTATCATTTTCCATTGCTTTTCTAAATGTAAATTTATGTTGTTGAAGATGATTTACTTTAGTCTTACTAATATATTTTTCATTGCATCCTGGTGATGGTCATCCAATATTTTAAACAACAATATATTTATCCTCTTTGCTTGTAGTTACTTTAGAATTATTAATTAAGTTATTAAGATTAGGTGGAGTTCTTCATGTCAACCTAAAACATGGGTTAAACATTTCATCATGTATTCATTAATATTAGGAACAAAAGCTTTATAGTTACATAGTTTATTATTCACAATTACGTTAGTTTTTTTTTTTATTATGTCTTCCATAATAGTTTACACAATTTCTAAAAGTCTTTGTATATAATGACCCAACTTCATTAAATCCTGCATATAGATATCTCTATTATATCTATGAAATGCTTCATTTGATTACAACTGTTGATTACACATTAAAAAAATCCTAAAACCAAACAACTTGTGTTATAGGAACAGACAATTGATTGTAAAACGTATAAGATAAGATTTTAGGTTGGCATGAAAAACACTACCTAATTTTAATAGATTAATAAATAATTCTAAGGTAATAACAATCAAAGAGGATAAAAATAGTTTGTCTGTTCTATTGAATGGCCACAACTAGGTTTAATACATTATATATTGGAGAAACTAAAACAAATGTAAAATATCAACTTCAATTACATAAATATATGTATAGAAAGACAAAAGAGAATAAAATGATTTATTCAGCTTTTTATATTCATCAAAAAAAAAATACTGGGCATAAGTATTGTCCATGTGATTTTAGAATATTAATGTATGAGAGACATGACAAAAAACATAATATCAAGCAATAATATTCTATAAAGAATTGGTGAGGGGATATATATAAATACACATTTGATTTTTTTTTTTTGATTAGTGGTTGTTGGTACATAGAGTGAAATGTTAGAGTGTATCACTTTTAGAAGAGTAATAAGATAAGGACTTAAACAAGTGGAAAGTGTTTGACAATAAAATTTTATATTACTTTAGAGTTTTTTCTGTTATATATAATAGACCTATTGTTTTATTCTAGTTTATATTTTATAATAAAAACAGGAAAATATAATTTAAAAAAAAACGTAACTGCTCAACCATCAACCATCATAAATAAAATTGATTTTATGCATTTTTCGAATTATTATTTATAAGTACATAAATTTCCATTAAATTTATTTATGCTTATTTCCAAAGACTATATATATATATATATATATATATATATATATATTTATATTATATATATATATATATATATATATATATATTTAATTATCAAATATGTATGCTTATTCTTAATAATGCCTTTCTTAAATTTATAGTCATTTCCGAACGTGAGGTGTATGCAAAATTTATGAAAGCATTTTTTTGTTTATCAGTAATAATTTTTATTAATGTTTTTTTTTTTTTTTTGTGAAAAACATTTTTGAAATATCAATCTTCATTAAATATATTAAATCGACTTTTATAATTCTACTCATAAATGGTTAGCATTAAAATAAACAACAATAAAATAACATTGCCACCTTGATGCTACTGCTGCTATTACTACTACTACTACTACTACTACTACTACTACTACTACTACTACTACTACTACTACTACTACTACTACTACTACTACTACTAATACTACTACTGCTACTACTACAACTACTACTCTTACTAATACTCTTATTCCTACTCCTACTCCTCCTACTACTATTATTACAACTACTACTCCTACTACTAATACTACCACAATTACTACTATTATTAGTAGTAGTAGTACTACTACTACTATTACTACTATTACTACTGTGCTGGTCAAAATATGCTTATTCATCTAACACAAGCTGGAACTCACAAAATGTACTTCAAACCCAGTTGAGCCTGAGATGTTGGTCAGGGACCAGCCTGCATTTGAACCCACTCTCCAAGCCCCAGGTCAAACATCTAATGGACAACATAACAATCATATCCCACAATAATTAATTCTTAATCTGGCCCACTAGCAAATCGGAGAAAACAATAAGACTCATGGACTTAAAAATATATATATAAACAACTTAAATACTAGAGACATTCCAAAGATAAAACCTAATATATTAATTTAATAGGGGTTTTAGTAATGAATAGATAGGGCAATTAGTGAATTGGATTGATCAATAATGAGACAGAAACTGATCTATGACGAATTAAAATGTTTATTAACAATTTGAGAAGTATTTTGACATAACCTTATTGTTGGCAAATGCACACAGGCATTTTATATATAAAGTAACATTTCTCTAGGCCATTTGAACAATAATTGATGCATTGGCAAATAGGTTTGTTGATATTATTTAATGATCCAGATATCATGCTATACAACTAATCACTACACTCACTTATTAGTCATGCCCTTTTATGATCAGTTCGAGTGGGTATTTTACATGAAATCAAACCAAGTCTGGAGTGAAGCTTAATAATACGTCTAATTATAATAAATTTATATATTAAATATGGGCTTATAAAGTATCCCAGATAGCTTTAGATAGAACAGGTTTTCAAGAATGCTTCGGATCAATGCTAAAGATTGCATATTAGGGAGGAAAGAGTTGGCTATAACGATTTTACTAATATGCTAGGCAGAAGTAAAATATAATAATAAAGTTGCTTTGTGGATGGAATAATAGTTTTAGGGTTTTCGTGACAAACACCGGTTTACCCAATAACCTGTCATCATGCTTCTAAAAGAGAACATTTATTTGGTTCATAAGAGGCAGGGGACCTACATGCTAATCTGGCCCATAGCTCAGACTTAGCTACTGCACTACCCATAAGAGAAGATGAGATGGATTTATTGTGGCTCCATCTGATATATATATATATATATATATATATATATATATATATATATATATATATATATATATATATATATATATATATATATATATATATATATCAAAACAGCACAATGAGAAAATATTAATAAATTTCACATCCGACAAGCCAACATATATTATAAATGTAAATATCATATATTAAATGAACAAAAGTTTATTAGCTTGATCAAAAGAGCCAACTCTTAGGTAGCATGAGAAAGATGATATGCTACTGATGGGTTAATATATATATATATATATATATATATATATATATATATATATATATATATATATATATATATATATATATATATATATATATATATATAAAGTTTACTTTATCCCTTTCAATCTCTTTTGTTATCTATAACTACTAAACTTTTAAAAAGGGAAAAATATATTTAATAAGGGACTTACAAATACTTTACTAAAAAAAATATACTTATGATTACACTCCAGGGTAGTTTAATCTTTAGTAACATAATAATTAAAGGTTGAAAAGCCATTTTTTTTATATTTATATTAATTAATTAATAAATGATTAAATAACAATGAGCACAAATGGGTCACCACTATTTAGAAATTAGGTTTCCGAAACAGTGCATGAAATGACACTATAATAACTAATATTTCGAAGATTTTAAATTATATCTTAAAAAAACATATTTGATAATTAAATGCACATGGTTTCAAAACATAGGTATAACTAATAATTATTAAAATAATCATAAGGAAAGCAAATATACTGCAGTGATTAAGTTAGATAGCAAAATATTGAATTAATAAAAAAAAAACCAGCAAAATTATTACATTTTATAGAATTAAAATATTATTTAGAAAACAATTTTAGAAAGAAATTACAATAATATGTTTAGCTAACCTGATTTTGAAGAAATAATGATAGTTTTGAAATTTACACAGAACTCTGCTATTTTAGTAATATTAAGACAGTTCTATAGCTGAACTGGAGATATTCAAGCTGGAACGAAGGTGACTCTTTGGCGGCTTATGGCAAGATCTGTTTAGTTGGGAGACAATTTTAAAATGGTGTTGGAATGTAGACAAGTTTCTTTTAGCAGCTTATGGCATCTTTTATTTGGTATAAGGTTGTTGGTTGTTGCTTCGGCATTGGATGGATTGAACTTCAGCATTCCATGATGGGATATGGCAGAAAAATTTTGCCTGACTTTAGCCAGACATGGTAAACTTAAACAATTTATAACTTCTGATATTAACAGCTCTGCAAAAGCAAGATGGAGTATATCTTTCCACTTAAAAATAAGGCCTATTTATATATTTCCACTAAACCTTAACACCTTTTTGGAATTTTATTTGCCTCAGAACCAATGACTTTTAATTAAAACAAATCATATAATCTAATTTCTACAACAGATAATGTCTCCGAGGTGTTATTTTTAATGTACTTAAAATTATTAAAATATATAAATCATATAATTCGATTCAGATTTCACTAATTAAATCCCTTTTTAGGTGTTATTGAATGTACAAGCTTAGCAGAAGTAACAACATTCTGATTTAATGATAAAGTCTTTTGTTGCAAACAAAATCAATCAGTTAACTATATTTTACTTTTACTCCGGGTGTGGTCACTAATTGATTTCTTGTTTACACAAAATTCTCATTTTTAATTATAAATGGATTTTTATTTTACTGAAATAAATAACTTTTAACATATTTTACTTTCCAATATTATTTGTTTAAAAAAAGCAAATTTAAAGAAAATACTTTAGTTTCAGCTATATCTATAAAACATTAAATCAGAAAACTGTAAATATATTTTTTAAATTTTTTTATATATATATATATATATATATATATATATATATATATATATATATATATATATATATATATATATATATATATATATATATATATATATATATATATATATATGAATCATTATACCATCATTACAAGGTTTAAATTAGCCATCCACATACAAATATAATAGCGAATATAATTAAGAATTGACTGAAAATTAATAAATCATTTTATAATAATTTATGAGCATTTCTACACTATAATTTTATCAAACCTGGCTAATTATAGCGTGTTTTCTATGTAAATAGATGATGCCATTCAAGTAGCCATGATAGCAAAGTTTTCCTGCTGGGCTTATATATAACATGTTTACATTTAAGATAGGTTCGAAACTAGTTCAGATGAGTAGGTCATTAGGATGATGGTGAAACAGAAAGATTAAGGGGTTTCCGTTTCACTACTAATACTCCTACTACTACTATTATTACTACAACTATTACTACTACTACAACTATTATTATTATTATTATTATTATTATTATTATTATTATTATTATTATTATTATTATTATTATTATTATTATTATTATTATTATTATTATTATTATTATTATTATTATTATTATTATTATTATTATTATTATTATTATTATTATTATTATTATTATTATTATTATTATTATTATTATTATTATTATTATTATTATTATTATTATTATGCAAAGTCTATTATACTATTTAAAATATGTGTATTGTTTTTCTAAAGTGTAATATATATTTATTTATTTTTTGGGAAACTTATAACTGCATTGTTTTTGTAAGTTATACAAATTAATTAACGTTTTAAAAAAATAACTAAACAATATAACATTTGTTGTGTAATTTACAGAGAAATTACTTTATCAGCCACATGGAATATGACACTAATGAGTTATTAATCTTATAAAACATTATACCCAAGATGGAGACAGAATATTAGTTTATCACTTTGATTTCAATAATTGATAAGAATTAATACTGAAACCCATTGAATATGTGAACATAAAAGGTAATCACCACTCTTTAATTTATGAATTAAAAACACTCTAAATGTTGAAAAAAATCAAAAATTGAATGAACTCTCGATTTCTGGAAGTCTGCTGTTTATAAGCAGATCTTTATCAATAGAGCTGATAATTAAAAAAAAATATCAACCACATGCATTATTGTACTTAATACTTATTAAACTCATAATCAACTATTCAATGTTAGAAAGATAATCTCACTTTCAACGTATTTATTGTAACAAATGAATATTATTTATTATGGAAACGTTAGATTAAGCATAACTCAACATATATGCAATCAAAGAGATGAAATGATTGTCACCAGTCTGAGAAATGAAATCACTCTAAAGGATTATCAAATGATCAAAAATAGAATGACTCTATTTAATGTTGGAGCACTGATGTTTATAAGCATATCTTTGGAAAATATTGTTGGCAATTCAGAATGAATTTACTTTATTATTCAGATGAAATATTGGGGCATAAAGAGTTATTAAGCTCATAATCAATTTGACAAAGCTAAAGACAGAATTTAAAAACATGAATGCAATATTAAAATAAGATTAAATATGTAAAAGCGTGAAGAGTATGTAAATAATGAGAGTAAATCAATCTTTACCTCAGTCTTTTATTATTTATTATGAGCTTAATAATTCCTAAGTACTATATTCCATATGATTTATAAATAAATTCCTTTATTAATTACAAATAATATTGACAAAGATATAATTGTATACATCTGAGCTCTAAAATGGTAGATAGATTTTATTCTTAATTTTTGTTTGACACGGTTTATAAACTATATTTCCTGTGCAGAGATAATATCTTTACTTTACTCTAGCCCATTGTAGATTATTTTGGGAGCGTGGTCAAAATGGATGTTAATTTTAAATGATAATCATATCAGAAACTCTTTGTTTCATGATGATCAGTTCCAACCCACAATGTTTTCTTACTTTTTGCCAAACATTATTTATTATTTTCTGGCTTATAACTTGGTTAATAGTATAAGCTTAACGGAATTAATGTTGGTTCTTAAATAAAATTTCTCAAGTTGCATTTATAGTAGGCTTATGAACTTTAATTTTGAAGATATTTAAGATGATGTATAAATTTATTTTAGAAATTCAAAAATTAATTTCTTGATCGCGTAATTTATTTGTCTTCTTTTTTTCTTAAAATAAAACGAACAGTTCTATATCATCTTATGTTTGATTTATTGATGCATGAGTTCCAAGTTTTTGTTTTTATTTTCATCGTTGATGTCATTGTGATCTTTATGCAATTTTATTCTGGATTAATAAATAAAAATAATAACATTAATGATTTTTTTTTCCGAGATTTTATTCTTGTTTGCAGATATAGGCGTGGTATATGTATAAATCATTATTGTCAATAATATAATTTTAAGTAATAAGTTTACACAATATTACTAATATATAGTTAAAAATATTTTTTGACAATTTCTGTTAGTAATCATTGTGTTGTGAGTTTAAATGTACCATTACATCCGCCCTTAAGAAATTAAAATAAATATGTTGATTTTAAATCTCAAGTTTACTTTTGTTGGAGTATTTAGTGTTCTTTAGATTTGTTGTGATTTCATGTTGAAAATATAATTTCCATTTACTCTCTTTTACATTGTTGGTTTTCTGCATACATTGGTATGATGGTGTTAATTAAGAATCTGATCATTATTAAGTATAAGCATTTACAGTGGATATTATATATGCATGTGTGTGTTTAATAGTATTAATACTGTTGTTATGTGAGGCTCAATAGATCTGTTCTGATGCTACTTAAATGGCTGAGTATCCATTTCCATCTAAATGGTGAACTGGATTAAATATTTGATCAGTACTAAGATACTCTGTTACTTGTATTTGAACATTTTTATGAGGTACAGTCATCAATTGATCCTAGTGTTTTACACATTATTTTTTTACACTGTTTTACTTCTTTTTTTTAACCTGACATAATCTAATCTTAATTTTCCTCATTAGGGGTTTAGAATTTGGACAATGTATGTGTTACAGATTTCACATCTGCAATTGAGCAAATATGTGTTTAGAATTGTACATTTGGTGATGGTGATTGGCCCATCATAAGAGTTCAAGAAATTATGGAATATGAACTCTTGTTGTTTACCAAAATATGGTGTTTTTATGAACACCTTCCACCTACTTTAAATTAAGAGTCTGTTTTTTTTTTTTTTTTTTGTTGTGGTTCTGGGCTGTATGAGTTATCCTTTCATATTCTTTCATCTGATCTCTTTCTGTGATTATAGGTGGATTTGTGGTTGTTGGTACATATTTTTGGAACAAAATTAATAAGTTTTGGTTCATGTGTTGTGGAATGAATGTGAAACCGGTTGATTAATTTACATTCCTATTTGTTTATTCAACTATGCTTTCTGTGAGATTTACTCAACACCTATGTCTGATGTCCAAATAGGTCCTGAACAAAGATCCCTATTCCTGCATTATGTGTTCATAGGTGTATGACTGTGGGTTTTAATCAATGTCTGTAGATATTTATTATTTTACTATTTATGTATGACATTCATTGCATAAGAAGTACCATAATCCATTAAGATATTCTTGGTTTTCCTATTTCTTTAAAATAAAGAGTGTCAAAACCTTTGTTGGTATATCTAGTATATTAGCTTTAGATATTGGATAAGCTGTCCTGTATTTCAAAAAGAAGTCATAGGCTATTAACAAATGTGTGTGTTTATTTGATGATTATAAATGTCCATAAATTCTAGAGATATGATCTCATTTGTTTTTTTAGGGATGATAGATCTTACTCTACAATGCATCAGTTATTTAGTGGTTTGGCTTTTAAGCATATTTGAATTTTTTTTTCTTTTATGATGTCTTGTTACATCCTCATCCAGTAAAACCATTTTTAATGTTTGTGCAGTATTGTGGATTCCATAGTGCCCATATAAACATTGTTTGTGTAGTATGAGTGGTTTTTTAATATTCAAGGTATTATTACCTTCCAAGTGTTTATGTCATTGTTTATTTTATATGTCAAGACCTGATTCTCTAACTTAAGTTGATTAAGATATTTGACCATGTACAAAATTTCCTCTCGATTTTAGATCTGAGTAATTGGGATTAAATATTTATCTTTAGATTGTATATTATGAATATTTATTAAATTATTTCTTACATGTTCATCCAATATTATGTCAATGTTCATAATGTAGACATTATATACCAATATGTGTTAGTGTTCTGATCAACACAGATTTTGACTTAGTGCATCAGCTACAATATTTTTGGATCTTTTCCAGTAGTTGAGTGTTTAATTGAATTATTTGCCAACAGATTCCATCGATAAATATGACTATTTAATAAGTAGCTGTGGTTCAAGAATACACAGCTTAGGTTCAGTGATCACTGTAAACTCTGAAGGGATAAGCATTTGTCAAATTCCTGGAAAGCCCACACTATTGCTAGTGGCACTTTATCTCAGTTACTGTTGATTGTCTGATGAAGTGGCCATATTGAATATTTAAAAAATTATGTTGAGCCACAAATGTTATCATGAATTAAGTTTATATTACTCAAAAATGATGTAATATGTATTTTTTGAAACATAACCCACCAAAGAATGTAATTACGTTGAAAAAATATGGTTATTGATATTCAAAGTAATAAAAAAAGAATAAAAGTTAATATTTCTAATAATTATTTTCATATTATTTTATAAATATGAAATTATCATGCATTCAATTTAAAATTATTCTTATATTATTAAGTTAGTTGGATTTATCATGAAATTAAAAAAAAAAGTATATAATAACACCAACTAAGGTAATCCATCACTTGGGAACTTTGTAGAATAAAGACATTAGTATTTTTTTTCCCAAGTAGTCCTTCAAAACGTATTTTCATGAGGAGTTTGCAATGAATATGTCATTCCTAATAACATCCCTTATAACAAGTAGTTAATATTGATCTATAACACTCACTAAATTAAAACACTGATCAAACGAACACTTTATTTATTTTAAGGAGATCCCTTTAGGCACCAGTTAGTCATGGAGTAAATCCCAGCTAGCTCATCGAATTGTAGCTGTCTTAAAAATCTCTGCCCACTCTAAAATTATAATTCTTAATAATATTAAAAAAAATTACAGCATGATAAAACTTTGGCATCATTCAAAAATCCTTATATACTCCCTACTCTTTTAGTTTCAACTTAAATCACTTCTCAATAATAATTATTTATTTTAATAACCGCTCTATTTCCATAAACTAAACATATTATCTCATAGTAAATGTGTATGTTCATTCTTTTAACACAAATATTTCAACAAATATTTAAATCTCACTCTTTTTTAAAAAAAATAATCGCTTTGTCTCATAATACAACCATGCACACTCTTTTCATTTGAATAAATATTTTAATACATTTGAAAAAAAGTAAAATATACAAAACATATTTAATTAAAATTCACACATACACACAATTAATGATAAAACTTTGGCATCATTCAAAAATCATTATTTCAAAAGATACTCCCTACTCTTTTAGTTTCAACTTAAATCACTTCTCAATAATAATTTATACTCTGACGATACTAGTTCATAAAATGTTAAGGGTTAAAAGTTTTTATTTACTTTTCTACCATGGCTCAAAGATCAAAATTTGGAGAATGAAAAAAAAGAAACGTTACTTAGGATTAGAATTTGATTTGACATGTGTATGACAAAATGTAGCTTCTGTAAAATCTTGGTTCCAACCGGTTAACACTAACTCCATGTAGATCTTTCATTAATTTGTGATGTTATATGACACTCGTGTATCTAGCTTGGATACTCCCCTGTTCCTTAGACTTTTCCTGAATATGGTTTGTTCATCAAACTATCTGCTGATGGTGTTGCAGTGAAATCTCTTGCCAGCTGCATGATACAATGGGTTCTGCAATGCATCTTTTTTTTTAATAGTAGTTTATGAAATTTTCTGGAATCAATCAGTTTATTTCCGATCAAATTTCTTTCTATTTTCGTTAATAATTTATTTGTTCCAATTTATTTTCTGATCAACTTTATTTTATTTTCTTTTGATTCTTTGAATCTAATTTTTTTTTATTAATTTTTTTTTGATTACTTTAACAATACAAAATATGCTTCTTTTATATCCGATGTTTCTTATCTCACAGATCCATTGTACATTTGATTTCGCTCCAATTGGACTTCTGTTTCTTTTATTTAAAGTCTCTGATTCTTTTCATTGATTGTTGGTTTCAGTGAATATTAATTTTTAGTTTCTTTCTTAATGTCTTAGCCATTTAATTAAATTTCTTTTTCTTTTATTACATTAGCTCTCCATGGTTTTTTAAAATTAATTTCCTTTATTCAAAATCTATTTATACATGCACACATTCAATCTTTTTATTATAAGATAAAACAGACTCCCTCTCCTTTTTACTTTTTTGTTTTATTAGAAAAGTAATATTAAATCATTTTTTTATGTTAGTCTCCTTTTGCAGTTGTTTATTTCCTTTCTTTAACAATACCCCCCTCCCATCCTAATATTTTGTTCTAAACTTTTAAAACTTTTATCTTTCTTTGATTTTTAAAATGAAATTTCTTAAATATTTTTACTCTTAAAAATACTAAAACATTTGGTCATAATGTACCTCAGTACATTTTCTTCATCCATCTCCTTGAGACTAAAATATCATTTTAAGGGTGGACAGGATATGTGAACCTGAATGCACCAAACTAAACTCAGTTAGTTTTGTTTAGACAATTGAGAAATAAAACTATCAAGAGAAATATCAGCCAAGTAAATTTAGATAATTTGAATTTTTTTTAATAGTTAGACAATAGAATAAAGAAATATACCATGAACACAAGAGTGACTTAGATTTGAATATGCATATTTATCAGAGAATGCACATGAGTATGGCAAACATGAAAACATTAAATGCTTGGGCAGCAAAATTCTCTCACCTATGAATAGAAAAATGAATAGGATAATATCTTCATGCTGATGATTTATAAAATTACAAAAAAAAAAAAAAACAGCAACTCTAGTTTTCTGATTCAGATATCTGTAAATAGTTATGGTGTAGTAGGAAATCAATGAAACCAGCATGGATGATTGCTCAGTAGCATTCTAACAACTGACTTTCTAATGTCGCAGGACTGCTGAGTGTAATACTACTTTTAAAGCAAACATGGTTAATTTCACATACAAGACATCAAAAAATATTTATGATTATATATATATTTTTTGATGTCTGGTAAATATTTTTTGATGTCTGGTATAATCCGGTTCAATATATATATATATATATATATATATATATATTGAACCGGATTGATATCTTATTCAAGGGTTTTACTGCCAAAATTAATTACTTTTAATTTTTGTTAAATTTCTACTGTTAAAAAAAATTCTTTTTAATTATTTAAAAAAAGTATATGTAGTAATATGCATACTCATTTATGTTTAAAATATATTTTGTTTTGTTTTTTTTATATATAAAATTGATTTTAAAACAGGTTTTTGCTACCGCTTGTTTTTACTTTTTTTTAGTCAATTTGATTAAAAACAAGCAGGCTTGTTTATTACATTCCTGTCTCTTTTATCATTTGTACTTATTCTACAAGTGGAAATTTAATTTTGTGTTGTTTTTTGTGTTTAAAATAATTGTTTTTTGTGTTTAAAATAATCCCTGGTTAAAATTCTTAAATTAGATTGAGTGGAAGATTAAGATTTGCCCTGCCCTTAGGCATAGAATCTGACAACAAAAAAGGTTTTTGTGGGAAATGTAGTCTGGTATAAATGACACCACAAATTTTGGGCACTAGTTTTTGCTTTTATTCCTAACAAACAAGCTGCTTCAAAGTCAGAGATTTTGTATTCTGTAAACACTTTTATTATAGCCTGCTGAGAGTCATACAATTTTGGATAGCATTTCAGACATTTAATTCCTTCTAAAAATTTGTAATTATTAACAGACATCATTGCTTTACAAGATGTCCAAATCTACTGTTCTGAGTGCTGCCATTTGCAAAATGTCTTGCTAACTTAAACCAAAGGTTTAACTCCTAACTTTCAACTCTCCTTCAGTCATACCATGAACATATAGAAGAAACCGGTTCCTTTGCTGGAATATGAACTAATACAAAAGGGCATAATTTATGTGAACATTGCTTTACCATAAGGTAAATATTTTCTTTTATTCTAACCAGGGTAAATTCTGTTACTTAAATTTCCGCTCAAACTTAATAAATATGTATTTCCTTTTACTAGTATTTATAGTGTGTCTTGGAATCTTAGTTTTAAGATTACAAGTTTGTTTTCAATTTTTGTTTATCAGAGTGTGGATGATGAGTGTATATTTTTACAAGTTTAATATATGTCTAATTATTTCACTAACTACTGCTAAATGTTTTGGCAGTTTATGTAATTTTTATTTACTCATCTACCCATAGTTTCTTGTAAAATCAGTAAATTTAAATACATTTAGTTTGCACTTTATGCAAACTGCAAAATCTTTTGGCTGGCTATTAATGGGGTTGTTTGTACTGGTTTTCTAAAATTAGAGATTTTTTTCTAGATTACATAAGATCATAATCATAAATGTTTTTTGATGTCTGGTATGTGAAATTAACCATGTTTGCTTTAAAAGTAGTATTACACTCAGCAGTCCTGCGACATTAGAAAGTCAGTTGTTAGAATGCTACTGAGCAATCACCCATGCTGGTTTCACTGATTTCCTACTAGACCATAACTATTTTCAGATATCTGAATCAGAAAACTAGAGTTGCTGTTTTTTTTTTTTTTTTTGTAATTTTATAAATCATCAGCATGAAGATATTATCCTATCCATTTCTTTATTCATAGGTGAGAGAATTTTGCTGCCCAAGCATTTAATGTTTTCATGTTTGCCATACTCATGTGCATTCTCTGATAAATATGCATATTCAAATCTAAGTCACTCTTGTGTTCATGGTATACTTTTTTATTCTATTGTCTAACTTTTAAAAATTATTCAAATTATCTAAATTTACTTGGCTGATATTTCTCTTGATAGTTTTATTTCTCAATTGTCTAAACAAAACACACTGAGTTTAGTTTGGTGCATTCAGGTTCACATATCCTGTCCACCCTTAAAATGATATTTTAGTCTCAAGGAGATGGATGAAGAAAATGTACTGAGGTACATTATGACCAAATGTTTTAGTATTTTTAAGAGTAAAAATATTTAAGAAATTTCATTTTAAAAATCAAAGAAAGATAAAAGTTTTAAAAGTTTAGAACAAAATATTAGGATGGGAGGGGGGTATTGTTAAAGAAAGGAAATAACCAACTGCAAAAGGAGACTAACATAAAAAAATGATTTAATATTACTTTTCTAATAAAACAAAAAAGTAAAAAGGAGAGGGAGTCTGTTTTATCTTATAATAAAAAGATTGAATGTGTGCATGTATAAATAGATTTTGAATAAAGGAAATTAATTTTAAAAAACCATGGAGAGCTAATGTAATAAAAGAAAAAGAAATCTAATTAAATGGCTAAGACATTAAGAAAGAAACTAAAAATTAATATTCACTGAAATCAACAATCAATGAAAAGAATCAGAGACTTTAAATAAAAGAAACAGAAGTCCAATTGGAGCGAAATCAAATGTACAATGGATCTGTGAGATAAGAAGCATCGGATATAAAAGAAGCATATTTTGTATTGTTAAAGTAATCAAAAAAAATTAATAAAAAAAAATTAGATTCAAAGAATCAAAAGATAATAAAATAAAGTTGATCATAAAATAAATTGGAACAAATAAATTATTAACGAAAATAGAAAGAAATGTGATCGGAAATAAACTGATTGATTCCAGAAAATTTCAGAAACTACTATTAAAAAAAAAGATGCATTGCAGAACCCATTGTATCATGCAGCTGGCCAGAGATTTCACTGCAACACCATCAGCAGATAGTTTGATGAACAAACCATATTCAGGAAAAGTCTAAGGAACAGTGGAGTATCCATGCTAGATCCACGAGTGTCATATAACATCACAAATTAATGAAAGATCTACAAGGAGTTAGTGTTAACCGGTTGGAACCAAGATTTTACAGAAGCTACATTTTGTCATACTCATGTCAAATCAAATTCAAATCCTAAGTAACGTTTCATTTTTCTTATTCTCCAAATTTTGATCTTTGAGCCATGGTAGAAAAGTAAATAAAAACTTTTAACCCTTAACATTTTATGAACTAGTATCGTCAGAGTATAAATTATTATTGAGAAGTGATTTAAGTTGAAACTAAAAGAGTAGGGAGTATCTTTTGAAATAATGATTTTTTGAATGATGCCAAAGTTTTATCATTAATTGTGTGTATGTGTGAATTTTAATTAAATATGTTTTGTATATTTTACTTTTTTTCAAATGTATTAAAATATTTATTCAAATGAAAAGAGTGTGCATGGTTGTATTATGAGACAAAGCGATTATTTTTTTTAAAAAAGAGTGAGATTTAAATATTTGTTGAAATATTTGTGTTAAAAGAATGAACATACACATTTATTATGAGATAATATGTTTAGTTTATGGAAATAGAGTGGTTATTAAAATAAATAATTATTATTGAGAAGTGATTTAAGTTGAAACTAAAAGAGTAGGGAGTATATAAGGATTTTTGAATGATGCCAAAATTTTATCATGCTGTAATTTTTTTTAATATTATTAAGAATTATAACTTTAGAGTGGGCAGAGATTTTTAAGACAGCTACAATTCGATGAGCTAGCTGGGATTTACTCCATGACTAACTGGTGCCTAAAGGGATCTCCTTAAAATAAATAAAGTGTTTGTTTGATCAGTGTTTTAATTTAGTGAGTGTTATTGATCAATATTAACTACTTGTTATAAGGGATGTTATTAGGAATGACATATTCATTGCAAACTCCTGTATGAAAATACGTTTTGAAGGACTACTTGGGAAAAAATACTAATGTCTTTATTCTACAAAGTTCCCAAGTGATGGATTACCTTAGTTGGTGTTATTATATACTTTTTTTTAATTTCATGATAAATCCAACTAACTTAATAATATAACAATAATTTTAAATTGAATGCATGATAATATCATATTTATAAAATAATATGAAAATAATTATTAGAAATATTAACTTTTATTCTTTTTTTATTACTTTGAATATCAATAACCATATTTTTTCAAGGTAATTACATTCTTTGGTGGGTTATGTTTCAAAAAATACATATTACATCATTTTTGAGTAATATAAACTTAATTCATGATAACATTTGTGGCTCAACATAATTTTTTAAATATTCAATATGGCCACTTCATCAGACAATCAACAGTAACTGAGATAAAGTGCCACTAGCAATAGTGTGGGCTTTCCAGGAATTTGACAAATGCTTATCCCTTCAGAGTTTACAGTGATCACTGAACCTAAGCTGTGTATTCTTGAACCAAAGCTACATAATAAATAGTCATATTGATCGATGGAATCTGTTGGCAAATAATTCAATTAAACACTCAACTACTGCAAAAGATCCAAAAATATTGTAGCTGATGCACTAAGTCAAAATCTGTGTTGATCAGAACACTAATACATATTGGTATATAATGTCTACATTATGAACATTGACATAATATTCGATGAACATGTAAGAAATAATTTAATAAATATTCATAATATACAATCTAAAGATAAATATTTCATCCCAATTACTCAGATCTAAAATCGAGAGGAAATTTTGTACATGGTCAAATATCTTAATCAACTTAAGTTAGATAATCAGGTCTTGACATATAAAATAAACAATGACATAAACACTTGGAAGGTAATAATACCTTGAATATTAAAAAAACCACTCATACTACACAAACAATGTTTATATGGGCACTATGGAATCCACAATACTGCACGAACATTAAAAATGTTTTTACTGGATGAAGATGTAACATGACATCATAAAAAAAAAAAAAAATTCAAATATGCTTAAAAGCCAAACCACTAAATAACTGATGCATTGTAGAGTAAGATCTATCATCCCTAAAAAAACAAATGAGATCATATCTATAGATTTTATGGACATTTATAATCATCAAATAAACACACACATTTGTTAATAGCCTATGACCTCTTTTTTAAAATGCAGGACAGCTTATCCAATATCTAAAGCTAATATACTAGATATACCAACAAAGGTTTTGACATTCTTTATTTTAAAGAAATAGGAAAACCAAGAATATCTTAATGGATTGTGGTACTTCTTATGCAATGAATGTCATACATAAATAGTAAAATAATAAATATCTACAGACATTGATTAAAACCCACAGTCAAACACCTATGAACACATAATGCAGGAATAGGGATGTTTGTTCAGGACCTATTTGGACATCAGACATAGGTGTTGGGTAAATCTCACAGACAGCATAGTTGAATACACAAATCGGAATGTAAATTAATCAACCGGTTTGACATTCATTCCACAACACATGAACCAAAACTTATTAATTTTGTTCCTAAAATATGTACCAACAACCACAAATCCACCTATAATCACAGAAAGAGATCAGATGAAAGAATATGAAAGGATAACTCATACAGCCCAGAACCACAACAAAAAAAAATAAAATAAAAACAGTCTCTTAATTTAAAGTAGGTGGAAGGTGTTCATAACAACACCTTATTTTGGTAAACAACAAGAGTTCATATTTCATAATTTCTTGAACTCTTATGATGGGCCAATCACCATCACCAAATGTACAATTCTAAACACATATTTGCTCAATTGCAGATGTGAAATCCGTAACACATACATTGTCCAAATTCTAAACCCCTAATGAGGAAAATTAAGATTAGATTATGTCAGGTTAAAAAAAAGAAGTAAAACAGTGTAAAAAAATAACGTGTAAAATACTAGGATCAATTGATGACTGTACCTCATAAAAATGTTCAAATACAAGTAACAGAGTATCTTAGTACTGATCAAATATTTAATCCAGTTCATCATTTAGATGGAAATGGATACTCAGCCATTTAAGTAGCATCAAAACAGATCTATTGAGCCTCACATAACAACAGTATTAATACTATTAAACACTCACATGCATATATAATATCCACTGTAAATGCTTATACTTAATAATGATCAGATTCTTAATTAACACCATCATACCAATGTATGCACAAAACCAACAATGTAAAAGAGAGTAAATGGAAATTATATTTTCAACATGAAATCACAACAAATCTAAAGAACACTAAATACTCCAACAAAAGTAATCTTGAGATTTAAAAACAACATATTTATTTTAATTTCTTAAGGGCGGATGTAATGGTACATTTAAACTCACAACACAATGATTACTAACAGAAATTGTCAAAAAATATTTTTAACTATATATTAGTAATATTGTGTAAACTTATTACTTAAAATTATATTATTGACAATAATGATTTATACATATACCACGCCTATATCTGCAAACAAGAATAAAATCTCGGAAAACAAAAAAAAATCATTAATGTTATTATTTTTATTTATTAATTCAGAATAAAATTGCATAAAGATCACAATGACATCAACGATGAAAATAAAAACAAAAACTTGGAACTCATGCATCAATAAATCAAACATAAGATGATATAGAACTGTTCGTTTTATTTTAAGAAAAAAGAAGACAAATAAATTAAGCGATCAAGAAATTAATTTTTGAATTTCTAAAATATATTTATCCATCATCTTAAATATCTTCAAAATTAAAGTTCATAAGCCTACTATAAATGCAACTTGAGAAATTTTATTAAAGAACCAACATTAATTCCGTTAAGCTTATACTATTAACCAAGTTATAAGCCAGAAAATAATAAATAATGTTTGGCAAAAAGTAAGAAAACATTGTGGGTTGGAACTGATCATCATGAAACAAAGAGTTTCTGATATGATTATCATTTAAAATTAACATCCATTTTGACCACGCTCACAAAATAATCTACAATGGGCTACAGTAAAGTAAATATATTATCTCTGCACAGGAAATATAGTTTATAATCCGTGTCAAACAAAAATTAAGAATAAAATTTATCTACCATTTTAGAGCTCAGATGTATACAATTATATCTTTGTCAATATTATTTGTAATTTAGAATGGGATTAATTTATAAGTCATATGGAGTATAATACTTAAGAATTATTAAGCTCATAATAAATAATAAAAGACTGAGGTAAAGATTGATTTACTCTCATTATTTACATACTCTTCACGCTTTTACATATTTAGTCTTATTTTAATATTGCATTCATGTTTTTAAATTCTGTCTTTAGCTTTGTCAAATTGATTATGAGCTTAATAACTCTTTATGCCCCAATATTTCATCTGAATAATAAAGTAAATTCATTCTGAATTGCCAACAATATTTTCCAAAGATATGCTTACAAACATCAGTGCTCCAACATTAAATAGAGTCATTCTATTTTTGATCATTTGATAATCCTTTAGAGTGATTTCATTTCTCAGACTGGTGACAATCATTTCATCTCTTTGATTGCATATATGTTGAGTTATGCTTAATCTAACGTTTCCATAATAAAAAATATTCATTTGTTACAATAAATACGTTGAAAGTGAGATTATCTTTCTAACATTGAATAATTGATTATGAGTTTAATAAGTATTAAGTACAATAATACATGTGGTTGATATTTTTTTTTAATTATCAACTCTATTGATAATGATCTGCTTATAAACAGCAGACTTCCAGAAATCGAGAGTTCATTCAATTCTTGATTTTTTTCAACATTTAGAGTGTTTTTTAATTCATAAATTAAAGAGTGGTGATTACCTTTTATGTTCACATATTCAATGAGTTTCAGTATTAATTCTTATCAATTATTGCAATCAAAGTGATAAACTAATATTCTGTCTCCATCTTGGGTATAATGTTTTATAAGATTAATAACTCAATAGTGTCATATTCCATGTGGCTGATAAAGTAATTTCTCTGTAAATTACACAACAAATGTTATATTGTTTAGTTATTTTTTTAAAACGATAATTAATTTGTATAACTTACAAAAACAATGCAGTTATAAGCTTCCCAAAAAAATAAATAAATATATATTACACTTTAGGAAAACAATACAAATATTTTTAAATAGTATAATAGACTTTGCATAATAATAATAATAATAATAATAATAATAATAATAATAATAATAATAATAATAATAATAATAATAATAATAATAATAATAATAATAATAATAATAATAATAATAATAATAATAATAATAATAATGATGATGATGATGATGATGATGATGTATTTTATATGCACTGTTCATGATTTTTTTCTATTCATGTTTGTAATAGATATTTTCCAATTTATATTTTGCTATTGTAAGGTTTTTCCTTCAGTTTTTTGATCCAACTTTTCATTGTATACAATTTTTGTTGCTTACTTTTTTGTGTTACCATTTATTTCTAACATTGTAATACACAATTTTTGTATGTGTTTTTTTTTCTAGTATCCAAAAAAAGTATTTTAATGTATAAACTCTGTAACCTATTGTAAACATTTTATTTTCTTCGTGAATAAAGCTCATTTGAAACGTCATAATAATAATAATAATAATAATAATAATAATAATAATAATAATAATAATAATAATAATAATAATAGTAGTAATAATAGTAGTAGTAGTAGTAGTAGTAGTAGTAGTAGTAGTAGTAGTAGTAGTAGTAGTAGTAGTAGTAATAGTATTAATAATGGTAGTAGTAGGAGTAGTAGTAGTGAAATGGAAACCTCCCAATCTTTCTGTTTCACCATCAACCTAATGACCTACTCACCTGAACTAGTTTTGGACCTATCTTAAATGTAAACATGTTATATATAAGTCAAGCGGGAAAACTTTGCTATCATGGCCACTTGAATGGCATCATCTATTTACATAGAAAACATGCTATAATTAGACAGGTTTGATAAAATTAGAGTGTAGAAAAGATCATAAATTATTATAAAATGTTTTATTAATTTTCAGTCATTTCTTAATTATATTCGCTATTATATTCGTATGTGGATGGCTAATTTAAACCTTGGAATGATGGTATAATGATATATATATATATATATATATATATATATATATATATATATATATATATATATATATATATATATATATATATATATATATATATATATATATATATATATATGTTTAAATAAAAAAAAATAATGTAAAACATTTTTTTTTAAAAAAAAATATTTAACAGTTTTCTGATTTAATGTTTTATAGATATAGCTGAAACTAGAGTATTTTCATTAATTTTGCTTTTTTTTAAACAAATAATATTGGAAAGTAAAATATGTTAAAAGTTATTTATTTCAGTACAATAAAAATCCATTTATAATTAAAAATGAGAATTTTGTGTAAACATGAAATCAATTAGTGACCGCACCAGGAGTAAAAGTAAAATCTAGTTAACTGATTGATTTTGTTTACAACAAAACACTTTATCATTAAATCAGAATGTTGTTACTTCTGCTAAGCCTGTACATTCAATAACACTTAAAAAGGGATTCAATTAGTGAAATATGAATCGAATTATATGATTTATTTATTTTAATAATTTTAAGTAAATTAAAAATAACACCTCAGAGACGTTATCTGTTGTAGAAATTAAATTATATGATTTGTTTTAATGAAAAGTCAATTGGTTCTGAGGCAAATGAAATTCCAAAAAGGTGTTAAGGCTTAGTGGAAATATATAAATAGGCCTTATTTTTAAGCGGAAATATATACTCCATCTTGTTTTTGAAGAGCTGTTAATATCAGAAGTTATAAATTGTTTAATTTTACCATGTCTGGCTAAAGTCAGGCAAAATTTTGCTGCCGGATCCCATCATGGAACGTTGAAGTTCAATCCATCCAATGTCGAAGCAACAACCAACAACCTTATACCAAATAAAAGATGTCATAAGCTGCTAAAAGGAACGTGCCTTCATTCCAACACCATTTTAAAATCATCTCCCAACTAAACAGATCATGCCATAAGCTGCCAAAGAGTCACCTTCATTCCACCTCGAATATCTCCAGTTCAGCTATAGAACTGTCTTAATATTTCTAAAATAGCAGAGCTCTGTGTAAATTCCAAAACTATTATTATTTCTTCAAAATCAGGTTAGCTTACCATATTATTGTAATTTCTTTCTAAAATTGTTTTCTAAATAATATTTTAATTCTATAAAATGTAATAATTATGCTCATTTTTATTTATTTATTCAAATATATATATATATATATATATATATATATATATATATATATATATATATATATATATATATATATATATATATATAAATTATTAATCAATGTCTGTATTCCAATTATAAATATATATATATATATAATTATTCAAAACAATACAATAATTAATATAGTAAAACAATATTTTAAAAAACAAATATATACCAATTTTATAGAAGTACTTTCAACTATCTATGTAGTCGTTGTCAAGTAGATTCAAATTGTATTAGAAAAAAATATTACAAATGTAAACAAAAAGTAATACGTCATACATCAATTTTCCCACAATTCATTAGTTTTTATATTTGCGGCCTGTCTGTTTATCAACTGTTGCTTTTCACATTTTATTTGAAAAAAATTTCGAATATTAAACTACATAAACAAGATAAACCTTTAAGATTAATGATTGACTTTGGTGGATCATTTTACTATGAAACTTGTAGATTTATAGAAACATTATTAAAAGATGTTCTTGGATTTGGAAAATATACTATTAATTCATCGTTTGATTTTGTAAAGAAAATTCAAAATATTAATATTAATAATAATGATAGTATTTGTACATTTGATATATGCGAGATGTACGGTTGAATAGATAGATTAAAATCTATAAAAATTATATTAGATGCTTTAATGTTAAAAAAAGTTGATGTTAAAAAAGTAAAATTTGTAAATGATGTATTATATTTTATTGATAAAAATATATATGCTATGTTTAATGAAAATTATTATAAAATAAATTACGAATGGCCTATGGGACTTCCTGTAGTTTCACAAATATGTAGTTTTGTAGTATCAAGATATGCAGATATAATTCTTAATAATAATATATATTGCCAAAATATTAAAATTTATTACAGGTATGTTGATGATGTTTTTATTTGTGGAAGTTTATATTATAAATGTATAATTCAATGAATTAAATAGTTTAGAAGGTTTAAAATGGAGTAAATCTTTTGAAGAAAAAATGTCAATTCAGCATTTAGATATTAAAGTTACCCATAATAAAAATAAATTAGATTATTGTATGGTAATAAAAGATATTGAAAAAAGAGGATTTATTCCTTGGTATTCAAATGTGCCAATAGCACATAAATTATCCGGTTTAAAATCATTTTTATTTAGGAATAATAAATTATGTAAATATAGTTCTGATAAAATAAGTAACATAAATGTATTTATTATGGATTTGTTAAATGTTGGATATGATCATAAATTAATTTATAATATTGTTACTAAGTTTAATAATAATAGAAATATTTTAGATGCTATAGATATTGATAAGATAAAAGATACTTGGATATCAATACCATTTATTTGTAATGAACAAGTGAAATTTATAAAACAGATATATAAAAATATATGTCGAGTTGCATTTTATATTACTCCTAATTTAAATAGATTAATAAATAATTCAAAAAATAGGTGTAGTATTTTAAATCAAAGTTGTGCAATATATAAATGGCTATGTGTTTGTGGAAAGACATATATTGGGGAATCTCGATGTACATTGGAGAAAAGATCAAAAGAGCATTTGCTGTTATATAAACGAGTGCAAAAATTAAGACAAGAGAATGTTAGAAATAATGATGTATCACCATCAGTATTTTTTGATCATAATGTAACATGTAATTATGGTTTTGATTTTGATTTTAATAAAGTTAATATTTGTGTATTGAAAGAAATAATAATAAACGCAAAATTAAAGAAGCTATGTTAATAAAAAGTGAAAAGCAACAGTTGATAAACAGACAGGCTGCCAATATAAAAATTAATGAATTGTGGGAAAATTGATGTATGACGTATTACTTTTTGTTTACATTTGTAACGGTTTTTTTTAATACAATTTGAATCTAGTTGACAACGACTACATAGATAGTTGAAAGTACTTCTATTAAATTGGTATATATTTGTTTTTTTTTTAAATATTGTTTTACTGTATTAATTATTGTATTGTTTTGAATAATTATATATATATATATATATATATATATATATATATATATATATTATTTTATATATATATATATATATATATATATATATATATGTTAAAACGAAGATTTGCACGGGTTAAATATATAAAATACATATTTTGCGGGTTCATCCGTGTTAAAAACTTTTAATACCAATGCACTGACGTTTCGACTTGGTCACACAAGCCATCCACAGAGTTATAAAAAGGTAGAAAGACGGTTGTAGAGGCGCTACAATCACTGGTTTGAATAAAACATTAAAAATCCCACCAATAGCAAAAATGTTAAATTTAAGAATGTTTTTTAAAGAAATCTTTCCAAATAGGAGGAAGTTTGCACGTATCATCTCGCTTATTGATACAATCTGGCCTTTTAAGTATCTCAATGGCTTCTCTGATTTTGCATTGGTAGAGATTATCACATCTGGATATGATCCTGGTGCTAGAAAAATCTATTTTATGACCTGAATCTATAGTATGGAGTGAGAGTGCTGATGATGATGAGTGTTGTTTAACTGCATTAGCATGCTCATCTCTCCTAACACTGATGTGACGATTACTCATACCTATGTAAGAAGCTTTACAATTTTTACATGAGATTTGATAGACACCATGAGATTCAAGAGGGATTGAATCCTTAGGCTTGGTTATTATATTGCTGATCTTTTGATGAGCAGAAAATGCTGTATCTATATTATAGCGTTTTAATATACGTCCGATACTGTCTGTAGTTCCTTTTACATATGGAACACAAATCCTAATAGCTGACTTATCATCTTTTTGTTTTCTATTTTGTCTATTTTGGGCTTGAAATAAGGCTTTTTTTATAAATTTGTAATTATAACTATTTGCTAATAAAACACTATTAATATGATTTATTTCTTCTTTCAGATGTGTGTCATCTGAAAGATTAATTGCTCTATTTAAAAGAGTTTTGGCTACAGAAACTATCTGAGTTGGGTGATGATGAGAATGGAAATGTAAATATCTGTCTGTGTGTGTATCCTTTCTGTAAATAGAAAAAGATAAACTATTTGGTGTTCTGGTGACTAGAACATCAAGGAAAGGGAGTTTTCCATCAGACTCTGTCTCCATTGTAAATTTAATATGAGGATGCATATTATTTAAATGTAAGAAAAAATCATCTAATGTATTTTTTCCATGTTGCCATATGACAAAAGTGTCATCTATGTATCTGAGCCAAATGAGAGGTTTTAAAGATGATGATTCTAAAGCACGAGTTTCTATATATTCCATGAATAAATCAGCTATTACTCCTGAGATAGGTGAGCCCATAGGAGTACCAAAAACTTGTCTGTAATGCTGTCCATTGTATACAAAATATGTATTTAAGAGACAATGTTTAATCAAAGCAATAATATGGTCTGGTAAATTGCAACGTTGTGAGATTATATTTAAAGCTTTTTGGTACTCCTATGGCTCACCTATCTCAGGAGTAATAGCTGATTTATTCATGGAATATATAGAAACTCGTGCTTTAGAATCATCATCTTTAAAACCTCTCATTTGGCTCAGATACATAGATGACACTTTTGTCATATGGCAACATGGAAAAAATACATTAGATGATTTTTTCTTACATTTAAATAATATGCATCCTCATATTAAATTTACAATGGAGACAGAGTCTGATGGAAAACTCCCTTTCTTGATGTTCTAGTCACCAGAACACCAAATAGTTTATCTTTTTCTATTTACAGAAAGGATACACACACAGACAGATATTTACATTTCCATTCTCATCATCACCCAACTCAGATAGTTTCTGTAGCCAAAACTCTTTTAAATAGAGCAATTAATCTTTCAGATGACACACATCTGAAAGAAGAAATAAATCATATTAATAGTGTTTTATTAGCAAATAGTTATAATTACAAATTTATAAAAAAGCCTTATTTCAAGCCCAAAATAGACAAAATAGAAACAAAAGATGATAAGTCAGCTATTAGGATTTGTGTTCCATATGTAAAAGGAACTACAGACAGTATCGGACGTATATTAAAACGCTATAATATAGATACAGCATTTTCTGCTCATCAAAAGATAAGCAATATAATAACCAAGCCTAAGGATTCAATCCCTCTTGAATCTCATGGTGTCTATCAAATCTCATGTAAAAATTGTAAAGCTTCTTACATAGGTATGAGTAATCGTCGCATCAGTGTTAGGAGAGATGAGCATGCTAATGCAGTTAAACAACACTCATCATCATCAGCACTCTCACTCCATACTATAGATTCAGGTCATAAAATAGATTTTTCTAGCACCAGGATCATATCCAGATGTGATAATCTCTACCAATGCAAAATCAGAGAAGCCATTGAGATACTTAAAAGGCCAGATTGTATCAATAAGCGAGATGATACGTGCAAACTTCCTCCTATTTGGAAAGATTTCTTTAAAAAACATTCTTAAATTTAACATTTTTGCTATTGGTGGGATTTTTAATGTTTTATTCAAACCAGTGATTGTAGCGCCTCTACAACCGTCTTTCTACCTTTTTATAACTCTGTGGATGGCTTGTGTGACCAAGTCGAAACGTCAGTGTATTGGTATTAAAAGTTTTTAACACGGATGAACCCGCAAAATATGTATTTTATATATATATATATATATATATATATATATATATATATGGATGTACAAAAGGCTTTTGATCAGAATAAACAACATTTTAAAATTGTTATGGGAGACTTTAATGCTAGAATTGGTAGACAAATGAAAGATGAAATTGCTGTAGGTAATTTTGGTTATGGTAATAGAAATGAGAGAGGACATAGACTTGTGGAGTTTGCAGAAAATGAAAAACTTTATATTATAAATTCATTTTTTGAGAAAAATGTTAAAAGGAAATGGACATGGAAGCATCCAAATAAAGGTACAGCAGAATTGGATTATATTTTTACTAACAGAAAATACATATTTCAAGATTGTAATGTTCTTAATAAATTTAACACAGGAAGTGATCATCGATTAGTAAGGTGTAAGTTACGTGTTAATGTAAAACTAGAGAGACTAAAATTATTAAGAAAAACAATATTTACAGTTGATATTCCTAATCTTCAGAAACATTCTAATGAATTTAAATTGGAACTTACAAATAGGTTTCAAGTGTTAGGAGATTTTGAAAGATGATTCAGATTTGAATGAAATTAATATGAAAATAACTGATACACTTTTAAAAACTGCAACAAACATAGCTGGTAGAAAAAAGCAGCAATTGACTAATAAAATTTCTACTGAGACTAGATAATTTATGAAGAAAAGAAGGGATATGAAGATATACAAAAATGATGTATTAAAAAGAATTGAATATCTCGAATTTTGTAAAATGGTACGGAAAAGAGTTGAAAATGATATAAGAAAGTATAACTGTGAAATAGCAAGGAAAGCTGTAGAAGAAAATAAAAGTTTTAAAAATGTTAAACAAAATTTTGGTAGTGGTAGGAAATTTATATCTGCAATAAAAAAAAAGATGGAATTATTACTAAAAAGAGAGATGACATCATGAAATTGGTAGAAGATTTTTATCAAGAATTATATAGTAATAAAGAACAAGTACCTCCTATATCTATTACATCTTCCGAATTGCCCAGAATTTTAAATGAAGAAGTGAAACATGCAATTAAGTGTATGAAGAAAGGAAAGGCTCCAGGAAATGATGGAATTATAATTGATATATTAAAAGAAGCAGGTGAAGAAATAGAAACAATTTTAGCAAAGTTATATACCACATGTCTAAATGATAAAGATGTAGCGGAAGATTGGAAGAATGCAGTAATAATATTAATATTTAAAAAAGATGATAAAGAAGATATTAGAAATTACAGACCTATCAATCTTTTATCAGTTTCATATAAAATTTTTACCAAGATAATTACAACTCGTCTACAGAGAACTTTGGATTTCCACCAACCAAGAGAACAAGCTGGATTTAAAAGTGGTTTTAGTACAATAGATCGTATCCAGGTATTGAGAGAAGTCATAGAAAGGACAAACGAATATGAGTTGTCATTATGTTTTGGATTTGTAGATTATAAAAAGGCATTCGATTCTATACACATTTCTTCAGTGATTAAAGCATTGGATTATCAAGGTATAGCTCCAGGATATTAACATATTTTAAAAAATGTTTATAAAAATGCAACAGCAACAATTTGATTACATAATGATACTGGAAAAATCAACATTGAGAAAGATGTAAGACAAGGTGACTCCATATTTCCAAAACTTTTTACAGCAGTGCTGCAAGAAGTATTTTGTGGATTAAAATGTGAAACTAAAGGAGCGAAAGTAAATGGAGAGTATTTACGTCATTTAGATTTCGCAGATGATGTAGTTGTAACCTTATATTTTAGTATAAAATATAGAGATTGCTATAACTGATTTTAAAAAAAAAAATGTCTTCTTCTTAGTGATTTGATTGCCTTGGTTTACATTTTGAACATACTATTTACTTACATTCAATATAATTTATTGGTGAGAATAAGTAATATTTTGATTTGCTTATTGCCTGTATTATTTTAATGTTTTTTTTTTTTTTTTCATCCATTGATTTGGATCAAATATATTTAATTATAAGAAATTAACAGCTCACATTAAGTTTAGTAAAATGTGATTAATAATAATAATAATTCTTATTTATTTAAAATAATCTTAGAAATTATTTTCATTCAATTCAAAAACCATTTGTTTAACTAATTTTTAATTATTAGATAAAAATATAATAAATTCACATTTGCGTTTCAGATAGCATTCTAGTGACAGCGTTCCTGGATTATAAAAAAAAAAAAAAAAATGGTGTAAGAATAAAATGTAAGCGAAACATGTTAAGCATATTTTTTAAAAAAATAATTAATAAGCAAAGAGATTTACCAAAAATTTTCTTACAGATTTAAACATAAAATGGTGGTATTTAATGATAGTATAAATTGATATATTTAAAAGATCTGTACAAGTCAGCTAGCCAAATGGATCAAATCGCTAATAATTTTCTCAATATTTATATTTAAAAATATGTCCGAACTCTGAGATTTAAAAGTAGAATTAATTGCAGGTCAGTATGTTTTGAAATATTTTACTGCATACAAATTGACAACATTAGATAAATATTTAAATTGCTAAAAGCTTTTCGGATAGGAAAACTTTATTTTTAAAAAAGAAGAGGTTTAAAATCAAAATCAATTTTAAAATTTTATTGAAACGATTGTTTAATAATTATGTATATCATTTAAATTATATAAAAAAAAAATGTTTATCTTATCTGAATGTATACTTCTAGTAATGTATTTGCTATTTAATTTGTTTACCATTTGAATAATGGTAACAGTCTTCCAATAATAAACTAAAAACTTTTTTTTCTGATTTTTATAGTCAATTTTGAATTATTAAATTATTTTGCTCTCATTATTATTCCTAAATTTAAATGTGGATAAATAAATTAATATAGCCTGCATATCATATACTTGAAACAATTTTATATAAAAATATACAATTTAATAACTTACGAAGTACATTTTCATTTAAACTCTACATGTTATGCTTTTGGATTTGTCTCATATTCATGGAGCCACATAAAATTCATTAATTTAAAAGTATTCATAATAACTAGAACAAACGGATATAATCACATCTATGGAATTTGGCTATAATTTATAATTATTACTTTGTGTAATGGGTATTTATTGGTCAAGACGTTTTTACATTAATTTCACGGTTCATATTTAGTATTCTAAAAATGTTGTACACTTTAATTTATGTATTTAAGTAAAAATGAATTGATTTTATTTAAATCGTTATATGAACTTATATGTGAAGTTCATGACTTATATTTTACTGTGTTTAAATTAAACTCATAGGATTGAATAAAATATTTATTCAAGGGATAGAGCTTGTGGAAAAAGCTTGAGAATTATTAATAATTTATGGTGTGTGTCAACTTTTCATGAAGTATCTTATTAGTCTTTCCAGAGTTTTATTCCTATACTCATGTCACTTATATTACATTCTTACTATGTTTATTTTTAGCAAGATAATTCAGGACATTATTTGTCTTTATTATTGAAACACTTTTCATTATGTATGAACCCACATCTGCTAAATTGCTGGTGTTTTTATGAATTGTTAGAATAACTAAGGAAGATGATTTTTGCACTTTAAATATGAAGTAAACATTAGTACTGCTTTACAATGTTAAATAACATTAATCTGTGCTGGTGGTTAATACCAGATTAATTATTTGCCACTTTCTGTATTTTACACACATTACTGCGCTGGTGGTTAATCCGGAAAATTGTGTTATTATATTTGTTGCATTATGGTGGTATATAAACTCACAGGGCACTCAGTGTTGTATCATTCGTATGTGTAGATGAATGCATCCACAGGAATATCATTTTACTTTATAAATTTAACTTTGGGTAAAGTATTTTGTATCATTATGCTAAAATCATTTTCTCCCATTTATAAGTATAACTTATAAGTTGAGTTATAAAGTGTAACAGGACATCTTATTTAAATTATCTTCACGATGATTAACTTGTTGTTAATTAATATTTGATCTGAACTGAAGTTTCAATTTTTATTTTAATTTAGCTTTGCATATTAACTAATTCATGCAAATATAATATTATTTTTTTATATTATTATAGGTCTATATTGTAGGTTCATTGCTTCTGGAACTGACACATTAGATATTTCATGATGTGGTGTTGAATTTTTGTATAATTTCCTCAAGGCATAAATTATTTCAAATTAAAATAAAATGTAGAATTAGGCTTTTATAAAACTATGCCTGGGATATATTCAGGGAAGTGAACAAATGGAATGATATTTTTTTTATTTACTTATTTCTTTATTTGTGTATTTATTTATTATATTAAAACATCATATATCAATTATATTTTAATCATAAAATTGTAAATAAATGTTGATTTATAATTAAATATACTGTGCCGTTGCTATTTGTCATTCATAAAACCAGAAATCATATATATTTGAATAGAGCATACATTGGAGTATATACTGTTGTCTGTATGATATAAGAGTTTTAGTAATACTCTGAGACAACGTTTGAATGTTTTTGTCCTTAGTAGTTTATGGTGTGTAAGGTACATTAAAATCCCATTTGCCTTTTCTATCATTTTAGCTTTGCACTAATGATTCTAGTACATGATACAAAATTGATAGATTTTATAAACTTATAAACATATTTGCCAGGTAATGATATAATTGAATTTATTTGCTTAATGTTATAATTGTCATTCATCAATATAACAAGAGTCGCATTAATATTTATTAAATTATAAACTTAAGTATATAAGAAAAGAACACAAGTTTTCCATGCTTATTATTATTATTATTATTGCAAAGCTCATACCTAGACTAGTGTTTGTTATTATTATTATTATTATTATTATTATTATTATTATTATTATTATTATTATTATTATTATTAAAAAGCTCATACCTAGACTAGTGTTTGTACCAAAAATCATATACGTCATTTTAAAATTCATAATCTTTAATAGTTTTACAAATTATACAATATTGTTCATGCTCGGCCATAAGGTCTCATGTAATAAAAAATCGCAGATTAAAGTTTTGAAGAATAATAAAATTACATACTTATAATTTGTCTAATGTACTTTCACATACTGCTAGGATAGGTCTTTGCAGTATACTCTGGATGCAACCAGATCAGATCATAACAATTTCATGTTATATCACTAATTTGGTTTGTTGTGATGTGCTCTAGATTTCAGTTACAGTCTTTGGTGCACAATATAGTGGGAATGATGTGGTTTTGGTAATAGTTCTTGGTACCACAATGATTGGCACATTCAGTTACAAGATTGACAAGAATAATTCTTGGATGCCCAATGATATACGGGCCCTTGGTTACAAAGAATTATATAACTGGATATTTGTAAATACAGTAACTAAATAATTAAAATTTTTATCCACTTAGGAGCGCTTTCAATTATCCCAGTAATCTGTGTCCACTAAAGTTTTGAAGTGATAACTTTCCAACAATTCCTTGATCTTAATGCTTGCTGCTGGCCTGTTAATTAAGTCATGTTTATATTTGTATATTAGCATAGATTCCTTTATTTTTGTTTTATAATTATTTTTTTTTGATTTGCAATATTTTTACACAGTTGAAACTGATGTCAAAACCATAAATATATGATTTATTATGGTCGTAATAAACAGATGCTGAAATATTATTATCTACTATGCAATTTTGTTTCGATTTCTGAACACATTTTAAGAATAACAAGTGATCTTTAGTTATTTTTCCAACATCCGTCTAGATTCATCTATATATCCACTGCCACACCTACATATCCATTTATAAATGACACAATTTTTATTTATAAATGAGGTTTCTTCTTTGGAGTTATTTATTAATTTGTTTAATGGAGGAGGTGTGTAAAATTCAATAACACATATATCTTTATAAATTTTCCTTATAAACTTTACTTGATCATTTGAAATATATAGGATTGATATCCATATTTTTTATTAGCAGGAGAATCAATATTATTATTAAAATTTTTATTTTAATATTTTGTATTAAAATCTCTAATAACATTCTATATGTGATTATAACTGTAGCCAACATTTAACAATTCATTCAAATATATTTCAATATTTTTGCCTTTATCTTATGAATATTTGCAAAGACGATTATTTCTATATAAGAAGGACTTCAAACCTGACATTATGTATGACATTGGCAGTTTTGGTTTATATGGAATATACCCTCTTTTTACTACTGGTTTAATGGTCATACAGTAATCCAGCATGCATTGATTTTTAGTTAATTTAAGATCAAAAAACTGAATGCACATTAAATCATCTGATTTTATCCATTTTAGGCCTTTCAAACCATTTAATTCTTTAAACAACTCATTAATTGTATTTAGTTCACCACATACAAAAACTTCATCAACATATCGATAATATACAGTAACATTTGTTGATAATATTCTTTTTTCTAAATATTTTCTTCATATATAGAAATTATAAAATTACATATTTGAGCAACAGTAGGTAAACCCATTCGCCATTCATTACACATTTTATAAAAATCTTTATTAAAAACTGCATAAATATTTTTATCAATAAAATTTAATGTTTCAAATATAAACTTTATTTTTTTCACATTAACATGTATTGAACTTAATGCATTGGAAATAATTTTGATAGATGCCAATCGATCAATTGATCCATACATTTCACTAACATCTAGAGTACTTATAACATCACTAACATTGATCTTAATGTTATGGATTTTATTAACAAAATCAAATGAATACATTGTATATTTACCAAAAGCAAGACTTTATTGTAGCATTTTTTTCAATTAAACAACAAGTTTCATAATAACCCCCCTAAATCAATCATTAAACACGTTTTGTTTTCTTTATGTAGATTTATATTTGAAAACAACTTACGAAATATTGTAGCAGAATGGTAAATTTTACAATAAGTATTATTATCAATCGCTGCATTTTTAGCTTTTTTTAAAATGTTATTAATAAATTGAATATGTAAATTTTCTATATTTACTTTATCAACTTTCATAAAGTTAAGATTCTTCATTTGAGTAATTACTTTGGCTTCGTAATCAGATTTTAATAAGAAACACATTCTAAAGCCCTTGTTTTCATTTATACAAATTGAATTATCCTCAGATGTAATTTTTTTAAATTTGGATATTTGTATGTTCCAATCGTAATCCGTTTTATAATTAAACTTTTTTCTTTTACTTTTTTACTAAATCATTAGAAACTTTTAAATCACATTTTATTCTGCTTAAGGAATTTTCAACCAAAGATTTCAATTCTAGATTACTGTCTTCACACTGACTAGCAGCATATTTTGCACCAAGATTTAATACATGTTTTTGTTGAAAATCGAGATCCATATTCAACAAATTAATGTAATTTTCTTGAGATTGACTTTTAAGGCTCTTATAATAAAAAAAGTTGATTTTACTATCAAATTACATACACATTTTTTCATAATATTGATTAAATAATATTTGACAGTTACTTTTAAAATTAAACCAATCATCTCAGTTATTTAAGTCAATTAAATAATTTAAACTTTTTAAATATTGCCTTTTATCAAATATTAAATGTTTGCATGTGGAAATTACACTTCATAATACAATCATTTTCATATAACAAATCATATTCAAAGTCAACTTACAGGACATATTAATTTTTATATTACAGCAATTCTGATATATTTTAAATCTTTTGGAAGTGTTTAAAAATGGCAATCAACATTTTAAGTCAATTATTTTGAAAGTTACCTTTCACCATTCTTTAACAATCCACATTTCATTTCTCGTATGAAATTCCATTAGTATATATGTAATAATATTATTATTCAATGTCTGTATTTTTAAAGCAATATATGTAATTATATAACTGAATATTTGTAAATACAGTAACTAAATAATTAAAAATTTTAACCACATACGAGTGCTTTTGATTATCCCAGTATTCTGTGTGAACTAATGCTTTGAAATCCTAAATTTCCCACCGTTCCCTCATTTTAACATTTGCTGATTGCCTGTTAATTAAGTCATGTTTATATTTGTATATTAGCTTAACTTCCTTTATTGTTATTTTTTTCAATTTGCAATATTTTTACAAAGTGAAAATTGAAGTCAAATCCATAAATACATGTTTATTATGGTTGTAAAAACAGATGCTGCTATATTATTATCTACTATGCAATTTTGTTTTGATTTCTGAACACGTTTTAATAATAGCAACTGTTCTTTACTTCTTTTTTCCAATGTACATCTTGATTCTTCTATATATATATATATATATATATATATATATATATATATATATATATATATATATATATATATATATATATATATATATATATTATTTATATATTCCACACCTACATATCCATTTATAAATGAAACGATTTTTATTTATAAATGAGGTTTTATCTTTGGAGTTATTTATTAATTTGTTTAATGGAGGAAGTGTGTAAAATGCAATATCACACATTTCTTTATAAATTTTCCTTATAAACTTTACTTGATCATTTGAAATATATGAGATTGTTATCCATATTTTTTACTTAGCAGGTGAATCAATATTATTATTAAAATTTTTATTTTTATATTTTGTATTAAAATCTCTAATAACATTACATAAGTGATTATAACTGTAGCCAACATTTAACAATTCATTCGAATATATTTTAAGATTTTTGCCTTTATCTGATGAATACTTGCAAAGACTATTATTTCTAAATAAGAAGGACTTCAAACCTGCCATTTTGTGTGACATTGGCACTTTTGATTTATATGGAATATAGCCTCTTTTTACTATTGGTTTAATGGTCATACAGTAATCCAGCATGCATTGATTTCTAGTTATTTTAAGATTAAGAAACTGAATGCATTTTAAATCTTCATCTGTATTTATCCATTTCATGCTGTTCAAACCATTTAATTCTTCAAACATGTCATTAATTGCATTTGGTTTACCACATACAAAAACATCAACAACATAATGATAATATACAGTAATAGTTTTCTGATAATATTCCTTTTTCAAAATATTTTCTTCATATGCACAAATTATAAAATTACATATTTGAGCAACAGTAGGTAAACCCATGAGCCATCCATTACACATTTTATAAAAATCTTTATTAAAAACTGCATAAATATTTTTATTAATAAAATTTAATGTTTCAATTATAAACATTATTATTTTCATGTTAACTTTTTTTTAAAACTTAATGCATTAGAAATAATTTTGATAGATACCAATTGATCAATTGATCCATACATTTCACTAACATCTAGAGTATATATATCATCATTAACATTGATCTTAATTTTATGGATTTTATTAACAAAATCAAATGAAGAACATATTGTATATTTACCAAAATCAAGAATTCCTTGTAGCATAATTCAATTAAACAAGTTTCATAATAAACCCCATTCAAATATATCATTAAACACAAAGGTTCGTTTTCTTTATGAAGTTTTATATTTGAAATAATCTTAGGACATATTGCAGCAGAAAGATAAATTTTATAATAAACACTATTATAAATTGCTTTATTTTTGGCTTTTTTAAAAATGTTATTAATAAATTGAATAGGTAAATTTTATATATTTACTTTATCAACTTTCATAAAGTTAAGATTCTTTATTTGAGTAATTACTTTGTCGTCATAATCACATTTTAATAACAAACACATTCTAAGGCTTTTGTCCTCATTTTTACAAATTAAATTATTCTCAGATGTAAATTTTTGAAATATTGATATTTGTATGTTCCATTCGTAATCCATTTTATAATTAAAATTTTACTTTTACATTTTTTACTAAATCATTACAAACTTTTAAATCAGATTTAATTATGCTTAAGAAATTTTCAACCAAAGATTTTAATTCTAGATCACTGTCTTTCCAATGATTGTTAACATATATTGCACCATGATTTAATATATGTTTTTGTTAAATGTTAGATACAATTATAATCACATATATAATGTTATTAGAGATTTTAATACAAAATATAAAAATAATAATTTTAATAATAATATTGATTTTCCTGCTAATAAATAATATGGATATCAATCACATATATTTTAATTGATCAAGTAAAGTTATAAGAAAAATTTATAAAGATATATGTGATATTACATTTTACACACTTCCTCCATTAAACAAATTAATAATTAACTCCAAAGATAAAACCTCATTTATAAATAAACATTGTGTCAATTATAAATGGATATGTAGGTGTGGCAGTGGATATATAGATGAATCTAGATGTATGTTGAAAAAAAGAACTAAAGAACACTTGCTATTATTAAAATGTGTTCAGAAATCGAAACAATATTTCATAGTATATAACAATTTTTCAGCATCTGTTTTTTACAACCATAATAAATCATGTATTTATGGTTTTGACTTCAATTTTAACTGTCTAAAAGTATTGCAAATTGAAAAAAAATAATAATAAAAGAAAAATAAAGGAAGCTTTGCTAATATACAAATATAAACATGACTTAATTAGCAGGCAAGCAGCAAACATTAAGATCACAGAATTGTGGAAAAGTTAGCATTTCGAAGCTTTAGTTGGCACAGATTTCTGGGATAATCGAAAGTGCTCCTAAGTGGATTAAAATTTTAATTATTTAGTTAGTGTATTTACAAATATTCAGTTATATAATTACGTTTATTGCTGTAAAAATATAGACATCGAATAATATTATTATTGCATATATACTAATGGAATTTAATAGGTGAAATAAAATGTGGATTTTTAAAGAATGGTGTAAGGTAATTTTCAAAATATTTGACTTAAAATGTAGATTGCAATTTTTATACAATTGTAAAAGATTTAAAATATATATGAATTGCTGTAATATAAAAGTTAATATGTCCTGTATGTTTACTTTGAATACAATTTGTTATGTGAAAATGAATGTATTATGAAGTGTAATTTCCACGTGCCAATGTTTAATATTTGACAAAAGGCAATATTTAAAAAGTTTAAATTATTTAATTGACTTAAATAACCGAAATGATTGGTTTAATTTTAAAAGTAACTATCATGTGTTATTTAATTGATATTATAAAAATGTGTATGAAATTTGGTAGAAAAATCAACTTTTTTATTATAAGAGCCTTAAAAGTCCATCTCAAGATAAATACGTTAATGTGTTGAAGATGGATCTCGATTTTCAACAAAAACATATATTAATCTTGGTGCAAAATATAGTGACAGTCAGTGATCTAGAATTGAAATCTTCGGTTGAAAATTCTTTAAGCAGAATTAAATCTGATTTAAAAGTTTGTAATGATTTAGTAAACAAAATTAAAAGTAAAAAAGTTTAATTATAAAATGGATTATGATTGGAATGTACACATATCTAAATTCAAAAAATTTACATCTGAGAATAATTTAATTTGTTTAAAAGAGCACAAGGGCCTTAGAATGTGTTTTTTTATTAAAATCTGATTATGAAGACAAAATAATTTGTCAAATGAAAAATCTTAACTTTATGAAAGTTGATAAAGTAATTATAGAAAATTTACATATTCAATTTATTAATAACATTTTTAAAAAAGCCAAAAATAAAGTGATTGATAACAGTACATATTATAAAATTTACCCTTCTGCTGCAATATGTCTTATGATTTTTTGAAATATAAAACTGCATAAAGAAAACGAACCATTGCTGATAATAATTGATTTTGGAGAGGCGTTTTATTATGAAACTTGTTGTTTAATTGAGAAAATGCTACAAGATATTATTGGTTTTGGTAAATATACAATATGTTCTTCATTTCATTTTGTTAATAAAATGTGTAACATTAAGTTCGATGTTAATGATGTTATATGTACTCTAGATGTTAGTGAAATGTATGGATCAATTTATAGATTGGCATCTATCGAAATTATTTTCTATGCATTAAGTTTATTTATTTTTATAAAAAAAAAAAAATATCATTTAAAAAAAAAATTAAGAAGTTTTATGATTATTTCACTGATGAAATTATGTTCTTATATTTTTTACACTTATTTTACACTAAGCAACATATCTTATTTACTTTAGTAACAATTCTATATTTCCAAACCTATTTATAATTTCCAATTTTTAACTACCATTCTTCACAATGTAATCCAATAAATTTCAATAACACATAAACTAGTAGGCATATGGGATAAACTATACTTCAACCTAATAACACTTTTATCAACTAACCATCATGGGCACAGTGTACACAAAATGAGGTATGACTTATTTATTTAATAACCTCTACTACCAAATATAATGTCCAGGCTATTTATTCAGCACTATGGCACATTAAACATTACCACATAGAAAAACAAACACTGCCATGAATGCACACAAGATATAGGGCTATGTTATCTATACTTGTATAATCATCAATACAGTATACCCTTGTTTCCTTATAAATAAATCCTACATACACTATTATCTTGATCTTATATAGATCTAATATTAAGATTTATCATCAACCTTACATCGCCAAATTCATCTCCACATTTCTATAATAATAAACAAATTCATTTTAGAATAATAATCGAAGTAACTAACAAGACAAGATTATTTTATTCTTTGATAGTTCTCAAACTTAAGCATAAATAATTAGAATCAATGTCTTATTTTTAATACTTTAAATTACTCCACAAAAACATCCAGTTGACTTATAACAGAATCATATACTTATATTTCCCTTATGTTTAAGTATATTTATGATATTAATAAACTTATGCATATTCTTAAATAACTAAACAAATGATAAATTAAGTGTAGGTATCATGTTTTATATACGCATCCATACATTCACACAAAATAATAAAATACATTATAAAACTATTAATAATTTACATTATTACCATAAGTAATTTTTATCGGCATTTACTTAGCCAATGTATTCTGGATCACAATCTAAATAAACATTTTATTATTGTTTATTCCACATTATCACACTTTTAAATATATTAAGTTTTTTTTTTAAAAAAATATTATTAAAGAGTTTTTTTTTTCTTTACAATAAAATTTTAATTACTAGGTTAGTAAATAATTTAAAGTTCTATGTTCATATTCTATCCCTATACTGTGAATAAACATTACTATATTTTTTTAGTAAAATTAATTTTAAACTATATTTATGACAGCTTCATTAGAATTTCTTGTGATGAAATGTTCTTTTCTTGATAATAAGTTCATTACAAGAAGTGTCTTATTCTCTTGGAAAATGTTAATAATTACAGTTTTGATGCCAATAACCACACATGCTCCACTTTTCAATGTTGCCACATATAATCCAAAATGATGTTTCAAGTTAAATATGGTACATTTACTTTTATTCTATAAGATTTACAATGATATAATTAATATTTTTCTTATCTCCAAAATCTTAAAATACTTAAGCATTTATTCCTAGGTAAATATTTAATTTAAATACTCTTAATATTCTTCGTCAAGATAATTTTTCAAATTCTTGCAACTTTTCCATATTTATTGAGGTTCAATGTCTTCTGATACACACAATAAACTTCCCCAGCATTTTTCTGATAACTTAAATTATTTTCCTAAATAATTTACATAAATTTTGTATGTCCAGCATATGATAATTATTAATTTTAAATATTTTTTAATATAATATAAGTCATATTTGCAAATGATCTTAATTTTTATATTTTCTAGAAAAAATTCCAATTTTAAATTATTTTCCATATTTCTTCAGAAAAAAATATATCAGAGTTCCCAAATAATTGCTTGGTCAAATTTAAAGTTTTTTTTTTTCAAAAGCATTTTCCCATCATATTTTAAATAAGTTTTCATTAATAAAAATATTTTATATCATTTTACTTTATATTTTTGATGAAATTCTTTATATTTTTATGTGAAGTTTTTTCTATGAAATTCAGTCATAAATCAATATGACTTATCAACACAGGCAAAATTATATGCTTTATATGACAATAACACTTGAATATTAATCAATCTTTTTTATATTTAGTGACAACTTCTCAATATGTTTAAAGTTAATGACAAATCAAATAAAGTTGATTGGCAAGCAAAGAAATGTTTATTTTTAGCCTCACATTTCTATATTACAACCTTATAACAATAAATTACTGTACTTTTATAAAATTTAAGTTAAATAAAATTGACTACTAAACTACTAATTAATTTACCGAAATTGTAGAAATACTGATGATGGTGTAAGAGTACTAGATAAGAGTAAGAGATAATAGTGACCTTGAAATTTATGCACAGCTCTTTTATAGCTGTCTAAAATACACGTTTTCATTGGTCAATATCAACAATGCCTGCTTCACAATCCTGGGCATAGAAAAGTTAAAATTAATAATAATTTATTAAATATTTATTTTTATTGTATTATTCAATTCTTAATTAATTTTCATATTTTATTTACACTCAATAAATAATTTAAAATAAAATTTAAAAATCACATTTCAATATTTATTATTATTATTTGTACCCTTATTTTAAACAAAACATATTTATTTTCAACAAAAAACATAAATCTAATTTCATATATTATATCTATTTTTAAAACCTAATCTAATATTTACAACAGATGTCATCATTTTATTTTCAAGATCATGGGTGAATATTATACATCATGTGATTTATAAAAATAAATAAGATGCCAATAATTTAAATGAAACTAAAATAAATAATTTAATTTATAAAATATGACATAAATCAATATTATAGCACAATTTCAAAATAATTATTTCAATATTATAAAATCGAATATACACTTTTCTCCCTACATTATTACTTCTAATTAAAGGATTTTTTAAAATATAGCCATTAAATAAAATTATTACTATTAAATCTATTCATTTAACTTTATAGTACTACTTTTAAAATTTACCCTAATTATTTATTTCTAAGACTTATTAACTCAGTATTTCCTATGGCCAGTTCTCCCAACAATACAATCTTATAATGATTTTTAGTTAACTGTTTTCTTACAAATATCAACTCATTATTATACATCAATTATTTTACTTGTCTTAACTAAATTATTCAACACATAACATACATCATCCCTTACTTAACTTTAAAATTTAATATTTTCCAGAAAATTATTAGAAATAATCCATTTTAACCTATACAAAAGGGTACAATATATATATATATATATATATTGTAATAATCAGAAAAAAGTGGAGATCAAATCTAACCGCAATCTGCACTACAGGGTGCCATCTAGGCATTTGAGCCTAGAAAAATTTATAAAGTAGGCAGATACGCGCTGTTAAGATTCCACTTTATTTAAATATTCAGATCTTTAGCCCAAGTCACTAGCTCAATGGAACATCAGAGAATATAAAATATAACTTTATATCTTAAATATAAAAAATAAAAGCCACTGCCAGAAATTAACACATAAAAATATTTATTTATGCACATATAAAATCATTCTAATTTGGGGAATAAGTTTAACATTTTAGATTTTATATTAATCTTTAATTTTACATTTAAATAGCTTGCCATAATGAATTTAATATTTATTTAGTGAGTCAAGTATGAATAGACTATATAGATTGTATTTGAAAAGGAAAATGTTCTATCCCTTATTTAACCTTAGGCCAAAAAGTTCAGTCAAACTGGCGTAAATCCATCTGATACATTTATGTATTCAATGTAGCATGAAAATATGACAACACAAAATACTATACTGTCAGAAATGTACATCTGAACAGGAAGTAGAGTTAGAGAAGACATTGTCTCTCCACCAACAGGAATGCTGCATCTGTTGGTGAGTAGAACAATAAACATAAAACTACATTGAAATGGATTGCGGTCCTTTGCCATCTTACAACCCTTGCATAAGCAAACAGAAGGTGCGTGGTGTATATGTGCAATCCTTCCCGTAGCGGATCTCAAACTACATCTACTAATTACACAAATATATCCAATCCATTGAGCCAATTTAACTATGAAATGAATAACCTAAGATTACCCTCCCTTACACTATATATAACTTTCCAGGTCTATACAGCCATTCACACCTGACTTAAATTTAACATTTATTATGTTCAGACAGATGAATTTTATTAAATTTGTTTTAAAATGTTGAGTAAAGATCGGCTGCACAGATTCTATGGTTAAAAACATTCCAAAATAAACATAACCTATCAAAATACAAAATCATTGCTAATGTTAATTGCATAGGAAGTACAAAAACACCCAATGGTGTTTATCATAAGACACCACAGTGACATGATGACTTATATATTCCAATCGACAATGAAACAGCAACATAATTAACCGCTAAAGAATCTATGCAATGAATATACCCAACTTTAAATTTAATGCATTTAAATAATTTATACAATAAGTATTAATACAATAAATAATTTATACAATAAGAAAAAAATGGAAATGATGTTTATCAATGCAAAACATATAAATTTAAACATTTTCAATTGATTTTAAACTTAAAAGTCAGATATGAGTTCATAAGCTTGAACAAAAGTTCTTAATTATTTTTAAATTTTAGAGTTCATGTCAATAGCTGACAGTAGAAGAAATCACTGCTCTTGATGTAAATTTCCATGGAGTCTTTATTTGAAAACCCAGTCAGATGTTCCGGAGGTAGCATGAGCTGGTTCATTTTGGTATCACAATCAATTAATTTTTTAAAATAGAGATTGTGATATGTGCATCCTATCACCGACCCACAAAAACAAACCGGAAAACTGACTGGAACTCAATATTTTTCTTTTTATAGTTCTATGGAATCCATGAACAAAGACATCACTGTTCCATTTTTTCGTTATGGTCCAGGCCTTTATTTGTTGTTTCTATATTGGACAAGCTAATTCTTTATTCCTTGTCTAATTTTGATCTGACTTTTTAATTACACAGCTTTTGGATAATTAATAAAGAATCATTTCCATCTACAAAAATATTTTATCTTTAAGTCTTGTACTTTTTTTTATAAAAAGTATGTTCAAATACTTATTTATTTGTTTTTTGAAAAAAAATATTTTTAAAGTTTTGAATCTGTGCGAATATATGTGTTGAACAAACATTTTAATTTTAGCATTTAGTTTTTTTTTTTTTAATAGATTTTATTTTTATTTACGAACTTTAAGATTTTATTTTAAATTAATGTAACAACATATTTATATATCATTACATATCAGTAAACTTCCTCAAAATATAAAAACATTAAAAAAAGAATTTACTTAGTGTTAGTAATTACTTTACATAAATTTGTTATATATGAAATTTTAAAAGGACAAAACTTTTTTTAAAAAGACAAAACAGTAATTACAAATATAATGATAAAAATATGTTGACTGATGATTCCTTACTACCAGCTAAATTTCTGCCCCTTTCTTTCCAAATTTCTTTTCTTCTACATTTAACTATTACTTACACAAGTTGAATGATTAGATTTTAATTTAAACAAGACTTTTTAAAAAAATTGTGATTTATATTTATTATTACGTTTTATTTATTACTTTTTATTCCTCGAATTTATCTTTACATATGCTCAATTTTTCTTACTGGCAGTACCTTTAAGACAAAATTTCAAACTGTAACTCCACCGTCAATACAACAAATATATTTATACTAATCTCATAAAAAATATTACGGGCATGATTCACTTTTAAAATTCTCAGGGCACTCATGTTTATTAAAGATAAGCCCAAGTTGGGTAGCCAGTTGTAACGATCGGAAAGAAAGTGGAGATTGAATCTAACCACAATTTGCACTACAGGGCACCATATAGGAATTTGAGCCTAGAAAAAATTATAAAGTAGGCAGATACATGCTGTTAAGATTCCACTTTATTTAAATATTCAGATCGTTATCCCAGGTCACTAGCTCAGTGGAACAGCAGAGATTATAAAATATAACTTCATATCTTAAATATAAAAAATAATAGCTACTGCCAGAAATTAACACATAAAAATATTTATTTACGCACATATAAAATCATTCTTTAACATTTTAGATTTTTATATTAATCTTTAATTTTACATTTAAATAGCTTGACATAATGAATTTAATATTTATTTAGTGAGTTGAGTATGAATAGGCTATATAAATTGTATTTGAAAAGGAAAATATTCTATCTCTTATTTAACCTTAGGCCAAAAAGTTCACAGTCAAACTGGCATAAATCCATCTGATACATTTATGTATTCAATGTAGCATGAAAATATGACAACACAAAATACTATACTGTCAGGAATGTACGTCTGAACAGTAAGTAGAGTTAGAGAAGACATTGTCTCTCCACCAACAAGAATGCTGCATCTGTTGGCAAGTAAAACAATAAACATAAAACTCCATAGGAATGGATTGTGGTCCTTTGCCATCTTACAACCCATCTATAGACAAACAAAAGGTGTGTGGCATATATATGCAATCCTGCCCATACAGGATCTCATACTACATCTACTAATTACACAAATATATCCAATCCATTGAGCCTATTCAATTATGAAACAAATAACCTGAGATTACCCTCCCTTAAACTATATATAACTTTACAGATCTATACAGCCATTCATGCATGACTTAAATTTAACATTTATTATGTTTGCACAGATGAATTTTATAAAATTTGTTTTAAAATGTTGAGTATAGATCGGCTGCACAGATTCCACGGTTAAAAACATTCCAAAATAAACATAACCTATCAAAATACAAAGTCATCGCTAATGTCAATTGCATAGGGAATCCAAAAAAAAAAAAAATCAATGGTGTTCATCATAATACACTGCAGTGACATGATGACTTATATATTCCAATCAACTATGAAACAGCAACATAATTAAATGCTAATGAATCTATGCAACATCTATACCCAACTTTAAATTTCACACATTTTAATAATTTATATGATAAGTATTAATACAATAAATAATTTATACAATAAGAAAAAAAATGGAAATGATGTTTATCAATGCAAAACATATAAATTTAAACATTTTCAATTGATTTTAAACTTAAAAGTCAGCTATGAGTTCATAAGCTTGAACGAAAGTTCTTAATTATTTTTAAATTTTAGAGTTCATGTCAATAGCTTACAGTAGAAGAAATCACTGTTCTTGATGTAAATTTCCACGGAGTTTTTATTTGAAAACCTGGTCAGATGTTCTGGAGGTAGCATTAGCTAGTTCATTTTGGTATCACAGTCAGTTTATTTTTTAAAATAGAGAGAGAGTGTGATATGTGTGTCCTATCACTGACCCTCAAAAACAAACTGGAAAACTGACTGGAACTCAATATTTTTCTTTTTATAGTCCTCTTATGGATTCCATGAACAAAAACATCACTGTTCTATTTTTTCATTATGGTCCGGGCCTTTATTTGCTGTTTCTATATTGGACAAGCTAATTCTTTATTCCTTATCTAATTTTGATCTGACTTTTTAATTACACAGCTTTTGGATAATTAATAAACAATCATTTCCATCTACAAAAATATTTTATCTTTAAGTCTTGTACTTTTTTTATAAAAAGGAAGGTTCAAATACTTATTTATTTGTTTTTTAAAAAATATTTTTAAAGTTTTGAATCTGTGCGAATATATACGTTTAACAAACATTTTTTTTACGTTTAGTTTGTTTTTTTTTAAATAGATTTTATTTTTATTTGCGAACATTAAGATTTTATTTTAAATTAATGTAACGACATATTTATATATCGTTACAATATATATATATATATATATTGTAACCTTCTCCCAAAGACCACTGTACTATAAATGAATCATGTCACATGTTTTAGGCACCATAATCACTACCGTACCATAACTACACCCAATCATCATGCCATTCACCTTGGTCAGCATAATCATAACTGTAACTTGGCAACAGCTAGCCTTCTTCTACTAAACAGTCATGTCATGTTGGCAAGTGCCATAATCACATCTGTAACCTTGATTCCTGATCTAGCTGGTCACCAATGAATCATACCGCACATTTTAGTGATTAAATTCTCTTATTGAACCTAATGTACTCACACGATCAATAATATAAGCTTGAAGAAACATAAATGCAAAATTAACGAAATGATTCCTGGATTGAATAAAACTAGCATGAAACTGTCGATCTAAAGAAGATCATAAGGCAACTAATAAAGATAAAAACTTCTGGTCAAACCAGCTCTGAAATCCACACAAACAAAATGTGATGAGTTAAATTTGATATTCAGCAAATTAATAAATAACTAATAATTATATGTTTGGAATGATTATGAAATTAAACTTATAGATGAAAGGCTTAGTAAATTATGATGTAGATGACTAAATGGATGATGGAAGGAAATAATAACAGAATAGTGGAATGAAAAGAAAAGAATGAATAGATATGAGAATAATGAATGATTAAAAGGATGATAGAATAATGGTTAATGAATAGTGAAAATAAAAAAAAATAAAAGTTAATATATGATTAATTAATTATGATAATGAATTAATGTCAAATGAGAATAAATAACTAAAGAACGATCAAGATGAAATTGAAGAAAAATGTTAAGGATGGAGACTGAAATCTTAAATTATAAACTAATATGGTATTCAATGGTAAAAAGATAAGCTAAATAAAAATAGGGTTTTCAAGCTTGACACAACCAGAATATCTATCATAAAATTAAAACAAACTATACATATTATATCAACAAAAGTAATTTGCATATTAAAGCTTAGCTAATTTTCATAGACTGTGAAAGTAATCTATTGTAAGTTCAACTATAATAATTAACAAGTTATAAACTTTATTACAAACTTAAATTCTATCTTAAGACTTAACAATTAATTCTTCTCATGGTTCAAACATTATAAATAGTTATACAACATCTATTTGGGTCAGTAAGAGGGATTTTACTACTACCCAAACATAATGCACCTAATAGGTCTCAATATAACTTAAAGCAAGAATTGTATTTAGAAGTTCTAAAGAAACTTTGTAACTAATATAAACTTTTTAATTTGTGACTGGGAATGACTTTTTGGATAATTAAAAAAAAACAATAACTTACCAAATTCCTTTTCTTAAATAATTATAAACAATGTGATCAAGATCAGATTTAACTAAATCAATCAAATCAAGACTATGTTTATCTTTTAATATATTGTTTATAACAATATGTACTACATGTTATCAACATTTTGATTATTATGTTTTAATGCATTAGATTTACCAATAAATTACAAGACTTACCAAAACTATTATAATATGGCATAATATAGTTAATATTACTATATTGGATGATGATGATTTCAATTTGTGATCTTCTGATAGGTTAATAGCAATAACAATAATAGTGTATATATGTGTGGTAATTAGTAATAAGACTACATGCAACCAAATAAAATTTTAAACACAACAAACTTTATTTACAGTATGTACAAAATTTTAATTTACAGATATGGCATGAAATAAAACTAATCTATTGAAATAATTTATGGATGGAACAAATGCTTATTATCCCCTTGACCATATACTCAGCAAATGATACAACCAAATAGAAAATAATGTTCAAAATGTCATTTGTTATTCTTTGGCATATTTTTAAGAATCAGTTAATAAAACCTATTTAAGCTGCACTAGCACTTAAATTACATAATAGCAGTATAATTAGAACTCTAGGATATGCACAAAGTTTAAATTTAGAATACCAACATTATAAAGTATTGCATTATCCCAAAGCCCTATTTTTTATCAGAATATGATAAAGGCAATTATCACATTCTGTGCAATTAGTAACTTATTTACCTTTGAAATGACTATGTTTAGTGCATTAAATGAATATGATTAGACATTCAAAAGTCAAAGACACCTAGATCTCATTAAGCATTACCTATGTCCACAGATCAACCCTTGAATACATAACTGATCTTACAATTCTACTGTCACATCATTATTTGATAAAAATGAATCCATTCTGCCAGTGTGCATCTCTTACTTTTACATTTAAATTTTTCTACCATCATTAATAGATTCTGGTCTGGTCTGTCAACAACCAATGATGAACCCTCAACATCATAAACACTATTTCGATTAAGAAATACTATGCTAGATGAGTATTTCTAAATTTAATATTATTCCACACTTGCTATATGATCTGGACTGATTATACTTCACTATACGAAGTGGAAAAACTACTCTATATTATCATGAGGAATTTAACACTAAGATGGGAGACTTTGTAATAAACAACATGACAGTTGTATAATAATATATGGCTGATTCTACACCTCTCTATTGGTATACATATGTATGTGGGTCTTTATCAAAAATTAAAATTAAGGTCATTAAAGATTTGCTTTTGTTATTGGAAGATTCTATGTATTTTACTTATAAAGGTAATTTTTATAAGATTAAGGAAGGGTGGATAATAGGTTATATTATTTCTCCTTTAGTATGTTCAGTTTATATTAGTTATATGGAAGAGGAAATTATTGTTAAAAATAATTGTTTATTTGTAAAATTATTTGTCAGATATGTTGATGATTGTTTATTTGTAGTTGAGAATGATAAATTGAAGGAATTTGTAAATGAGTTTAATTGTTTTGATCCTTCTATAAAATTTGTGTTAGAAGGAGGGGGGTTAGATTTTGGTAAGTTAAAATTTTTAGATCTTTTGGTGATTAGAAATGTAGAAACTAATTGTTTATTGTGCAGTCATTTAGTTAAAAGTAAAGAATTATGATCTATAATTAAACTTGATAGCTATCAGTCTGTATCTCATAAAGTAGCTGCTTTAAGGAATTATTGTCATAGGCATATTAAATGAAATAATTCTAGTGGGGTAGCTTTGTTTCAGAAATATCAATTTTATAAAGATTACTTGAGTGTTGGATACTCTGATAAATTTGTTAAAAGTATTTTATTTAATAGTAATATTTGTAAGGATGTAAAGGTTAAAGAAAAATATGATTTTATTTCTTTGCCATTTAAATTGTCTTCTTATAAAATTGTGTATAGAAATAGGAAATTGTTTGGAAATAAAAAAATTGCTTGGAAAAGGGGTGTTGCATTGAATAATTTATTAAATAATACAAAAGAAGTTTTTGATAGAAAGACTATTCCTGGTGTAGTATATTTTACCCCTTGTTTATTTTGTAAGAAGGTTTACATAGGTCAGAGTAGTTTGAGTTTAAATGAAAAAATAAAGGTTCATAAAAGTAGAGTTAAAAATAGATATCTTAGTTCTGTTTTGTATGTCCATGAAAAAAATATAGGCCACACTATTGATTTTGATGAAGCTAAGGTTTTCTTCTTTGAGAGAAATGAAATCAAAAGAAGAATTAAAGAGTCTTTATTATTGAAAATTTATTATTCTGAAGCAATTAACTTATTTAAGAGTTCTTTTAATATTAAGGGTGGATGGGAAGTGAATGGATTTGTGGGTAGTTTTTAATATTATATATATTGTGTAGTTTTTGGTAATTCTTTACACTTGAGAAGTTTTCTTGTAGCAGTGAAACCTTAGGTTGTGTTTTAATATTATTTTTATGCTGGTCTCATTTAATTTTGGTTTTGGGGTAGTTTTGATTTTATATTGACTAGTTTAGCTTTATGTTTGTAATGTTTAAAAAAAAAAAATATATATATATATATATATATATATATATATATATATATATATATATATATATATATATATATATATATATATATATATATATATATATATATATATATTGTGAGAGTACCATATGAGCTTCACCTAAAACAATTTGTGTTTCTTTGTGAATTTAACTGTGCCTATATCGAATCAACAGATATAAATAACATACACATATCTTAGGCTTATTATATATCAGCTATATACATAAACTAGTTAGAATTAAAAGAATAATTCTAAAAATTAATAATTCTAATTTGTTTATACACACACATAAATAAATGTTTCAAACTAATAGTATTTTTTATTAACCAAAACATGACATTTGACAAAGCCTTAAGTCAACATTGCATTTTTATCAGTTGAAACAAAGTAAATAAACGTTTAAAGTTCATTAGAAATTGTATGTTTTAAACAATAGAAAGCGTGAGCATGATTACGTGATATACTTGCAGAAATTAATCCAGTATAAAAACGAACTAATATTGTTATAACAATAATCTTCTATTTAGTTATCAAAACAAGAACTACGTCTGTAAATTTAAATGTCTTCTAATTTAGAACACATTTAAAAAAAAAAAAAGAAGATTCACTATTTTTAAAACTGTTTTCAAGTAATTAATTTACTTACTCTTAATATTATAAAGAACTATAAAAAAATAATCATTGAAATTGACAAGGTTATAAGAGATATCAACGTCTTTGAAATGAGTTTTCAAAATATATATTTAAGAAGACAAAAATTTATAAAAATGTTCTCTGGCTAGACAATTTATACCAAGGATTTCTGCTGATGTTTTAAACCTGAACATGTAAATTTCTTCCTACTTAATCAATGCCTAAAATATATTTGTCGTAATTGTCATTTAAAAAGCTGCCTTAATATTGGAGTATTATATTGAAGAAGATGTTAAATATTTTACTACGCAAATATTTAAATAATGAATATCTGTATTGCCTCTTCAAACGATGATCAATGAACTTTATGTTTCAATATTCATCGTCATTTTAGTTTGTCTAAGGAAGGATATACAACCATTATTCTTTTTTGTCTTGGATTACTTCATTGTGTATTTTAATAACCCTTAAACTTTATTTCCTTTGTGGATAATTATATTTACTTAGAAAAATTACTATGTATATTGAAGTGAAGAACTGATAAGATTAACATTTTATTTATTTTTTTATTTATTTAATAAAATTTAGATGTTGATATTTTGATATATACTCTGATGAAAATGACGTCTGACTAAGGTAAAAGTTTTTAAATTATTTCAATTTGGAAGTAAGTTTTATTATATTCCAAATTGAATCTTACATGACAATTAACATAATTTCTTTTTAAATATATATAACTAATATCAGAATACATTCTATTATTAATCTAGTGTGAATGGATGTTATCTTATATGGGCATATAACACATACTGAATCATTTTAATGACAATACGTAAATTTATAAAGTATCATGTGTATTATTTATTATACACATAATTTTAAATTATATATATATATATATATATATATATATATATATATATATATATATATATATATATATATATATATATATGTGTATGTGTGTGTGTGTGTGTGTGTGTGTCTGTCTGTGTGTAAATGATTACATTATGTTTTTTTTTCTGAATGTTAAATAGTTTATTATTGTATTTAAATATAAGCACAGATTATAATTCTAAATTTTAATATTTTTATTATTGATGTGATAATATTTTTTGTTTCAATTACGGATTAAAATGTGTTAAACTTGATTTTAAAATTAAACAGGTCTCATTTGTTTATTTTATTTAGTCATTTTATAAAACCAATAATTATAAATATACATACTCATGCATGTATATGTGAAATCAACTTAGTGATTTAATATTTATAAAGAAGTTATATATCGCTTATATTAAATATATCTTTACTATGGGATACTTGTGGAAATGCCTGAAGAGAGTCGATTGCAATTTCTACTCTGAGCTCGAATTCCGAGAGTAATGAGGTTATTAATAGAGGAGTGGATTGGATTATATTTTAAATCACATCATCCATGGCATTCTATAAGAAAACTCAAAGTCCGACCATAGTTAGATGCGACTTCCTCGAGTCCTGAAAAAGATCGTCCCTTTATATATGGCGCCCATACTTAAGGCATGAAACAGTAGTTTTTCATTAGTTAAATCCATAGTTTTAAAAAAAAAATATTATGAGTATGTTGTGAATTGATAAAAACACTGAATAATGAATAATAGAGACCTTGAAATAAAATAAACCGTAATAAACAGATAAATCAATCGCTTTAAAATAAATAAACAAATACGATTATAGTTTGGATATTAAAATAAATATTATAACAACATCTTATAAAAGTAGGAAAAATATAATTACATTTAGGGTCAAAAACACAGCATGAAATCTTATGGCATATATTATACATTATAAATTTTTTGTTAATGATAACTAGAAGTGGGAAAAAAAAACTAATAATAATGGAAGTAAAAAGTTTTGAAGAATCATTAAGTAATAAAGATAGTGAAATAGAGAATACTTCAATTAGTAATGAACAAGGATCCTTACAAGTCCTAATGTCTGAGGGGTCTGTAGAAGAAGTTGAACATCTTTCACAAGTTCACATGACAAAACAAATATTACCTCAAACACCAAAAGAAACTGAAGCTATAACAGTACAAGAAAGTGATAATTATATGGCTCAATTGGTTCAAATGATGAAACATCTACAAGTTAGCATGGAAGCAAAGATGGATAATATGGTAACTAAAGCTGACATGAATAATATAAAAGCTGATTTGGTAACCAAAGCTGTTATGAATAATATAAAAGCTGATTTGGTAACCAAAGCTGATATGAATAATATAAAAGCTGGTATGAATAATATAAAAGCTCATATGAATAATATAAATGCTTATATAAATAAAATGAATGCTGATATGAAGGGAGAAATGGCTAGAATGTGTGATAATATGGTAACTAAAATTGATATGGATAATATGGAAGGGAAATTAAAAGAAGCCATAATTTCTATAAAAGAAGGGAAAAAGAAAGATATGAATAATGTTAAGGAAAAGATGCAAGTAGACATCAAAGGTGTTGAAACTAAATTGGTTAAAGAAATATAAAAAAATATCATTAGATTTAAATAATGTTCAAAAGGATATTGTTGAAAAGAAACAAACTGCCAATGAAGAAGAATGACTTCATGACACAAAAGGATCAACAATATCAATGGCAATTCAATGCCATGAATCCAAAGCTTACCCTGAACATGAGATATGTGAATATAATGATAGCATCCAGAACAGATCACTCTTAGTTCAAATGAATATTTGAGAAGAAAACTGTCATGACTATCATTTTCCCATACAGCAGAGCAATGAAGTAGAAGATCATTGCAGCATTACTAAAGTGCTTAAATCTGATCCAAAAATCTTAGAAAAAGAAGAAGATATGGATCATGTGAAATATAAATTAAACTCTGAATCTCAGGACTTGAAAGAAACACAGTCAACTGATAATACTGAATGTCTAGATAAATTAATACTTCGGATTTCTTGTATTAATAACAAGTTAAATCATGAACTCACAAAACTTGAGATGACTCCACTATCTAAAGATATACTAGAAGAATACAACAGTGAAGTGTATTTTGAGTCATCTCATCATATTTGTTTTTGCTCTCAGAACAAATGTAAAACATTTCATCAACGAGGTGTTGATGAATTGTATGACATCCATCTGATAATATTATCAATGATAATATTTAATGAAAAAGAAGATTGTCTTAATAATAGATTTAATATAGAAGATATGAAAGAAGGCAATAGATTTAATTGTCTTAAGTGTAAATTATGGTGTATGAAGCTTCACCATATTTTAGAAGATAAACAAATTTTAAAAGGTCTTCAGACAATAATAAAGATATTTATAATACCAGCTAAGAGGCAGAAAGGTTCACAATTCCATAGGTTGTGTAATACTTTTGAAGGTCCCTTCACATTCATTGAACATGTTAATGGACATGCTTAAAAAGTAAAGCACACATATAAGGAAGGTCTTCATAGATTACGACTTTGGGATGTGACAATGAATTTTCAGTAATGATAGAATCCATTAGGCTATTCTTTTAGGAGAATAAATGTATATATGTATATAAATAATTGAAGTAGATATTAATAAAAAAATGCATCAAGTTAAACAAAGTATGAAAAAAAATACATACAGGTTTATTAGAGTGCAAGTTATGATTAAAAGGCAAGTCCATTATTATATATTTTGATATGGATATATATAAATAAGAGATTTATTTTATATAGCATGATGTTGTTAAATTGTAATAACAATCACCATTAATCCAATGTACATGCGCTTTGTGGATATATATTTCGACTCTCTCTGTGTTGATATATATATATATATATATATTCTCTTGTATATATATATATATATATATATATATATATGGATACAAGAGAAGATAAAGTAAAAGCTTATAAACAACTTGTTAAAAAAAGGCCAGTTAAAGAAATAAAAATGTGAAGACAATTTCACACAAATTTAAAATTGGGGATCAAGTTTTTATAAAAAACACTTCATATGAGTAAGCCCCAAGAGAGTAAATATCAAACATGTTACCATCAATATGAAGGACCTTATACTATCATAAAGCAAACAGGTCTCAATGCATTCTGGATAAATATAAAGGGAGACATTAAAGGCACTTACAATGCTAGAGCTTTAAAACCCTATTTTGGTCGAACAAATTAATAATGTTGTACCACATTTTACTTATGTATAAAGTAAAATATTGAAAGAAAACATAACTTGGAATAGGTAAGGAGAGAAAAAGTTTTTGTTTAAAAGTATATATATATATATATATATATATATATATATATAAGGATGTGTATAAGTAAAAAAAAAAGATATTAATTTTCTTTGATGAGGGTATGTTAAGCAATTAAAATTAATTCTTAGGATACCTGAAAATTAAAATGTTTTAAGAGTTAATCCATGCTGAATGATGAATGTTCTTATGTTTTGGATAGTTCTCAAAAAAGTTCATGAGTCTTAAAAAAAAGCAGGATGGAGACTACCAAACAAATATATGTGTCATCTATAAAAGAGGCACGTAACAATAAATCCATTAAAAAAAAATAAAAAAAGGGAGAAATAGAAAAAAACCCTATATATATATATGAACCTCCTTGTCCTTACAGTTAAACTGAATGATGTTTAGTATAGAGAAAAAAAAGGGTTAGAAAATAAAATAAAAATAAATAAAAGCAAGAAAGAAAAAACAAGCTCCACAACTTTATATTTAATGCATACATTGACACACATTAAGTGTCCAATTTTTAATGGTATATATAAAATTTGAACTTTTTAAGGAAGGGGTAATGTGAGAGTACTATATGAGCTTCACCTAAAACACTTTGTGTTTCTTTGTGAATTTAACTGCCTATATCGAATCAACAGATACAAATAACATACACCTATCTTAAGCTTATCATATATCAGCTATATACATAAACTAGTTAGTATTAAAAGAATAATTTTAAAAATGAATAATTCTAATTTGTTTTTACACACACATAAATAAATATTTCCAACTAATAGTATTTTTATTAACCAAAACTTGACATTTGACAAAGCCTTAAGTCAACATTGCATTTTTATCAGTCGAAACAAAGAAAATAAATGTTTAAAGTTCATTAGAAATTGTATATTTTAAACAATAGAAAGTGTGAACATGATTATGTGATATGTTGCAGAAATTAATCCAGTATAAAAACGAACTAATATTGTTACAACAATAATCTTCTATTTAGTTATAAAGGCAAGAACTATGTCTGTAAATTTAAATGTGTGCAAATTTAGAACACATTTAAGAAAAAAAAAACGAAGATTCACTATTTTTAAAACTGTATTTAAGTAATTAATTTACTTACTCTTAATATTATAAAGAACTATAAAAAAATAATAATTAAAATTGACAAGGTTATAAGAGATATCAACGTCTTTGAAATGAGTTTTCAAAATATATATTTAAGAAGACAAAAATTTATAAAAATGTTCTCTGGCTAGACAATTTATACCAAGGATTTCTGCTGATGTTTTAAACCTGAACATGTAAATTTCTTCCTACTTAATCAATGCCTAAAATATATTTGTCGTAATTGTCATTTAAAAAGCTGCCTTAATATTGGAGTATTATATTGAAGAAGATGTTAAATATTTTACTACGCAAATATTTAAAGAATGAATATCTGGATTGCCTATTTGAAGGATGATCAATGAACTTTATGTTTCAATATTCATCATCATTTTAGTTCATCTAACGAGGGATATAAAACTGTTATTCTTTCTCATCTTGGATTACTTCATTGTGTATTTTAATAACCCTTAAACTTTATTTCCTTTGTGGATAATTATATTTACTTAGAAAAATTACTTCATATATTAAAGTGGAGAACTGATAAGATGAACATTTTATTTTTTTTTTTATTTATTTAATAATAATTAGATGTTGATATTTTGATATATACTCTGATGAAAATGACGGCTGACTAAGGTAAAAGTTTTTAAATTATTTCAATTTGGAAGTAAGTTTTATTATATTCCAAATTGATTCTTACATGACAATTAACATAATTTTTTTTTAACATACATAACTAATATCAGAATACATTCTATTATTAATCTAGTGTGAATGGATGTTATCTTATATGGGCATATAACACATACTGAATCATTTTAATGACAATACGTAAATTTATAATGTATCATGTGTATTATTTATTATACACATGATTTTAAATTATATATATATTATATATATATATATATATATATATATATATATATATATATATATATATATATATATATATATATATATATATATATATATATATATATATATAGTATTCAATTATTTAAAAAAATTTTTTTTATTCTTTTATACATACAGAGATTTATATGTATAGATTTATTATTATGAATAAGCAGTTCTTTTTATGATTTATTATATAGTATTTTTATTAAATAATATGTGTTAAATTTATTTAACTTTCATTTTGTTAAAATAGAGTAAATCAGAAAAGTGTGAAATAAGGCAATTAAGATTGTTATATAAGGAGATAAAAAATGTACACGTGTGAAACAATGAATAGATCTGTACAAACACAAAGATGCTTTTACACTTATTCCTGATGGCTATAGATTCCAGGTTTGTTGTTATCTGTATCTTAAGATTATTTTTACAAAAGAGGTGCTTTGATGTAGATAACGATAGCGATCAATTTTAAGTCTTTATTGATTGTGACCGACGTCAAACTTGTGAAGCTTTGATTTTTTTTTTAAGATAAAGATTTCCAGATGTTTTTTTTTCTTTGGTTGAAATTCGTGACATAAATGATTGAAACAATTTTTTTAATCAGTCAGTCATAAATTTTTTTAGAGAGATGATCAGTTAGTCTTAATTTTTTTTAGAGTGAGAGTCACTCAAATTATTATTATTATTTTGAGACTCAACTCAGTCGGTCCTTCCTTGTTATTATTCTTAAGCAGAAATGTAAGCTCGGATTTTTTTTTTTAAAAAAGAGTGAACGCTTTAATTTTTTTTTTCTCACTCTTTGAAAGTTGAAAAAAAAGAGCAAATGAAATGTGCGTTTATATAAGCAATTTCCAGCAATATTAAAGAAGAGGAGAGAAATGGAACAAGATTGAATTTATTAGAAGTTAGTAATAATTATATAAAAATGATATTAACATATTTGGTTATGCATAATACTATGCCTCTGCATTGCTAAACCATTTTTCTGCTTCCTGGTTAATACAGAATGAGTCAAAATCGCTGATCTATCTATGAAGTCATGTATCCAGTAATAACCAACAAAATGACAGATTTTGAAGCCAACCACACAAGCTATATGGAATGCTTTGTTTCTAGTTCCTGGCTTATTAAAGCTCATTACCTTCGAATGAATGGAGAAGAGGAAATAGGAGGAAAAGAAAATCTATAACAGCCTGTAGAACCAAGTTTGAAGCCATAAATCAAATTTTTGTTGATTTACCTCAATCATCTAAAGTGTCAACAGCAATTATTTTTTTAAAGGAGAGAGACAAGCAAATCCACCGGTACCTACTTATTCAAAATACTTATAATAACTTTTTTTAATGGTAGAAGGAAGCCAATCAACAGTGAATAATAATGGAATTGAAGAAACAAGCAAAGTCAATTGATTCAGCATTATCTTAAAAGTATCTGCAATAACTTTCTTTTTTTTGTTGTTGTTGTTGTTGGTGAGCAAAGAAAAGCAGTCTGAAAATTCAAACTCAGGACATTAATAAGAAGTAAAAAGTAGACGGGTAAATATGAACTTTCTATAACCGATTTTATTCTTTTTACTTATTAAAAGTAAACCTTAATTTACTGGTCAAAGCAATTTTCTTTTTTGATACAGAAACATTAAAGACTTGTTTATCTATAGTTATTTGCAATATCTCACAACATAGCACAAACATAGTTTAAATCTTTAAACTTAAATTTTTCATTATTTTTTTTTGTTTTTTTTTTATCATATATTGTAATGTTGAAATGTTTTTTTTTAATTGTTCTTCAGTTGTTAATGATAATGAGCAACCTATAGATATATGCATTTATAATGTTTTTTATTTTTATTTTATCTTGTTGCATATTAAAAAATTAATATATATATTTTATTTTCTTTCGCTATAAGGTTGCAAAGGAAAAGAAGATATTTTTATATATGTAATTTATGGGTATACATTTTAAACATATATGTTAACATTACCGAATGCGTGAATGTGTAACTGCTTATCCAAACACATCAAAAAATAGGTTATATATGATTAGTTTAAAATAGTAAATTAAAAAGTAGGGCATTACATTTGAATGGAAATGAAATAACATATACAAGTTACACCTGAAATTTATTTTATGATATGATAAGTAAGAAAAGTCTTAAATAAGCATTTTATAGAATATGTATTTTTTTTTTTAATATTGATTTAAGTTAGCTTATTTTTGAGATATCAAGAAATGACAAACCTATATATTAAGTTTATTTGCTTATACTTATATAAATTTTTATATTAATTTTTGTATTGAATTTTTATATTAATAAGCCATTTATTTAATTGTCGATTTGACTTTAAAGAAGGAAAGAAAGAGTAGTAGTGTTAATAAAATATAATTATATATCTTAATTGGTTTCCGAGTTATTATTAAGAATATTGTGTTTTTTTTTTTTGTCTTAATTCTATCATTTTAATTCAGCATCATTGCTCGCAGTTATTAAGTATTACCATTCGTATATATTGAGCAATCACTTGCAAATATTAAGCGTCTGCAAAATAATAGGTAGACTAGAATGTTGATATTTAAGTATTTAAGGATTATGCTTGAGAATAACCAAATTTTGATAATTATAGTTCAACATAGAAAGCTAAAATTGTGTTGTGTCCATGAATTTAGATCATCCTCATCAAAGATGGATATCATGTTATTAGTTAAAAAATGTTTCAAATAATACTATATAAAAGTTATGATCGCCATCAATCATCATTAATAAATTATAATCATTAAATTTAATGTTTAGAGTAATGAATATATTTTAGTAAATAGGGGTTTATAGAAAATTGAATATTATGCAAAGAGATTCATGGTGATCAATCATCACCATTAGTATTATTAAATCCCAGTATGAAATAGGATAATTTTAATAGATGCCTATAAGTTTATAAAGATGAATTTATTGTTGTGAGTTTATTGATAAGCCATGGCTGGTATCATCATCACTATTATAATCATTATTGTGATATCAGTATTATTATCATTATTATGATATTATTATCATCATCATCATTATTACCTTTATTGTGATAAATAATCTAGTTAAATGGCCATCAATATCAATAATGGTCTTCACATGTTGTTTGGAAGCATTAAAGGGATTATACATGTCTGTTCATCAATATACGCTAATGAGCTAGCAATGTCTATAAGAATCTTTGATCTATAGTATAAACTTTGGTAATATTGGGATCTTGTAATTTTATCAATATAGATAAAATGTAAGAATGTCATTTTTGTTCAATAGTCATCCAAGTCATGTGTAATAAATATGTACTGAATGAGTTTGAACTCAAGTACACTATAAATAGATACTTATCTAGATTGAAAACAATCTAGTGGCGCTCATGGGAAAACACATGTACTTAACTAAACTGAATAAAGAGTGATATCATCCCTTTCCAACTTCATAATATTAGTTTTATAAAATATATTTTTTATAAGTTGTCATGAATAGCACCAGTGCGTGCATATGACCATGAATGGTCTTATATATTTGGAAAGAAGAATAGGAAGGATTCTTTGTTAGAAGAACCTAGTATTGGAGATAAGCATAAGGCACTCCAGGAATCTCACAGTGGGTACTTTTATTGAGTTGCTATATTTAATATTATTTTTATTAGATGACAATGGCCAGTATGTTTTATTGTTCAGATGACTACCCCAATATATAAATAAATACCAAGAATCTTTAATGCTGATATTTTCAAGTGGCACAGGGATTCTATAATTTCTTTATCTATGCTATGATGAATTAATATAGTTACAAATGGTACAGATTGGATAGGCATATATCTAATAATTAATAATTTCCCCTATCTAAATATTTATTATGGTCACAAATGTGACATATTAAAATAGTTACAAATTATAGTTACAAATACATATCTTTTATATTAATTTAATAATTACAAATATATATTTATATTAATTTATAAATATTGTTACATATATATATATATATATATATATATATATATATATATATATATATATATATATATATATATATATATATATATATGTAAATGATTGCATTATGTTTTTTTTTCTGAATGTTAAACAGTTTATTATTGTATTTAAATATAAGCACAGATTATAATTCTAAATTTTAATATTTTTATTATTGATGTGATAATATTTTTTGTTTCAATTAGGGATTAAAATGTGTTAAACTTGATTTTAAAATTAAACAGGTCTCATTTGTTTATTTTATTTAGTCATTTTATAAAACCAATAATTATAAATATACATACTCATGCATGTATATGTTAAATCAACTTAGTGATTTAATATTTATAAAGAAGTTATATATAGCTTTTATTAAATTTATCATTAGTATGGGGTATTTGTGGCAATGCCTGAAGAGAGTCGATTGCAATTTCTACTCTGAGCTTGAATTCTGAGAGTAATGAGGTTATTAATAGAGGAGTGGATTTGATTATATTTTAAATCACATCATCCATGGCATTCTATAAGAAGACTCAAAGTCCGACTATAGTTAGATGTGACTTCCTCGAGTCGTGAAAAGGATAGTCCCATTATAACATATATTTATATATAAAGGTCTGATTGTAAACTTTATTTATCCATCCTAGAATATGGCATTGTAAAAAAAAAGTGTTTGCTTATGTTATCATTCACAATACTTTTTTTTATTTAAGATAAAAACCATAAGAATAATGATGTATTTTAATCCAAATAGATCTATGTTTAATTGAATATTTTTTATATATAAGCTTGATCTCATATATTGTGATGATGTTTCTTTAATAATGACAAAAACGTATTGAATAACTAACAATTGTTTTATTATATAGTATAAATTAATGTTAAAAACGAATAATTACAATCATGAAGATGATATATAATATGTAATAAATGTTAATGCTTATTTTCAAACCTAAATTTAGTTTTAAAATATAAAAAGGGTATTATCATACAGTGTCACAAAGTTACTAATAGTAAAATAGCCATAAATTCTTATTATTTCAAAATAATCTTTAATTTAATCACTGCACGATAATAATTATCATCTTAATATTAAATGATAATTGCTTTATGTTGTTCTTAATTAGTTTGTTTCCACAACTAATCAATTATTACTCAACCTCAATTAATAATTCTGGAGTTTTTATTTTTTTTAAAGTATTAAGTGAGCGATTATTGCTGAGCATAGGCAGGTAATATATAGAACAAAGGGCTTTTATTTGCAAGTTATTTTATTGGATTTATTTGCATCTTTAAACATTGGGTGTGATAGGCAAGTAACTAAATATAATTAGATCATTAAGATATCTTATTACATAGAATGTAACATTTTTAAAATCATACTTATATATAATGAAGAAGTGAGACATGCAATTAAGTGTATGAAGAAAGGAAAGGCTCCAGGAAATGATGGAATTATAATTGATATATTAAAAGAAGCAGGTGAAGAAATAGAAACAATTTTAGCAAAGTTATATACCAAATGTCTAAATGATAAAGATGTACCGGAAGATTGGAAGAATGCAGTAATAATATTAATATTTAAAAAAGGTGATAAAGAAGATATTAGAAATTACAGACCTATCAGCCTTTTATCAGTTTTATATAAAATTTTTACCAAGATAATTACAACTCGTCTACAGAGAACTTTGGATTTCCCCCAACCAAGAGAACAAGCTGGATTTAAAAGTGGTTTTAGTACAATAGATCATATCCAGGTATTGAGAGAAGTCATAGAAAGGACAAACGAATATGAGTTGTCTTTATGTTTTGGATTTATAGATTATGAAAAGGCATTTGATTCTATACACATTTCTTCAGTGATTAAAGCATTGGATCATCAAGGTATAGATCCAGGATATTGTCATATTTTAAAAAATATTTATAAAAATGCAACAGCAAGAATTAGATTACATAATGATACTGGAAAAATCAACATTGAGAAAGGTGTAAGACAAGGTGACTCCATATCCCCAAAACTCTTTACAGCAGTGCTGCAAGAAGTATTTTGTGGATTAAAATGGGAAACTAAAGGAGTGAAAGTAAATGGAGAGTATTTAAATCATTTAGATTTCACAGATGATGTAGTTGTTTTTGCAAATAATGCTTCCGAGCTGCAGGAAATGTTGCAGGAGTTAACAGATGAAAGTAGAAATGTAGAACTAAAGATAAATGTTAAAAATACTAAAGTAATGTTTAATCGATTTGCTCATAATATGAAAATAAAGATTGATTATGAAGAATTAGAAGAAATTAACAGTTACAAATACCTTGGTCAGATTATTAATACAGATGGAAACATAATGGAGGAAATTAATCATAGAATTAAACTTGGTTGGAGTGCTTTTGGTAGAAATAACTTGATACTAAAAGGAAATATGCCTATGTGTTTGAAAAGGATGGTTTTTAACAAATGTGTTTTACCAGTTCTTACTTATGGATCTGAGACTTAGACACTTAATAGAAGAGCAATACAGAGACTTCAGACCACTCAAAGAAGTATGGAGAGGTGTATGTTGGGAGTAACAAGAAGAGATCGAAAACGCAATGTATGGGTAAGACAACAAACAGGTGTTACTGACCTCTTTGAAAAAATTAAAAGATTGAAATGGAGTTGGGCTGGACATATTGCTAGAAGAGATGATAATATATGGACAATTGAAATTTTAAACTGGATTCCAAGAGATTGTAAAAGACCCAGAAAGAGACCACATGTGAGATGGATGGATGAAATAAGAAAATGTGCAGGGATGTTGTGGAGAAGAGAAGCTAAAGATCGGAGAAGATGGATTAAACTTGGAGAGACCTTCATCCTGCAGTGGATTGATAATGGTTTGATGATGATGATGATGATATAATGGTGATGATACATAAAATTTACTGACATATTAAATCTTTTAAATACAAATAATTAAATTCATTTTATTTTGATGTTTATGTTAAGAAACCATAGAATATATAAGAATTTCAATATATCATTTTTTTTACGAATTTAACAGTTATTTGCCTATGCCAAGTTATATTAAATAACAAATATATAACAAAAATGTTAAATAAATATTAATATTTACGTCACATATGTGTGTCAGCTACATATATGACTATACATATTATTTAGAGAAATTTATTATAAATAGAACTAAGATAACCAAATCTTTAATAATACTTATGTAAATAGGTAAAAAATACAACTGAAGTTAAAAATATATATATATGTTTTCTGTATCTCCGTCTTGCCATTGTTTGATGAATTAGTAAAGGAAAAGAATGAGCTATCAAGATAAAGTTATATAGATTATCAATATTTATTTGAATTACGTATATTTACTAAATTTATAAAAATAAAAAAATTCATTATATTGGGACTATGTTTCACTATAAAGCACTGGACCAAAGCAAGTAGCATTTCAGCTTTCATATATACAGTGCATTGCTCAGCATATCACTGTCAACCTTCTAGGAAAAAAAATAAATATAATCTTGCAAATAAATTGAAAAGAATGATTTTCTGGAACAGTAAGATAATAAGAATCTATGTAATTTTATTCAACGTCTGTGAGATAATAATTAAAAATAGGAAAGATTTGCAATAAAACAAAACATAATTTTAAGATACAACAAAAATATTCTGAAATAAATATATATTCCAGAGGAAAAAGTATAAGATATAATGAGCTATAAAATGATATAGAATGAAAAACTTAAATTTGAGAATGCCAAAAATTAAAGTATATTTTGTTTATAAATAAATTTCAAATAACTATTTTTTTTATATTCATCTATGGGAGAAAATATAAGAAACGCTTAGAAAAATAACAAAAATGACTTTTTTCCTGATGTCTGAATTGAGATGTATTTAAAAACAAATATCTACAAACAATACTCTATTGTTTTATTTTTAGTAATAAATTACTTTATTATTTAATAACTTATCTGATTGATATGTTTTGCATACACTAAAGCAAGAGGAGTTTTTTACACTATTCCATTTTCTAAAAATGCATAAATTAATTTGATCTAACTAGTGCAGTGCCATAATTTTCTTTATTGTACATAACTCATGCTAGTAATTATACAACATTAGTGCCTTATATGATTTTCAGAAAGAAATTTCACCTCATAGCTTTAAGAACATGCTCCTTGATGTGAGATATTTGAACAATATGGTTATAAAACAAACAATTGTTAATATTTATGTTGTGGTAATTTATATCTGTCATACTCAAATGCTACTCTTTAAGACTTCCACTGTCTAATTGATTATCATATATTTTAACCAGTTACACCAAAACATTCAAAATATCAGTATTTTTCAGTAATAAATCACTATATCTATATTCAAGAGTATACAATAACATAAGAAATATTGATATGAACACTTTAATGGACACTTTTGTTATTGGTCAAGTGAAGTAAAACTCTGAAACTTTTAATTGGTTTTAATTGGTTAAGTGAGAAACATTTTGATACAAATATTTTCATCTTTTAATATATATTAATTTTAGTTTCATTTTCAAAAAGTATATTAATTATTTGTAATGTTAGGAAAGTAAACGAAAGTTATTTCTAAAATATATTTTTATTTGTATTTTATAGAAATATTCAAAAGCGGAAAAATTCAAAGAAAACATTAGGAGCAAATTAAAAGGATTGTAAATGTCATTTAAATCCCTCCCAGATTTCATGTTACAAATTTTTTAAGAATTTTTTAGGAAAAATCTTAATGACTTTCTCAAAATAATTATACTTTCAGCATATTATTAAAAAATACACCAAAAATACATTATAATGCCAGAAAAATATTCTAAAACATTAATCTTTGTTTGAAAATCAAATAAACAGCTTGGACCAATCTAACCTCTTGACAAGACTTCAAAAATTGCTGCTATGACTGGTTTCTTTTTTAATTTACAATCGTGTAAAGTATACATTTTTTTTTTAATAAAACCTTACTACTTTTCTAAAATAACTATATTTTTATCAGATTTTATGAAAATTATTTATAATATGTACAAAACATAATAAAAAAACACTCCAAATATATATATATTTTCATTTTAGCGGTGAAAAAATATTTAACAGAATCATCAGCCAATAAGAATTGAGAATAGATTGGTAATAGATTATCCAACGAATCAAAACTGGCCTTCTTCTTTTTTCAACTTAAAAACCTCCTAGTATTGATTTTTTACTTGTAAAATAATTCAGAAGATGGCAGCATCTTATAGGCCTTGCTCTAAGCTTTAATATGGGTATTTTTCATCAATGTAACAAAAAAAAATTGGCTGAGTTAGAGCAATCTAAAAGTGACAACCACTATTTTGCGGTTCAGGCTATTAAAGTATTAATCAACTCAAAACAAATCATTAAAGTAAAGTATAATTATTAATAAAAACAAACAAACATTGCTAAATGCAATAGAGGCATTGCATAAAAAAACTCAACTTCATGGAGATGTAACTTGGCACAATCAAAATGGATTTGTTATATCACTCCACACCTACACTATAAAACATCAAGTCAATTAATAATAAAAGTAGAAATTCAAAGGCTACCAAAATTAATTCACCTGTTGGATGTTCTAGGCCACTTACAATTTATCATTTGCACTGAGAATTACTTGAATGATTCACTAGCACACTTTTTCTTATAAACTTTGAAACCAACTTAAAATTGAAGTCACTCACTTTATTTATTTGTGCATTTGATAGTGATATATTTACTTTAATATAGATGCAAAAACCAATAATATAAGTGTCAGTTTGTGATATAAAAAGTATTTTATCTTTACCATAAGCAAAATAAAATATAATTTATGAGGAACACTTGATCGTATATTAACATTATCAGCATTAGGAAAACTAAATAACACATTAACTACTATGCATTTAATACAAAAATTTATGTACTTACAACACTTACATTTTTTGTATGTTCATATTAATAATGGTGTTAAACCGTTTCAGTATATCTAAGTAACTATGTCATAATTGCTTATCCTTACCTATATCGAGATGGGGAATACCAAATCAACACAATGACAGATAGCAAACTCAGATACTAATGTTGGTTACAATAAATGAGTAAAGTGTTTTAAGCAACAGTTTTACAAAGTAAAGATGATTTTGCAAATTTTAACATGATACAAATCACATTTATGTTAATAGGGACATCAAAATGTTATTCTTTGTGGAATCCAGGTTTGGGATTATCTTTTGAACACATGATAATGAAGACTAAGCATAGCATTTAACCATAATATATTTATAACCCCGTTTAGATATTCTTTGTTAAAGCACCATTTGTTGTAAATATAATTATTAAATTTATTCAAATGTTGAATTATGATTCTTGGTATGTTTTTCTATAGACAACTTTAATTAGTCATATCTGCTAATATATTTATCAATATTTAATTTATTTACAATTAATTTCACATCCAAATCTAGTATTAATGATGCCCACATGTTTACATATATTTATATTTCAAATAATACTAATATAATCTGAATTAAATCATCACACAGAATCTCTATGTGTTTGAAACTCAAAATAATGGAAATAAAATGTGCAATAAATTAGTTAAATTAGGTATATAATTAATATTTATTTTTATTTGGAATTTAATTAATATTTATGCTTAATCACTCTTTTCCTAGGTATAAAATCAATGTGTATATTATATGTATGGTTACAGATAACAAAGATACAATCAATTTGATTTCATAATTAATTTTACCAACCTATTTACATGCCAGAAAATGCCTGTGAGTAATGAATAATCTTGCCCTGATAATAATTGAGCAATAAAACTTATCTATTTAATAAATATTCATTAAATTAGTAATGAAATTAATATCCCATGGATAGAAAATATTATTTTATACATTAATTTAAGACACAATTTATAAATAAAGCAAAAATTGCATGTGAATAAAGTCAACAATACATAAAATATTTTTTTCTCTTTCTCATACTTTTATTTGACAAATTACAAGAGAGATAAAGATTAACTTGATATAAAAAAAATATACAAGAAATGCTACTTTTATTTTGACCACTTTCATTTATTAAATGTTATGAGAATACTCATAATATTTGATTATTTTTAATATAGATCACTAGAGCAAACCATGTGTCACATCCCTGTCAATTAGGAAAATGTGCTAAAATGAAGAAAAAAGAATGTGGCAAATAAATTACTATATTCTTTTTTAATTATAACATGATGTGGTAATTGGTTTGACATTTGTCTGATAAAAGTTAAAAAAAGAAAGATATGCAAAAAAACGAAAAAGTCTCTCAAGAGACAATGGAAAATTAGTCTAAAACAAAATCATTTAAAATTTTATATTTTCTTGAACATTCAAGATGAATAAATAAAATATATAATGAACTATAGACAAATACACAATGAAGAACTTTAATTTGAGATAGGCAACTATGAGTACATTTCGTTCATGAATAAAACTATTTCAATGATAGTTACTTTAAAGTAAATGATATTTTTAGATACACATGTGAGAGTACTTATAATGTACAGTTAGAAAGACAAAAGATTTGAACTTCTGTCATGATATCCATCTTGAAAGTCTTCAAGAAGAATCAAGAATCAACACTCTATTAATTGATTATTTTTATTCATATATTAATTTAATAATTATTAATTTATCTGATTGTTATTTTATACATATACTAAATACGTTTTTTTTTTTTTTTTTTTGCAATAATTTTGCATTCTCCGAAAATACATGAATTAACTTTATCTGTGCAGTTCACTGGCATAGTATTTTTTACTTATATATCACATGCTAATAATGATACAATACTAGATCCGCACCTACAACATAAAAACTGAAGAAATTCCCATTGTTCTGAGAATATGCTACCAAATGTGTGATAATTGGAATTTATGATTATAGAAGCGAATGGTTGTTAATTCATGTTATTGATGAATGATATTTTTTTAAATTGATAACCTATACTTCTACTTAAGTACAATATTATTGTAGATTATTATTTAATAGATTACTTTAAAATTCTCAATTTCTTCTTATTTTTGCTTATCTGCATTACCAGGTGGATGATCCTTCTGTTACCATATATATATATATATATATATATATATATATATATATATATATATATATATATATATATATATATATATATATATATATATATATATAAATCAAATCATATATATATATCAAAATACAGTACAATTTATATAAATTATATTTGAAAGTACTTCTAAAAGAATATAATTTATATAAATTGTACTGTATTTTGATATATATATATATATTGATTTGTATATTACATATATTGTGAAACGAATACAGATATCAAACTTTATTATATATAGATATATATAGCATACGAATATCAATATATAAATTCCGATCTATATACATGCACATATATATATATATATATATGTGCATGTATATAATATGAGAATATGTAAAAAAAAAAAAAAAATAGATGAAATTATGCCAAAAGCTTTGTAGAACATGAAATGTTTAAAAATAACTTAGATTTTAAGGTAGATAAATTTCTTTCTCTATATATATATATATATATATATATATATATATATATATATATATATATATATATATATATATATATATATATATATATATATATATATATAATATATATATATATATATATAATTTTAGAAACAACTGAAATTCAGACAGGCAAAAACGGTAAATTTTATTTAATATATATATGAAAGTAAAATTTTAAAACAATTGAAATATCAAGAAATTAGAGTATATCATAGATATGTGGATGATGTTTTTATTTGTGGAAAACAAGAATTAATAGTAAATTTATTTAATGAATTAAATGAGATTAAGGATATAAAATGGGTTATAACTAAAGAGAAATACAATTCCATAAAATTCTTGGATATTCAAGTTACTCTTAATGATTACAGTTTGGATTATATGTTAATTAAACCAATTGAAACTAGAGGTATTATTCCATATGAATCGCATGTACCTATGTGTCATAAGCTGTCTGGATTGAAATCATTCTTATTTCGAAATGAAAAATTATGCAAATATTCTAGTGATAAAATTAAAAATGTACATTTATTTGTTAATGACTTGTTGAAAATTGGTTATTATAAAAATGCAATTGCTAATATTATTAAAGGATTTAAAAGAAATCAACACTATAATAAAATTAAAAATAATAAATATCAAAATGAAATGGATTTCAATGCCATTTATATCAGATGAGCAGGTCAAGTTTATTAGGAAAATTTATAATGGTTTGTGTCATATTGCTTTTTTTCTCTACAAATAACATAAATAGATTGCTTAATAATTCTAAAATTAAAATTCAAAATTCTATTATATATAGATTGATATGTGGATGTGGCGTACAATGCATTGGTGAATTTAAGTGTACATTTGAGAAGAGAATAAAAGAACATATGCTTTTATATAATAGAATTCAAAAAGAGAATCAATATGGAACAGATGTAAATAAACCTTCATCATCTGTTATATTTGATCATAATAAATATTGTCAATATGGATTTAAATTTGATTATAAAAATATGAAAATTATTCAAATTGAACGTTGTCATAATAAACGTAAAATAAAAGAGGCTATGTTGATTTCAAGAAATCGTCAAATGTTAATGAATCGCCAGTCATCAAATGTTAAGATAACAGAATTGTGGGAACTCTGAATTGAACTATGGGTATTGTTAAGGGTTATCTCGTTTTGATTATTCAACTTATATAGTTGATAAAGACTACAAAGTGTATAGTTGAAAGTACTTCTAAAAGAATATAATTTATATAAATTGTACTGTATTTTGATATATATATATTGATTTCTTTATTACATATATTGTGAAACGAATACAGATATCAAACTTTATTTATTACATATATATATATATATATATATATATATGTAATAAATAAAGTAAATTAATTACATATATATATATATATATATATATATATATATATATAATGTAATTAATTTAATATCTTAATTAATGACATCAGGTAGAAAAAATTCATGAATAGAGCTAAATCGTTAAAAACCTTTCTTTATGAATTATTTGGTTATATATTTTGGTTATATATCTTTTAAGACGTTAGACAACTGATAGTTATTATCCCTATATTGAAAAAAAGAAGTCTGATAAAGGAAGTGAAAAAATGCTGCTCTTTTCATATGTATTTAATTTTTCAATCGAATATTGAATGATATACATAAGACCAACATCTCCAATAGACAAGCTCAACACTCATTTATTAAATCTAGATGCAATTTGGGACAGTTCAACCACATATCGCCTCTTTTTTCGTTTCGTTATCCCACAGTATTTAAACTCAGGGAGTTTTCGCCTGTGACCCTATTGAAAAGGATACACTTCTACAGACTTATAATCAGACTACTTCATCAAAGTTATTATTAATAAATTGCATTTTTCTAAGAACACTCTATGATTATGAGAAGTACAACTTCTCGAATGCACTTAGCTATTTTAATTTGTTGACTCCAATTAATTAAATTTATATAGCTTTACATTATATTTGTGTTAGCACAATTTTGTTAGTATTACAATATACTTATAAAAGAGTGATGTGTGTATATACATAAGACATTGGCTTTATTGATGAATGCATTGATTGATTTAATAAAGCAAAGAGTCTATATCAGATTTAACAATTTGTAACATTTATTTTGTAAAAAGAAAAAAAAAATTAACATTAAAATTTTAAATATTTCAAAAGTTTAAACAGTATTCACAAATATATATGTTCACTAGATGGACTTTACCACTAGCTCCATGCAAGCTTTAATGATAAGTGCCAACAGAGAAAGAATTCAAATTCACTCTACCGGAAAATCCTCATTTCCAGACCAATTGCTTTCAAGCTTAATGGCTCACCTCAGTGAAGACTTAGAATTTCAGAAACTAGATCTAAAACTCCAACTCAGATGACTTATTTAATATGTTACCATCATTTTGAAAACTTGATTTTTTTAAACTCGTAAATGTCTTCAAATCCAGCCTTATAAACAAGATTGCTATACGGATCTGAACTGAGTTCAATGTCACCATATATTGATAGCAAAGCAAAATTATATCACAAAAACCTTCAAATGTACACTTATAATATTTGATAAAACAAGATACAAATTGTGCAACTTGCCTTTAAGCTTGTGCTAAAATGTTCACTAGATGGAGCTTACCACTAGCTTCAAACAAGCTAAAATTATAAGTGCCAACAGAGAAAGAATTCAAAATCTCTATCAGAAAATCCTCATTTCCAGTTCAAGTGGTTTCAAGCTTAATGACTCATCTCAGTGAAGAGTTAGAATTTCAGAAACTATATGTAAAACTCCAACTCAGAGCACTTATTTAATTCATTACTATCAGGGTGATAAAAAATAGCAAGATTGTTTTACACAGTCGAATCTAGCTGGCTAAATTATATTCACATTTGATAAACACACACACACATATATATATATATGAAAAAACAAAAACAAGTTAATCACATAACCTGCTATATATATATATATATATATATATATATATATATATATATATTGTAAACAAAAGGAAATGAGGAGAGAGGGTGGGGAAAAGGAAAAGAAAGAAGGAAAAGAAAAGATTAGAGATGGAATTAAAATGAGAGAGAGAAAAGAGAGAAGAAAAGAAATGAAATAAATAGAAATGAAATAAACAGAAATAATATGTGGTGGAGAGAGATAAAAGAAGAAGAAATGAAATGATTTGAAATGGATGAGATGATAGAAGAGATGTGAAAGAGAGATGAGAAATGATTTGAAGGTAAATGAAATGAGAAACTCTTAATGACTCGGCCCAGTGGGGTTACAATAAAATTTAAGAAAATAAATGATAATTCAGAGATGTACAATCAGATAGATACCAAATCCAATACTAATGCAACTATAACCATTATGGCATATTAATAATCTACTACTAAAGCCTACAAAAGATTACTTAAAATCATTAATTAATAGTTCATAGAATAGTCCTATCGACAGATCACGCACACTCTGAAAAAGAATAAGGATACCTTTATTGTGAAAAATTATCTTTCTAAATTATATATAATAAGGCAACAAGAGTAAATAACCTCAGGGATTTTAAAACTAAAACTACTGTGCAAAATTAAAGTTTATGTTGCCTATAAAATATTTGCTGGGTGAATAAAATAAATGTGTGATATGTTGGGTCGCCCATATAATAACTATATTATGTTCAATCTTAGAATAATAAACAAAACAAATATTAATTCACAAATTTAATGAATCAATTTAAATGTAAAATTATAATGACCTATTGTTCAAAACATTATTTGAGCAAAGAAAAGGGCAAGGGTACTTTTTACGCTTTTCTTATACTCACAGACAACCTACTCAAGACTTCAAATGCAGATGGATTAAAATGATTTGGACATATAAGGTGTAAAATAATGATAGACAAGGTGCAGTTAATATAAGATAATGTGCAGCTTTTAAAATAATAGTAAATAAAAATATTCATCTGACATACTAATATTCTTAATCTCATATTGCATAATCTTTAATCTGAGAAGATATACTGATAATTTAAAAATAAACTTTTAATTGAGCATTTAATTAAGTATCTGATATAATGAAATTATATGTTATTGTGATTCAATCTAAGAATCACTTTCTTTAGCATGGCTTTATACTTTAAAATCTATATCAAATATATTTAATTAACTTTATGATATATTTGTGAACTTTAGAATTAAAGATTTAATAAACTTTGGAAACAAGATTTCGTGAACTTGAAAAACAAGACAAACATATTTTCATATAAAAGTAAAACAAACAAAAACAAACGTTTTGAAATAATAATAATTTAATTTATTGAGAACAGTAAGAAAGTGTTTACAAATTAAAAAAATATATGCATTAACAACATAGCGCTGGGACCGAATACAAGTATTTGACCTTTGAAACTTTATTTTGTTTACCATAATACACAACTTCTTTAGCTACTGTCATTGACCATCTCTCTTAAAATTCTTTTATATTGTTTATTCTGGTAAATAAACTAATAAAATAATATAATTATTCATAATAGCAGGTAAAGGTTATTCAATACTGAATTTTAATATTTTTAAACAATTAGAGATTTTAAAATCATTGGATTTTAATTATAATGTTGGTATTTAATGAGCACACATCTATTTTTTACTTAGCATAATTGGTAACACTATTGTTTTATCTAGCAATTAAAATAACACACAATTAGGTTTGTATTTAAAAACCTAAGCTTAACTTTATAATCCTGAACTTAACAAACGCTAAGTTAGAATAAGCATATTCGGCATATTTTTGAAAAATATCATTACTGGTTACATTAATATAGTAATATTATAGATAATGATATATTTAAATCAAACCAAGCTAATTTGAAAATTAAACTGAATTATATGTATGGGGCATTCACTCATCAGAGATCAGTTATACTCTTTTAAATAAATTTAGTCCACATAAAACTATTAACCTCAATGTTTTAAAATTAAAAAAAACAATGTAACAGACTTACAAATCCAGTGGCAAAACTCTGGATAAAAATATTAAAATTAGTATGTGTGAATTGCCACTTATACCATATGCATAATTTAATATACTTAAAAATAAATAAAACTTATTTTTGGTTAGCTCGTGCATGATAAAGTTATCATATCAACACAATTCAAAAATTAATATACCTAGAGCCTTAAAGTATCTATCACTACCTGAAGAAACAAAGTTCCTCAACAAACATATATTATTACCACAAATATAAAACATAAGCAACATCACCTACTGTGATGAAATATCATAAAGTCATCATAAATGATAGGCTAAAATATAAAAATAAATGGGGTCCTCAGAGCTGGAAAAGAATGTGGTGGCTTTCAAAAATACCTAACTTTGAGGCAGAAACTAAAATAGCTGGACCTTGTCTACAGTGCATCTGGGAACAAGAAAGATGCACTAGGAAAGCATGATCCTCTCTCATGGGATTTCCAATGCTTATAAATGTAATCATCATCACTGAAAAATACAACACAATAACTCTTTTGGGTACAAGCACTATCAATTCATGGAAACACAATACAATAAGGATGGATGACCTTTTCTACCCTGTAAAGCCTACTGAAAATGATTAACTAAGCCTAACTTTATGAGGCTAACAATTACTAACTAATAGCAAGATATATACTTCACCTGCATTAACTAAATTATTCCTAAGAAGTTTAAAAATACAAAATGTTAATTCAATGTTTGAACCAACAGAGCAAACTGTGTCAAGTGACTCCAGATCAGCAAAAAGCTGTATTGACAATGTACAAAATGAAAGAAAAATGGAAGTTAAATATATGGTGCTGCAAACCTCATCTCAACTTTTCTAATTTGGAAGACGAGAGAGCTGTTGTTAAATAAAAATAAAGAACACCTCGCTTCCTGTCATCCATAGTAAGTGTTGGATAAATCAATGATTGCAAACCATGAAACTAATATAATGGTTTTCTAAAACTGAATAAGAAGTAAAATGTAAAACCTAAATATATCAAGTCTCTGAATTATATCCATCCAAGAAGTTACACTTAAAAATATTATATTGTTTTTTTTATTAAAACAAAAAAAAAATATTAGCAAAGTTTCCATGGTTTCATGATACTGTTTTCATACATCGTATACTGCATGACTGATTGCAAAAGTTCATAAGATCAAACACTTGGTAGATCAATCCTGGACCAAATCTCTTTGTATAACCATTCTGGTGCAAGCAGCCAGTCCCTGACACTTATGCTCTTGACAAAACCTATAAAGGTCTCTGTGACTGAAGATCCTGAATGACAGAACACACATTCACATCTGGTCAACCAGACTGCAAAGGTAAGGAAGACAGAGAATCGGATAAGAGAAAAAATTCATGTCTTGATGGCATTCTGGATATTTAAGGCTTTTAATTACCAAAGAGAAACATGTAATACATAATAGTGTATAATCACCAGCTTGTATTAGAAATCAAGAATATCTCTAATTTTAAAATTATATTAGCAAAATTGTCAAAAAAATAATCCGCCAATTAAATAAGTAGTGATAGTACAAAAAGAAATGGGGTGTTACAGAAACACAATGTCTGCATTTATGTGGAAGCTATATAATGATTATCATAGCAATAACAATAATACCTTGCAATTATATGACCTAGGGTCTTTAGTATGATGCAGAGAGTGATAGCATATCTAGACAAATATTTTATCTGAGTTCAAATATTAGCTTTAATTTTGTCATCATATTAAGAAACAATTTAACCTGGTTCAGCATATCTCATCCCTCTTTCAGATCACCTAAAGCCTAAAAGTTCAAATCCAGGGAGAAACTTGCTTTTGACTTTATTCAGAGATGAATTTCACTCAGGATGACAATTATCTGACATCTATATAGGTTCCTATTGCTGTGTATTAATTACCATACTATTAAATAATTATATATTTGTATAGAGAAAATGTGTGAGGGTAAATATATGCCTATGAAATCAAAATAAATAGATGGATGGTTGTATAGATGATTTTTGATAGAGACTAAATGAATATTTAAATAAAAATAACAGCTTTTATTGATAACAAGTGAAATTTAAAATTCTTTAACAATAGTAACAAAAATATATAACTTTGTGTGTTGAGCATGCAAATCTACCATATCTTATCCAAATGTAATTACTATTCGATCCCTTCCCACGGTAGAGTTATGTACATCAATGTTTACTATTTATACAATAAATTAAATAAGACAAAACAAAAATCGTTATTAAATTAATGATGAAGCTGGCTAATTAATTTATAACACACACACACACACACACATATATATATATATATATATATATATATATATATATATAAACAGTTACCTTCCATATCACATGATTGTAATGCACCAATGTCAAACACTATGATGGAAGCTAACATAGATTTTATTTACATAATAACAAATAATAAATTTAGATAATTAGAAACCTCACCCCCTTTCTACATAATGCTACTTTAAGCATATTAGACTAATCCTAATCATGTTACCATAGATTTCTAAGTGTAAAAAAAAAATGGAATATTTTACAAATTAGTATTTAAAAAATAATTCTAACACAAAATAAGAAAACCATATCATCCTTACTGTCTCTTATGGATAACGTTTATAACTTTCCTTCATTATTTTGCAATGAATCTGACTTTGACACTTGACTCCTTCAGCAGTATGGTCAGAATGGCATGGTCTCAAGCCTGGCAGCTGTTTCTTTCATGAATCCATTTTGACAGTTTTGGTGAGATGTTTAATGTTTCTACAGGCATTGAGTAAATCAGAAAATTAAGTATATATCATGCTTCTTTGGCTGACAGAATATCACTTTGTCCCTAAGGTGAGTTTCTTTAGAAAAAATGCATTATATATATATATATATATATATATATATATATATATATATATATAATATATATATATATATATATATATATATATATATATATATATATATATATATATATATATATATATATATATATATATATAAGTTCCAACCAGTAACCACCTAAACATTCACAGTAAAATATAGTAATCAATATTTCTCACTGCTGTCAAGGCAACCTTCACACCTTTTAATAGCAAGAATGGATATATATATATATATATATATATATATATATATATATATATATATATATATATATATATATATATATTATTATTAAAAGATTAAGGATTCTGTTTTTGTAGCTATATCCTCACAAAGACTTATACTGTGTTCAATTTAAAAGAACAGTAGATACAATAAAATCTATATTTGAACGATTTAACACTTATTACAATAAATTTCTAATATATTTTAAAGAAAGTAATTTCTAAATTACTTAGTTTGAATATATTTTCATAATGTATAAAAACCATACTACTTGGAATTCTAAATGTAAACTTCGTTTTAAAAAGAACATGTTTATAAAAACTTCAACTGAATTAAATTAATGTACATCTTTTGTCAATGCCTTTAAAATTATATAAAAGCTATATCTTCAAAATGCAATTATAATTGTTAATGAAAGAACTCTGTATAAACAAAGTTGACATATATATGCAAGGAGGAAAATAAATGTCAACTTGAAATCTCCTATTATTTTTTCAATGTATAACAACTATGGAATTAAGAATTGCATCTTCAAAAGATTTTCATTAGTGAATTCCAGGAACATTTAGGACAATCATTAACTTGTATAAATATCATTTATTTTTTATAAAAATTATTAATGGGAAACATTAATTTCATTTTCTTTATTATTGAATTTATTTCATTAAAGAAATGAATAATAAGAGAGAATTAATAATTCAAAATATTTTTATTTTTATTGATAATTAATAAATATTTAGATATATGTTAAGATATATTAATATGTGAAAGGCATGTAAAAATATAAAGGGATACAGTGAACTTAGAGGTAAAAAATAAATTATTTTTTAGTTCATATAACATTAATTTTATGACATGACACTAATTTGTTTGTACTAATCCAGCAGTCTAATAACCATTATGTATGATAAGTGGAAAAATGACTAACATTGATATGAAATATATATTTTTATATTAATAAATATAAATTATGTACAATCATTTTAACTAATAAAAATATTATATACAAATAATTGGATTATTATTTGTGCAATCTAATTAATATACAATAGTTTTAATATAGAAGACTTAATATTTAGATACTTATATTTCATATATGTTGTAAATTCATGTAGTGTTATAAGTTAAAAAATATATCTACAGTAAGTAAATAGAATATTTACATTTTTAATATAAGGAAGTAGATATATAAATATTTTTTCTATATTATAAAGTTTAAGTTTTTTATTTGTTAAATAAATAATTATTATGTTTTTTTTTATATTAAACTAAATGAAGTCTTCTATTTTATTTTATTTATTTATTTGATTTTATAAGTTAAGAACAAACATTTAATATAATAATCTTTATTGATTATTATATTAACTTCATAAAACCCATTTTAAAGAGTTAGTGAGATTTATTATTACATTACTCTGGTATATTGATAGGAAGCCCTGAAGAGAGTCAATTGTTAAACATTCCTGAGTTTTTTATCTGAGCATAATGGTTTAGTCATTTAAGGTGAAAATTATTTGATGTGGTTTAGATATAATGATTTATTAATAATAAACTATTTGTTGGAATCAGATATAGTTTTATATCAAAATTAAATCACATAATTCGTGACATAGATGAAGACCTTAAATCTGACTATAGGGAGATGTGACTTCCTTAACTTATCTCATTGAGAAAGTGCCTACCATTACCTATGGCACTAACAACTAGGAATTTGTATCATATATTCTATATCATTATAGGCTTGGATCATAGATTCCATATCATTATAGTCTTGAATCATAGATTCTATACCATTTGCATAGTGATACAAAACTTTGAGGAATAAATATTATTAATAATAATCTTCTATATTAAATGTATTGTAAAACAGTAAATAATAAAATAATGGAGACTTTGAAAATTAAAGATATATATATATATATTGTAACATATATATAAATTAAAGATATATATATATATATTGTAACAGTCAAGTTTGAACATTCGCGTAACAGAATTCAGAATCCAAGCAAAAGAGACCGAAGCTGACCAGACTAGGACTGTGACATCCCAAGTCCGACCACACTTCAACTCGTAAGCCAGGATCCAGAACTCAAGAGTCTACGAATGACCACCTTGAAATTACATGTAGTATATCTCTTTCCACACGGCCGACATAGGTCACCGAGAAGCAATAAGACTCTGATAATTAAAAGAGAGGTTCTTAATTGACTAAAATATATCACTAATCTAATTTAACTTAATGCATAGTTTTCACATATATAGGCTATAAATAGTAATTAGAATTGGATTGAATTAGATCAATAACGAAACAGAGAATGAAATACATTAAATTAATTATATATTTATTTACAATTGGCATGAAATTGATAAGTTTTACACATTTCAGCGTCGAATGTATACAAACATTTGGTAATTCAAAATCACTTTACATAAGTAATGATTAAATTTCATAGAGGGGTTTAACATATGCCCATCTTATGAATTGTTTACAATTGATACATAATTAATCACTATGTTATATCTATAACTCTAGTTAAACCAAATCCTATTACATTTGTGGCTGGTATATAAATAATTATATTACACTTTGATCATGAATTCATTTACTAAAATATGCTATATGACTTAATAACGAGCGCATAAACCAGCTCAAGTAATGATCGAGAGAAAATTTCAGAATGCTGAAAGTGTTCTGTTAAGGTGGGAGAGTTGGCTGAGATAAGATTTTACCAATCCACTATGGCATAGGTAAACAATAATAGGAAAAGTCGCTCTGCAGATGGATGAAATAACTTCAGGGTTCTTGTGACAAACGCCGGTACCCTGTAACCAATCGCAATGCTGCGTGAAAAGGAACATTTTGTTCAGGAATGGTGGGGGACTTACATGCTAACCTGGCCTTGACTCAGGCTTCACTACTGCTCTACCCTATAAAAGAAGATGTGCTGGCAACGCTGTGGCTCCATCTTAATTAAGATACATATATTACGTATAGCAGCAAAACGAGAATATTTTTATAAAATAATATCACATCTACCAAGCAAAGAATAGTATATTTCATACTATGAAATACGAGTTAATAGCATATTAGCTCTATCAAATTGGGACCAACTCTTGTGTAGCCTGGTAATAAACATCTATGCTACAAAAGGGGATATTACTACATCTGTACTTTGACATGTTCGATCTATTAAGTTACTTATAGATAATAAATATTTAAGGAGGGAAAGAATATTTCTATGGACTTAAGAATTTAAATGTCAAATATACTTATAAATATGATCAAGGCTAAATTTAATTCTAAATAAAATTATAAGGTTAAGTTTTTAACTGGTTGATAAAAAGAGCCACATTTCACATATTAAATCATTTAAATAATAAAAATATAGGATTTCGAAACAGCGCAGAAAGTTGACGCTACAAACAAATTATACGAAGATTTTCAAATAATATCTTCTTAAAATATACATGAAATTAAGTGCTCACTGTTTCGAAATATTGGCATATGAAACATAATAAGCATTTAAAATAAAATAAGCAAAGAAATATAGATACAACCGCAGTGATATAACTATAAACTAAATAATTTACTTTGAAGTGAATGGAAAATATAAATAAGTCAGATTATTTAAACTTTAACACATTAAATTTTGGATAGCAATTGACATATTTAAAATATTAATTAAATGGATTTAAGTTTTGGGTACATATTAGTTTTATAATTATTTTAAAAAGAAAGTTAGATAACTTATATAGATATTATTTACATTTACACAGAGCTCTGCGGTTTGAAAAATAAAACGGTACCGGTATTATTTATCTGGACTGCAAGCTCTTGGCTGTTGGTTTGGTTTACTTTGACTGGGCAGCATCATCTTTCCCATTATGTTAGGCTCGTCTCTTCTATCGGCATGATGGTGGTTTAAGCATTTCGACGAGAGAAACCCTGTTCTCCCACGGAGTAACAGCAACAAGATGCCCACTTTTAGCCGGACATGTTAAACATTAACAATTGTGAAGACTGGCTGCAATTCTCACTAACAATATGGCTCTCTTTTCTGTTAAAAATACAGAGTATTTATATGTTTTCCTTATCGGAATCTCTCGCCTCAAGACTGACTAAACTCAGGAATTTAATTAAATAATTTTCAATTTATAATCCAGATCTTAGATAACTTATGTTAGAAACATTCCATAAGCTATTATAATTAAGATTTTTTGTTGCAAACAATTGTCCAATTTAGATTTTAAAATAACTTAATCTTATCTAAGGAGATTTTAATTAGTGAATTTTGAACTAGTTTTACTTTTTACGAATTCCAGGTGTGGTCATTAATGACACTTGTTTACAATCAAAATCTTTTAAATACTTGACCAGCTTTTATTTTTAATCTTAAATATAATAGAAACTCTTTCTATTTAAAAACTACCTTTTAACATTTTTTTTAAAACGAAAACATTTTTAACATATTTATTAAAAATAATTTACAAACATATTTTGATATAGCTTTTAAATATATTTTCGAGAAACTTTTCCCTGAAATATATTTAAAACAAGAAATCTTTTAACAATTTTTAAAGAAACATTTAATAGTATTTTTAGATAATGACTTTTACATATTTTAAATCATGTCTTGTTTCTATATAGCACAGATTATATATCCACATAAGAAATTATAATATTAAACAACAAAATTAATAAATTACTCTTAACTTAAATACTATAATGAACATTTTTAGAATTATTAAATAACTTTAGTACGCTATAATTTTACTAATCCTATCTAATTATAGTGTTGGTTCGCACGCAAATATATAATACTGTTTATACAGACATGAATAAATGTTAAATTTATTAATATTTAAATAGGTTCGAACTTAGCACAGATGAGAGTGTCATTAGATTTGATGGTGAAACGATAGAGGCTTAGAAAGTTATCATTTCAATATATATATATATATGTTAAATGTTTTGAATGTCACCAAAAAACATGAAATCATGACCTAAACTATGACAAGGTAATCATAGTAATGATCAATGGTCAAGTAATATGCCAAACAGCCTAAAATGAGAAGTGAGATAATAAAGCATGATTTTATTTCTTGAATTGATAATTGTGATACATATAGATAGGCAATAACATACATATACCATGAATAAGAAGAAAATGAAAAATTACATATGCTAGGAAATGGAAATAACATTAAGTATAATGGACATCTTCATTCAAAAAGTTTTAGCCCCCCAAAAAAGTTTACCATGAGATTTAATAAAACAAACATGAGACATTGCATCTCAATAAAGGAAAAACTAAACCCAAATAGTGGAATAGATGTAAAAAAAATGTTTCAATCTTTTAATAAAGAAAAGAGAAGATTAATATTGAAAATTTGATTGACCAAAAACCAGAAAATAAATATAACCAGCCTGCATATGTTAATATAAGTGTGTTTTATCATGTTTAAAATGATTTCTTTCTACTGTAATCTGCAATTGAACTCAAACTTATATATATATATATATATATATATATATATATATATATATATATATATATATATATATATATATATATATATATATATATATATATATATATATATATATATATATATATATATATATATATATATATATATATATATAGTAGAACAATGTGGTCTGGCTAGAGTGATTGATTGTCCTTTGGTGAGAACATTAACCCTAATACCATGGAAGTTTAATAGCTATATTTTTACATTTAAATCACTTGTGGAAATGTTCTTCATGCAGAATGGGATGTTTATGTGAGGAGTAAAAGAAAACCAAAAATTGTCGATACAAAATTGTTCAGAGTTAGCCACTTGGGAGGTACAATGAGCAATCAATAACTGCAGGTAGAAAGACATTTAAACTGAATGAACTCTACTATATGAAGGAATTTAATGATTTAATAAGTCTTATTTATCAATTCCTGAAATATATTTTTGTTACGCATTATGAATATTTTTTATATAGATATGTGATTTTATTACTAATTTTTCAATTTTTTTGTATGGGGGAGGAAGTTCAGTTCAGTCAGAATTCTGTTTTTAATAAAATTTAGGTCTGATATCTCTTTCCAAACATCTGACATTTGTTTGTGACTGCACAATCGAATTTTAAAAGTAAGAGTTTACTCTTTAAAAAAATAATATCACACATACTCGAGACAGAATTACATTGTTTGTTATTTGTATAACTAATATTATTATTTATATGTTTTCAGTATAAATGATTATCTTTTTGAATGGATCTACTTTGCTATAACATCAAGTATTGTTTCTTTGTTCTTATATAACAAATGAAAGAGGGGTTTTCAGCAAAGTCAATTTTTATAATTTGAACCGTGAACAGAATCAGTGTTTAGGGTGAATATTAAATTAATTTAGCTTCTTAGCTGTGGATATAATAGAATAAATTATTTTTTTATTTTAATTTTTACTGTATGCAGAAATGTCTATGACATGAGTATTATCATGGGGATTATATGTCTGATAACTTCTAATTATTATATTGTTAATATTATAGATGTTCCTTACTGACATTTGTAATGGAGATATGCATACAATTCTTTTCTCTTCAATTGTAAATATTGTTTTTTTATTTATTTAAAATTAGGTGCAACATTTTATATATTTTTATTATTATTAATAAATGTTCAACAAATTTAGTTTTTTTGATTGACCTTTGGATTATCATTAAAATCAATACACTACCCTTATACACTCTCACATATATCACTAGATATATGCATTTGGTTTACATAAATAATAAAAAATGCATGCATGTTTTTGACTGCAAGGCCAATAAAAAAGACAAAAAATAAATAATGATAAAATCAGGAAGAAAATAGGTAAGTCAGCAGGAATAGAGTATTAGGCTAAATGTAGATAAGTATAATATCAGAAATAGATCCAATATAAAAGTTACTGGCTAAACATGAAATGGTCAGGGTGATGTAAAAACCTATGACAATTATCATCTATACTATTCTAAAAAAGTTAACTAAATATTTTTGAATTGCTTGATTAATGACATATAGAACTGTAAAAAGATTACATAATATAATTTAGTAGTATAATGGAGTGTTAGTGATGCTCAAATGGGAGACTAATGTAAGTCATGAGTGAAAGCTATTGCCTGGTCAGATTTCTGACATGTCTGTTGCCAAAGATTATCATTTTCCACAGATGCACAGTGTTGACCAGGTGACCATTGAAACCAAGATGCCCTCCATTGATAACATGAATCAACGGAGCATAATACAAGGAGCAGGGAATATTGAAATTTGAGGTCTATGATGCAGATGCTGCAATGGATAATGGCTAACAAGAACAGTATGAATGCTGAGAGAGCAATAAAAAGATATATGGATAATATGAAAGTTAGTATGGAAGTGAGGGTGAATCACATGTTCAGAGAGGATATGGCTTGTCTAGGGAAGATTTAAAAAAAAACATGGATAAAATGGTGGCATGCATGAAGAAAAAGGTTAAGAATGTTTTCTGCAGAGATGGGATGATTCACATTGGATATAAAAAAAGATCCAACAGGACAATGTTCAATTGAAACAATATACAGTAACATTCAAAAGGAAATGGAAAGACAAGGTGTAGGAAAAGTATTGAGGAGTTCCAAGACAGCATCACAAGCCAAATCAATGCCAAAATTATAAGATGGTCAAAGGGTAGATGCAGGAGAACCAAAAACAGCATGAAGCCAAAGTCCTAAGATATATAAAAAGTTGTGCATGCCAAGGTAGAACAGAATTTGAGTAGACAAGATGTGTAAATAAGGGCACATGGGGAAACCATGAATGCTTTAAGCTAAAATATGGGATACTGAGAAAATAAAATGCATAGGACTGAGTTTGAGTTTATCAGATGTAAAACTATGCTTGAGAAGATTATGGATAACCTAGATGAGACTTGAGATCAGATAGCACAACATAATTAAAGCATTATGCTATGATTTGTGTCCATTGAAGCTCGAGTGTGTAAAGACAATCAGCTTAAGGGGATTAAGGGACACCAGATGTAGAATAGAAGGAGCATGTGATGACACATCAGAAGATTAGCATGAGGGTTGACCATGGAAGAAACAAGATTTTCCTTGAACCTATGTAACCCAACCATGCAACCTACAGTGAGAATTATCTATTTTATTTCAACTACATGAATAGTAACTCCAATGTTGCCAAACTAGTCAGGATGATCTTGTAAAGATTCCACAGATAAACCCTGTGGAATTAAGTAGGATACATGGTCAGCTAGCCAACATTATTTCGATTAACCAATTCATGAAGCTCATTATTTTAAGGGATTAGCATGTGAAACTCTGATAGAATACTTGAGGAGCCTGAATTTGTAATTTACATTGAATCAGAACTTGACAGAAAGGGAGAAAATATCACTTCCAGTCATGTGCAAGAACTGCTTCTAATGTAGTGGGAATCAATATTCGAGACCCTGTGAACCTTTTATGAGTACCAGAGTTTAATACTAAAGTGCTTCTGGAACAGGGGCAAACAGGATGCATTGCTATATCAACAGGTCCAGGAAAAATTAAAGAAAGTTCTTGGATGATCTGTTAACAAATTCTTCCACCACCACATGTCTAAGATGAGGACTCTCAACACCTATTGTTTAAGAAAGTGATATCATCAACATTATTAGGAAGAACTTACCCCTAAGGGTAGAACAATTCTTTCTATGCATAAATGCTAAGAGTATATATCAAATAGGTAAACTAATAAATAATATAGATGTGAAAAGACTAACATGTCTAATAAAACACCTGAAAATCAAAAAGTAGCCCATCATGAATGCAATATTGTAACCAAGGAAGGAAATAATGGGTCTTATTGTGGTCTTGTTGAATCTTGTCTGATTTTGATTATGTACCAAAGTATCCTGGTAATTTTTATAAACCAGGATGCAAGAACCACTCACCCAAGAGTCAAAATAAACCAGAATAAAGGCATGCTTGAGGATATGTTTCTCACCTCAAGAAATGAAAAAAAAATTGGCAAACACAGACCAAACTATAAACAAGAATACTACAATTATTTTGTGTTCATGGGACAAAAAGATACCCTACTATGTGATGCAAAGCTGCTCCATAATAGAAATGTTATTTGAGAATTTATCAGTTAAGGCATTATTAGACTCTGGTAAACATATCTCATGGTTTCAGATGCATTCCATCATAAGACTCTGACAAATAATTCCACTATCATTACACTACCTTTGAAAATAGATTCAAGCTACAATGACTAATAACAAACAGAAAGGCCAAGCAGATACAAAAACAAATCTGGTTCAAAATCAAGAGCAGCCAAACAAAATTCTATTATGATTTTCTTATATAGAATGGCTTAATATATGTGTTTATTCTAGGGATTGACTTTCTCCATATGAACCACTGCATAGTTAATGTGAATGATGAGATCTTGGATATGAAATTGCATCCAAGATAAACCCTATCTAAAGTTGATTGCATGATACTTGTATTTTCAAAAGCATTGATTGAACAAAAGATCATGGAATACAATTTACTTGAAGTATTGGCAATATCTGATATTAATGAATTTGGCAGTATTTTCTCAAAAATACCAGGGATAATCAAGGGTTTCCATCAAAAAATAAAACTAATTCATGTCCAACCATTTTAAACCAAATTATACCCTATTGTGTACCAGTATTAAAAAGATATATCTAAACAGATTGACAAAATGCTAGAATTGAGGATTATTTTCAAATGTTTTAAGCTTACTGTAATCCACTTGTAACTGTGTACAAGAAAGACAGACCAAAGAGATTTTGTTTAGATGTGAAGCAGCTAAATATGATTACCATTCCTGACAGGATCATCCCATTGACCAACCATGAGTTATTCATAAGGTTGCTAAATAAAATATTCTCTTCTTTTGACCTGCCCAATACTGATAGATCAAGCTTCATCCACATGATCATTAATACATGGCCATATGATATGGGGCTTTTAACTACCAGGTTAATAGGTTACCCTTTGGATTTATCATTAGTGGGGCTGGTCTGATAAGATGCTTAGGCAGAATCCTATCTCCCAATGTCAAAAAAATCACAACCATTTGTGTGGATGGTGTGATTATAGCATCTGAGAACATTGAAGAACATTTTTAACATCTGACATTATTTTAAGGTAAGTTATAAAAAGGGAAATAAGGTCAAATTTAAGAAGAGAACATTGATGTGTAGTGAAGTGGTATTTTTTTAATCATATCATTAGGTGCAATGGGAAAAGATCTCATTGTGATAAAATCAGTATATACCAAACTTTCTAAAACCCATGAATAAAAAACAAATCAGGTCTTTTTTTAGGAATGTACAACATCTATAATCATTTTACCAGCAGTTCTCAGACTGTATGGAACCATTATTAAAATTAAACAGGAAAGACAAAAAGTGAAAATAATAAACAGAGGTACAAGATAAGGCATTTGAAGACATTAATACAGTTTTCTTACAGCAATCCATGTTAGCTTTCCCTAATTATAGTAAACTATTTATTGTCCAGACAGACAGTAGTTATTTGGGATTGCAGCAAACATTATCCAAATGCAGGAGGATGGTCAATTTGGTATTCTCTATTTTATTAACTGGTTCCTATTGGGTCCAGAAATAAACTACAGAGTTACAGATAAACAGAGTTAGGAACGTGTGGGTTTAACAAACGTTTTGATAGATGCTTCTTGGATCAGAGGTGACAGTTATCATAGATCACAAGAGTTTTGATTTCCTGAATCACAGCTACCTGATGAATAATCATCTCTTCAGATGGAGCTTGTTGTTGCAGGAATTAAATTACAGTGTGTGGTACTACAAATGATCCAAGAATGTGATAACTGATGTGTTAAGTTGAAACTGATGCAGGTCTTTATAAAATCAACTTTCAGTTTATCATGCTTACATTACTAGCATTAATTCATTGATTGACAATAGTGTAGAGAATGATTTAGAAGCATTGCCAGAAATTCAATCTTGAGATCCAAATTTAAAACCAATCATCGAACTGTTAAAGAATATTAAATGTTACAAGCTTGAGATAAAAAAAAAGATTTTTTTCTACAAACCAAACTTAGATATTGAGGACAGGATGGTAGTTCTATCTCTGTCATTACAAAACCCATTTAAAATGTATATTCATTCTATATATGGTCACTATGGTGCCCATAAGAGGAAAGATAATCTTAAAAATAAGTTTGACTGGCCAACAATTTGTAAGGACATTTTGAAATTACTCTTATATTGTACTGTGTACTTAAATGTAGACCCTGTAAAACAAATTATAATTTAACTAAGTCAATATTACCAGAAAAGCCTAATGAGATTCTAGTAGTAGATTATTATGGCTCTCTGACCTCATTCAATAAAAAAATATATATTGATATTATATGATCTGTTTTTAAATACATTATGGCTTACCCAAAATACCAAGCTAATAATAAACACACAATCATATTAACAATTGGTACTGCTTTCCTATCCAAAGAATGGAAGCAATGGGTTGAAAAACTTATATTAAACATGAGCTGAGACCCATTAGGAATCCATAGTTGAAACCTTGTGAACATATGATGCAGGATCAGCATGGTAGTTCAGGGCTTACCTAGAGGATGAGCATAAAGGATGTATGATGCAAATGGAACATGTGGTGAATTATATTAATTGTAGTGTAAATGAATCAACTGGATCCACACACACTAAACTGCATTTAACAAACCAACATCACTATTATTTGTAAAATATAGACTCACAACTGTACACCTTAGTACAATGCTGAAAAAGTTAGGCAAAAAAGCCTACGATCAATTAGTTGAGAGAGCAAAACAAATGAGTAAATGTGAAAAGGCAGGTCCATATAAACTTGAAGTAGGTGATAGAGTGCATATAAAACCCATCATGTGAACAAGTTTTTCCAAATACAATATCAGAAATTTTACTCGGCATATGAAGGACCATATATCATAACAAAGCAAGCAGGTTCAAATGCTTTCTTAGTAGACATAAAGGGAGAAACCAGAGGTACTTATAAAGCCAAAATATTGAAGCCATATTATGCTAAGTCAGTATAAATATATGATTACCAATTCCACCCAAAACAATGTATACCAATTTAAATTATAGATTGTAGGTGGATTAAAGGGAAAGGAAATGAGAGAATATCAAAGAGAAAATAAAATGTAATTAGAGTAACAAAATATTTTGTCTTATGTTTACAAGGGTATACTTCAGAATAGTTGCTGAAATGTCTCAGAACCTATAAATTTTTTTCTGAATTAATCCACATGTGATGATAAATGCTCTAGCCTTAAATGATCATCAAAATGCAATAGGTATTGAAACATGAGCAGTCATCCATAATACAGATACATAAATGTTATGGTTTGGACCATACAATCAAAGCAAAATATATGTGCCCTATGAGGAAAAATGTTTGAATGCAAAAGTTTAATGAAAGGTAGAATTAAATAGGTTTTTAATGAACGCACTTATACACTCATTAAAAGTTGAAATTTTATTCATTATGTAGTTTCAAGGGTAGAGGATTTGTGAGGGGATCTTAAAATTGTACCCACATCAACCTTTAGCCACCCTGATGTTTGACTATATTTCATCAATAGTTTATCTAGCAGAGTCAATGCATTTTGCTAACACACTACTTTGGAAATTTGAGGGAATAGACATGAACATACACGTAAGCATAATTTATCGATGCTGTGTTACATAACTAAATAATAAGTCATGTTATAAAACTTTATAAAGTTATATATTTAAAAGTAACTAAATTCTAAGTGTAAAATAATTCAAAGTAGACACTGAAAAGAATAATCTATTAACACACTGATACATATTCTCACCATCTAAAATGTTAAATACCCAATTATGTTTCATTTTAAAATTATTAATCTTATCATAAGCCTCAAAAGAAGAAGAAACTGTGTAATGACAAAAATCAAAAAAAAAAAATTGTTCAAGAATCTAGAATTCCTCTCTACAACACTACCTGTAAAATCAAAAATAAATCTTAAAGGAAAAACCATCTTTATCAATCTTAATATTCATAAACATCTTAGCTTATATGAAATTATTTGGATAACATTTTAAATTCTACTCTATTAAAAATGTTTAAATTTACCATTTTCTTCATAATGTTTATCAACTTTCTTTTAATTACATTACCTGGATCTTTATCTAAAAACATATATTTACCATTATTGAATTCTCTATAAATTTTTCTCTTGAAGTCATCTTCTTTCATAATGACAAACTGATCAGATTTGTCTTCACAAGAAATGATCAAATCATTAGCCATTAAAATATCCTTAAGATGTCTAATCTTAGTAGGATTAACCATATTTTTTCCTTTCCTTTTTTAAGCTTTTATTTAAATTCAATTCAATATCAACTTTCTGTTCATCAATCAAATTAGAAGTTTCAGTATATGAAATTGTATCAAAAACTTTTTTTTTTTAATGAAATGTAACAAAATTAGGGTTTTTACCAAGAATCTCTAATTTTCTATCATTTACCTTAATATCCGAAAGATTAACAATGTTATTAGTAGAAACATTACTCTCACACCCCTTATCATTACAATAAATTTTATTCATTTTTCCAGACAATCACTTTAATTTTCTTTCATATTTCACACAATAGAAATGTGACCTATTTTGTCTTAACTGCAACATGAAAAAATAAAATAAAAATTGAATAATCAAACTTTTCCCTCCTGTCTAAAGAATACATATTTCTTTTATATTCATAAATAAATTTGTAAAACTTGATAAAATTTTCTTTGAAAGAACAATTCAAAATATATGTATGTAAATTAAAAACCAAATTCCTATTTCTAAGCAACCTCTTATTCTTCTTAAAATTAATAATACAACTCTTAAGAAAAACATTAAATTCTCAACATTTTTTAAGAAAATAAATCTGTCATCTAAAAGTCTCTAACATTACTGAATTTAGATAAGTTTTTAATCCTTCTAATATCGTTCAATGCAAAATTATTAGAAACTAAACTCAACAAACTCATACTAAAGATCAAATACACATCTAAATTAAAAAATTAAAAAATGCACACACACACATATATATATATATGTAACTAAATAAACACAAACATATACTCTTCTGACAAAACTCATGCAACAGAAATTAATATACATATATTGAAAACAATCTTCAGAATGTATCAACAAATCTACCCTTAAATGCAAAGAGACTCATGAAAATGTAAACATTACAAGCATATAGCTGAACTAGTCAATATATAATTAAAATTACCCAAATCCAAAATTCAACCAGATTTATTTTCTTAAATAATATAGGGAATTTAATGTTTTTTTTTTCTTCTAGAAATTGTATTATTAATTTTATGAAGAATAAGAAATTGCTTAGAAATAGAAATTTGGTTTTTAATTTACAAATGTATATTTTGAATAGATTATTGAAAGAAAATTTAATAATGTTTTATAAATTTATTTATGAATACAAAAGAAATAGTTATTCTTTAGAGAGGAGGCAAGACTTTGATTATCCAATTTTAAATTTTTTCAGGGGAAGTTTAGGCAAAATAGGTCATTTTTTTTATTGTATGAAATATAAAAAAAAATTAAAGTGATTGTTTGGAAAAATGAATAAAATTTATTGTAGTGCTAGGTGGTATGAGAGTAATGTTTCTATTAATAACATTGTTAATCTTTCTGATATTACAATAAATGATACAGAAATAGAGATTCTTGGTAAAGACCTTAATTTTGTTCCATTTCATTCAAAAAATATAGTTTTTGAAACAATTTCATCTATTGAATCTAGTAATTAGAGTGATGAGCAGAAAGTTGATATGCAATTGATTTTAAATAAAGGCTTAAAAAGAAAAGTAAAATTTATGGTTAATTCTGCTGAGATTAGACATCTTAAGAATAGGTTAATTGCTAATGATGTGATCATTTTTCATGAAGACAAAGCTGGTTGTTTTGTCATTATGAAAGGAGATGAATTCAGGGACAAAATGGATAGAGAATTAAACAAAGATAAATATATGACTTTTAGATAAAGATCCAGGTAATATGATTAAAAAAAATTGATAAAAATTTTAAATTTACCATTTTCTAATAATATCTAATAGAGTAGATTATTAAAAATGTTATCCAAATGATTTCATATCAGCTAAAATGTGTGTGAATATTAAGACTCATAAAGATGGTTTTCCTCTAAGATTTATCTTTAATTTTACAGGTAGCATTGTAAAGACTATTTCTAGATTCTTGAATTTTTTTTAAAAAAAGAATTTGCTGATTTTGGTCATTACACAGTTTCTTCTTTTTTGAGGCTTTTGATAAGATTAATAATTGTAAAATGAAAAGTAATTGGGTATTTGGCAGTTTAGATATTGAGAATATGTGTCAGTCTGTTAATAGGTTAATCAGTATTGATGTTCTTATGTCTGTGTTGGTTAAGCAACGTTCTTTATCAAAAAATAAAATTAGGGTAATTAAAGATACTTATAAGTGTAGTTTTTTTTATAAAATTAAGGAAGAGTGGATAATAGGTTATATTATTTTTCCTTTAGTGTGTTTAGTTTATATTAATTATTTTGAGGAGGAAATTATTATTGAAAAAAATTGTTTTCATTTTATTTGTTAGATATGTAGATAATTGTTTATTTGTAGGTGAGAATGATAAATTGAAGGATTTTGTGAATGAGTTTAATTGTTTTGATTTTCTATAAGATATGTGTTAGAAGGGGGGGGTAGATTTTGTTAAGTTAAAATTTTTAAATATTTTGGTAATTAGAAATGTAGAAACTAATTGTTTACTATGCAGTCATTTTGTTAAAGGTTGAAAATTGAGGTCTATAATTAAACCTGATAGCTATCAGTCTGTATCTCATAAAGTAGCTGCTTTAAAGAATTATTGTTATAGGAATAAAAAATTAAATAATTCTAGTGGTGTAGCTTTATTTCAGAAAGGTCAATTATATGAAGATTATTTGAGTGTTGGCTATTCTGCTAAATTTATCAAAATATTTTATTTAATACTAATATAAAGAAAAATATGATTCTTTTTTTTTGCCATTTAAATTGTCTTCTTATACAATTATATGTAATAATAGCAATTTATTTGGAAATAAGCAAATTGCTTGGAAAAAGGATATTACTTTGAATACTTTATTAAATAATACAAAGGGAATTTTTGATAGAATGACTATTTCTAGTGTAATGAATTTTAACCCTTGTTTTTGAAAGAAAGTCTACATAGGTCAGAGTAGTTTGAGTTTAAATGAAAGAATAAAGATTCATAAAACTAGAGTCAGATATAGATATCTTAGTTATGGTTTGTATGTCCATGAAAAAGATACTGGGCACACTTAATTTTGATGAACCTAACATTGTCCTTTTTGAGATAACTGAAATCAAAAGAATAATTAAAGAATTTTTGTTATTGAAAATTTATTATTCTGAAGTAATTAACTTATTTAAGAGTTTAATATTAAGGGTGGATGAGAAGTAAATGGATTTGTGAGTAATGTTTAATATTATATATATGCTGTAGTTTTTGTAGTTCTTTATACTTGAGAAGTCTGCTTGTAACAGTGAAACCATTGGTTCTGTTTTATTATTGTTCTCTTGGCAAATCTGGTTGAATATTGAATGTGCAGTAATTTTAATTATATATTAAATAGTTTAGTTTTGTGCTTGTAATGTTTATATGTATATATTTCAGGAATTAATAAATCAGACTTATTAAATCATTAAAGTCTTTATATTACAGTTTATACCATTTAAATGCCTTCCTCCCTGCATATATTGATTGCTCATTACCCCTCCTGAATGGTGCAGTCTGAATAATTCTGCATCAATGATTTTTGGTTTTCATTCACTCCTTGCATTAACATTCCACACTGACTTCATCACCCAAATTATCTACTAGGTGATAAAAGGTAGTAAGACAATTATAAAGGTGCTACAATCACCAATTTGAAAAAAAAAAAACCATTAATGTTCCACCAATAGCAAAAATGTTAAATTAAGAATGCTTTATTAAAAAAAAAAATTCAAGATAAGAGTAATTTTGCTTGTATCATCTTGCTTCTTGATACAATATAGCCTTTTAAATATATCATTGGCTTCTCTAATTTTTCACAGGTACAGATTATTATATATGTATATCATTCTGGTACTAGAAAAATCAATTTTATGATCTGAATCTATTGTATGGGGTGAAAGTGCTGATGATGATGAAATTTGTTTAACTGCATTAACATGCTCATCTCTCCTAACACTGATGTGACAATTAGAAAAGATGAGCATGCTAATGCAGTTATATAACACTATCATCAGCAGCACTATCACTCCATACTATAGATTCAGATCATAAAATTGATTTTTCTTGTACCAAAATCATATTCAGATGTGATAATATCTACCAGTCCAAAATTAGAGAAGCCATTGAGATACTTAAAAGGCCATCTTGTATTAATATGTGAAATGATACAAGCAAACTTACTCCTATTTGGAAAGATTTTTTTTTAAAAAAGCATTTTTAATTTAACATTTTTGCTATTGGTGGAACATTAAGTTTTTTTTTTTTCAAATTGGTGATAGTACCACTGCTACTACTGTTTTTGTACCTTTTATCAACCAGTAGATGACTTGTGTGAACAAGTCTAAATGGCATTATATCAATATTCAATTATTTTAACATGGATGAACCGGCAAAATATGTCTTTTCTATATGCAATGTCTGTAATAAATGTTATAATAATTTAATTACTAAATGCAATATTAATCCAAAATACTGAAAAAAACTATTACAAATATGCTTTATTTTAGAAGTACTTTTATCTAGCTCAGTAGTCATTGTCAATTATTCAAAATTTGAAAATTATGTTACAACAATATGTTATATAAACATTTCCCCCACAATTCATCAATTTTATAATTCCCACAATTCACTAATCTTGACATTTTAGTAAACTGTGGGAATTATAAAACTGATGAATTGTGGGGAAAATGTTTATATGATGTATTGTCGTATTGTTCATTTTAAATAGTTGACAACAATTATTGAGTTAGTTGAAAGTATTTATGAATAAAGTCTATTTAAAATATTTATTTACTGTATTTTGGATTATATTGCATGAAGTAATTATATATATATATATATATATATAGTCGCATGAAGTAATTATATATATATATATATATATATAAGTCGAATTTTTCAAATTCTAATAATTGTATTTAATAATTCACATACTATATGTTTTTTCCATGACTATCAATGATTAGTTTATTAATCTAGTCATGCATATAGGCAGTTTTTTTTTTGTAATGGTTGAAATTATCCTGGGCTGGGGAGTAGAATCAATGTAATCTAATTATAAAATCTAATCTAGCTCAATCGGGTCGCCATTATGTAATGAAGTATCATAAAACACTAATAACTTTTACTAAAGCCTAATTTATTTAAGCTATATGTAAAACAAAATAACAATGAGATTATCTATTCCAGACATCAACAAATCTATCATAATTACAAAGTAAACTGTAATAATCAGGAAACCATATAACATTGTCCTAAACAATAATATATGATTAAGCTAACTATTTGATTAGTAATTGGAAGTCAATTCGAATCAATAACTAAACTAGAATCCAACATACTTTATTAATCTATTCTTATTGTAATAATTCAAATCTATTTAAAATGTAATGACACTACATTTTCTTTATCAGATGAGCTTATATATATATATATATATATATATATATATATATATATATATATATATATATATATATATATATATATATATATATATATATATATATATATATATATATATATATATATAACTGCATTTTATGAAAAAAATTTTACCACATATACTCTACTATAAATGTTTAAAAAATATTTTACTCAAATGTATATGTACTTTAATAAAACACTAAATATGATAAAGAAACATTTCATTTGTATCTTGAAATAAAGTGATACATAATTATTGCTTTGTTTATATTTAAAATGGATTACTCCATGAGAATTCATCAACAACTCTATTAGATAATTTCTAAATCTACAATGTCCAATCACATTATAAAATATATCTTAAGTTTCCATTGGATTTTTATTAACTTATAATTATTTATATTATTTATTTGAATCTTCAATCAATCGAATATGAAATTGATTTCGGCAACAATCAAGCTATATAACTATAATTGAAAGTTATTGAATTCAAAGATAATATTCAATTAAACTACACAATGAAGTTACTTATCTCCACTTTAGAGAAATTTAAAAAGTATTTAAGACAAGTCATTCTAAACCAATGACAAAATACGATTTATTTAGATTTTTATGATGGGACTAGATAAGCAATGAAATAATCAACTCTAAACTAATAATATTGACTTACTTGTAATATTAATTAAAATATATATATAAGCAAATATTAATATGGAGAAATAAATATAAAGTTTATGTGTAAATAAGATTTAAAAAATTATAATATACAAAACATATCATTTTATAATCTAGTCCATTTACCAAGTTGAGTTTGAATCTTGGACTGAATTTCAACTAAAAAAATAATCTTATGCAATCCAAATAAAAAATTAAACAGAGTTGTAGCATTTAAATCCACCCAATTTATTGGATTATTAAAAAAAAAAGGTAAAATTAATAAAAAATAAAATAGAAGATTAATATGGATTTGTAATTGATTGAATTAATAAAATGGATAAAATTTATGTGTGTAACTCTAAAATGTGTTGTGAAACAATAATGACACTTATATAAAAAATGAATGGTTGGGGAGATTTTGAATATCTAAATTGAAATTTTTAGATAAGAGATACCAAAAATATATACTGTAACGGGATTTGTCATTTTCCATATTTATATCACGCATATATATATAACCATTTTTAAGATTGCATGTATGTATATAACGCTACATGTATATGCATAATTGTTAAAAAAAATATTTCTTAAAGTATTTCAAAAATTATACTCCTATTTCTCACCCAACATATTTATGAGCGTCAATTTATGACCTCAAGTGCCAATCTTATATTACTATAAGAATTATGCTGGGAGAGCTGGAATACCAATATGAAAATGCTTTTGACTAGCTAATTCAGGGTGGGTGATTGATTAATTATGGGAAATATATGGGGGGTTAAATTACATGAGACACACTTCTTCAATCAAATAGTTATTACATTAATTTTTAATTCTCATAATCTAAAAGACTCAAATACAAAGAAATAATACAAATATATGTAAGTTTCATTTCACTTTAATCTTATAACTTTTATTTCTATATTATTTATATGACACAATTGTTTTGTGTTCAAAATGAAGAGAAAGACATGCTGTAACAAAACAATAATATATATAATAAAATTTCTATCTAAAACCCTATTTAACTAACGTACAATTCATTCAACCAAGTTCATTATATCAAGTTCATTTTAATATTTTCATATATGTTAATTTACCGTCCTAATAATCTAATATTTTTACAACCCCGGGTCAGGTGGATAATACCTATATGGTTTGAGATTACGGGCATTGTATGTCCCTTTTATGGTATCTCCATCTTTTAATAAATATGCATTAGGGCCACATGTGCGATCAATTATAAAGGGTCCTTGGTACAAAGGAAAAAACTTTTTATATACTCTTTTTTCTCAGTTACTTTGTTGAGAGTTCCGTACCCAAACATAGTTCCCAACCTGGAAATGTTGGCTTCTCCGATATGCTCGTAATTTCCGTTCTGCCCTTTCTGTAAGGTGGTGGTGTGCCTTGCATCTGTCAGTTTCAATATTAATTTCATGTTCATCCATGGGTAATGTCATCTTGATCAGTAATGAGTCTGCTTTACCAAAATGCAAACGTGTTGGTGTCATGCCAGTGTCCATTTCGTCTCTTCTTTAATGCTGACTTCCTTCTCCAGTTCTTGTGGGCCTTCATCGGCTGGAATGAGGTTTCTTTGCTCATCACACTTTTTGATATTTACTACACTACCTGCTTGCCCTTCTACTATCACCAGTTCGTCTGATCTCTCTGACTTCCTTTCCTTTTCCATATCTTTAATCTCTTCTTCCTTTTTACTAGCTGGGGATATTCCAAAATGTTCCTTTATGGCTTCTACCTCTCTCCACATAATGTCTTTAAATTCCTGATATTCTCTAACTCATATTTTCTTCTTCTTGTCTCTGTTTTGATTCTTCATCTTTTCTTTTTCTCATTTCCTCCTCATATATTTTCTTCATTTCTTGCATATTCTGTCTGAGTATTTCTTCAATGAACTTGAAATTAAAGTCCATTGATCCTCTGTATTGTTTTGGAGCTTTCCTTGACTCGGATGTCAAGTCCAAAGCTTCAGATAAATCTTCTTGCTGTATATCAATGTTTTCTGATTCCATTTTCTTAATATGATTTTTTATACTACTAGCATTTGACTACTCCCCACCGGTATATTGTCCCTATAACACTCTTTCGCTGCCCTCACCTACTCTACATTGCGCTATCCCTATATTGCTGCATTTAACATATATATTATAGCGAACTACTAGTTACGCGTATAATAAGCCACTGCTGTCTATGATATATATATTTGTACTTTAACAAAATGTTTACTATTAACATATATAACAAGCTACTGCTGTCTATGCTATATTTATATATATATATATATATATATATATATATATATATATATATATATATATATATATATATATATATATATAATGTTGTTTTAATAAATTATTCAATGCTACCTGCTTTCTCATTTAGCGACTGATTACTTTTTTTTGACATATATATATAAATATTTCATTAGATCCAAGTATTTTCGTTCCTTCTTAAATTACACACACATCCCTGCTTTCCTTAAATTGGTTATTACACCTGCTGTCCTTTCATTCATTTGACCTACATTATTTCACTCGATTTATTATTTTTTTCATTATTTTTATCAAAACAAAATCATATATATATAGAATAATTAGCTAACACGAGTAACGAACACTAAAAGAAATTTATATGCATTATATTTTGCTCAGGGTATATAAGGGTTTTTTGTATCGAAAGCCCCATGTTGGGTGCCAAACAGGAAAAAAAATTAACTATGTAACAGTCAGAAAACATGTGACTCGTAAACATAGTGCAAAACTCGACCACCACACAGAACAGCAGCACCAATGAGGTAGTGAAGCCACCCGTGGTACTGAGTTCGAATATAGTCTATCAGTGCCACAATACAATCCATGAAACAATGCATCTGATGCGACATTAGTGAATATTTCTTTAGGCATGGTGGTCAGGGATATGCAAGAGATTCATGATTTTATTTTCGAGCTAGCCAATAATCAAACTAATATTAATTAAACATTCATATTTACATAATTGAGGAAATATTATATAGAATGGGTATCGAAGAAATGAAACGTAACTGCACACTTATAGTTTAACATTATTTATTATTAGATTTTAATAAAACAATCATTTACTAATAATATTTTGTGGATTTAAAGCTTCAGTAGCAGGATTTGTGACATGATTATATTTTAAAGTATACATTTATTTATTTAAACATTATTTTATATTGAGGACTTCAGTAGCGGTATTTCCAATACTGTAATGTTTAAAAAGGAATTCACTTATTTGAAGGCGTAATCTAGCTACCTAAAATTATCGAGTAAGTATTTCTAATGCATGCCTTGGAGAATTTATACCTTTGCAATGAAAGAGTCTAAAGTAAAATTTAAGAGTGGCGGCGGACATATATTTATTTAATTAAACTATTTAATTTATGACTAAGGGCAAACATTTATTTGAGAGTGAATTATGAAGATAATGCAGAGGCGGAGTGATATATACAATAATAAAACTAAGTAAAGGAATATGCGGTATGCTTTAGAGAGGCGATATGGATAGGCAGTATATTGAAACTGCAATGCCGCGAATGAGTTTATAAGACTGTTGGGCTGGTCTCTGCCTTGGCCTGATGAAGTAAGGTGTCACATAAGCATAACCAGGGACAAGCGGTCTGTGTTGCAGTTTGCCAGCTGGCAGCTTGGCATTGTCAAGTCCTACAGGAGCACCCAATATGCCCTCTTGTGTAGGATGACTGGGGTTAATTTCAACCCTGAAGAATCCGGAAATTACACAGTGGAATGGGTCATCGCGTCTTTAAAACGTAACACATGTATAAGTATAAATGATTATGATAAGATTTAAATAGATTTCTAATTTGGCCATACATTATCAACATATACTAAAGAACATTGGTGACTCTCAAAGAAATGTAATTTTCTAGAATTATTCATGATGATTTAATAAATACAAAACATATATAAATTGGGAATTATTATAACTAATACGTCAGCTATTTGTGAAGTAGTAGACCTCTGCATTACAATAAATGATGCATTGAATGCGTGTTGATTTATATGAAAGTTAAGTTAGTTATGAAAGCAAATATTAATGAAAATTTGACTCGCATTCATTGTTCCAAGCGATCATAGATTTAAACTTTGAAAATTGAGACAATTATGAGCATGCAATAATTAAATAATAACTATAGATAGAATGTAGATTTGAGAAATACGAACCCAAGAGAGATAGAGTGAGGTAATCTAGATTATTAGAGAAATTTACATATTAAATTAATTATTCAATTTTAGTTATACAAATGATAGTTTTTACATTTTATAATTTAGATAAGGAATATGAAGAATAGCTATAGCATGTTATTAGAGTACTCTAGAGTTTGAACACAGAGAGGTACCTGTTTTATAAGAATTTTTCTGATTCCATTAGTTTAGCAGCAAAAAGTTCACGAGTGGCAAATCTTTCTTGTATTTAGATATTTCATTTACTTTCACAGCAGCAGCAGCGTTCTCATTTATTTCAGGCAGCAGATCTTCATGGTGAATTTATGATGGGCAATGGAAAGTTTGGCATCCAATAGGCCATCTCCTGATGGAGAATAATCTAGGTGCTTTACTTGGTCATACCTTGGCAGGAACAAATTATTTTTTTTATATTTTGGAGGCTCTCAGTAATCGAAAGCAAAGCTAAAGTTTAAGTGACTGTCTCCAGCAAATCTAATATGGCCTCTTTTCTTATCTTGATCTCTCACATTTTTGTTAACATATATTTAGGTTCTACTTAATCTGCCCTGAGGATAATCAATGCATTTTGTTGGTTTTTAATTAAAGAATGCTGCCATTCTATTGTTTACATTTTACATTTACTAATTACATGTTGGGGAATTTTTCTTTAATTAATCTATTATATATCACTGACCGATGCTTTTAAATTTCAAAGACAAAAAGGAAACATAAGATTATTTTAACTTTTAATTAAATATTACATCAGATTTTTTTAGAATTATTATTAAATAAAATTTAAACAAAGCAATAAATACGAACTTTATAATCCAAAATAAATGATTAAAATTATACAAAATTATATAACTAAAAGAAATCTAAATTATATTATTTTATCCCTATTTATTGCCTTTAATTTGAAATCGAAATGTGTGCATGTTTATGCTGAATTCTACATATATTCATACATTTTTAATATTACTACATACACAATTCGATACCAAAAAGTTTAAATTTGGGCAGGCTAGACCGGTAAGTGAGAGATGACAGAAAAAGGTGAAACTTAAGATTCAAATATGAATCTTACTGTTTAAAGGCATACACTTATACTGCATAGAAATATATAAAATGCAATAGAAAATACAAATAAAAAGGAAAACAATATCAGATTTATCTGGCTACGCAATAAAAAAATCACTTTATGTTCATAAGATTTAATAAATAATGTTTATGCAGACAGTTTATTATGTGTAGTTAAAAACACACTAACATTTGAACTATTAGATGAATATAGGTGGTAAATGTGCACATTACCTGAATTTCCTTCTTCCTCATGGAAAACTAAAAGTCAAATACTTTTTTCCAATGTGTATTGCATTTGACGTAATGGCTATAGGAGTAGGTGATTTTGGCAGTCCGATCTGCTTTATTGATTTTTGACCTGCTACTATTGTTGGAGTTTGATCATGACGTATAAATTAATATGTTTGTTTATTTAGATAAATTATTATTTTTTCTTCATTTAATATTATTAACTAAAATAATAATTTATTGACTTATAAGACAAACATAATCAAAGGTCAAATGATATGAGGTCAAAATATATGCTAGGTGATCAAGTATGGATAATGAAGACATAATAATAATAATAATAATAATAATAATAATAATAATAATAATAATAATAATAATAATAATAATAATAATAATAATAATAATAATAATAATAATAATAATAATAATAATAATAATAATAATAATAATAATAATAATAGTAGTAGTAGTAGTAGTAGTAGTAGTAGTAGTAGTAGTAGTAGTAGTAGTAGTAGTAGTAGTAGTAGTAGTAGTAGTAGTAGTAGTAGTAGTAGTAGTAGTAGTAGTAGTAGTAGTAATAGTAATAGTAATAGTAGTAATAATAATAATAATAATAATAATAATAATAATAATAATAATAATAATAATAATAATAATAATAATAATAATAATAATAATAATAATAATAATAATAATAATAATAATAATAATAATAATAATAATAATAATAATAATAATAATAATTTGTCTTTTTTGACTAGTTTGTAACAAGAGATTTTAGCTAACATGAGAAAATAATCTAGCATTTATATCACTTGTTGGCTAACAACTAACTTGTCAGGACATAATAAAAAAGGGATTTTTTTTTTTTTGAAAAAAAAAGTTTGGTGTTTAAAAAAAGAAACAGTAAAAATATGTATTTTAAATCTTAATCTCTATATTTTAATGTTAACATAAAATCTTTATAATTTGGATAGATGGAAACTGGAAATATAATCATAGCTGGTAAAGTTTCAAACTTCAATGTATAATTAGCAGGAATAATCTAATGATTTAATTTATTCTACAAGCTTGAATTCATTATTATGGAAATAATGAAAAAGAAATGTGAAACAATTAGAAATTGACTGTTTCATTAAGCTTGTTTTATATATTGAAGGCACATTATAAATAATAGTTAATAATCAGGGAGTCATTACAATGTATTCTACGTATTGCTTTTGTTTACATTTGTAACGGTTTTTTCTAATACAATTTGAGTCTAGTTGACAATGACTACATAGATAGTTGAAAGTACTTTTATTAAATTGGTATATATTTGTTTAAAATATTGTTACTGTATTAATTATTGTATTGTTTTGAATAATTATATATCTTTTATTATAATTGGAATACAGACATTGATTAATAATTTATATATATATATATATACACCTAGGTCTCACTTTACATGATAGATAGGTTCCTCAGAAAACACGCGCAAACTAAATTGCACAAAAATAGATGTAACTTACCTTGAAAAGTTGGGATACGGACTGTGATTTTTCAAAACTCGCATAAAAGCAAAGAACCAATGTAAAATTTACTTTAAAATTTGCGCAAAAAAAATAAGGAAATAAAATATGACTAATAAAAAATTTCAAATTTGAAAAAAATTGATAGAAGACAACAATTTTTTAAATATAATATTTAATTTTATTCAAAATAATATATTTTTATAAATAATTTACTGTACAGTAATTTACATTTTTATACACATTTTAATTATTATCACTATTTGCTGAAACAGTTTCGTTTGCAAACTGGTAAAAAATAGATTCTTCACAAGAGGAAATACAACTAGCGCCAAGTTCACTCTAATATTGTGTTAATAGTTTTCTGTTGACAACGTAATTAGTAATAAATCTTTGAGACAATAATTTTATTAATTGTTTATGAACTTAGACTTATGATAATAAAAAAAACATTTATTTACCACTGCTGGGAAAAATTTAATTAAAACTAACAACTAAAAATTAAATTCTTATTTTTGTCTTTAATTTTCAATTCCATTTAAAAATCAAATTTTGTTTTACATCACATTAATTTCAAGTTGACGTAAATAATTTTTAAATTGTTAATTACAATTAAAAATCAGATTTTAATTTTATTTGTCAAACTTAATTGTGCCAACTGCTATTACTCACCTATTAAAAATAAACTTGTGGACACTGAATGATTAATAATTGATTATGTTTTTTTTTTTAAAAAAGCAAAAACAGAATGTCATTTAAAATGCAAAATGAACATGCACAATGTTTGAACACATTTGCATTATAATCTTGTAAAATTTAATGTGTGTATACATAAGATGTTGAAATCATGATTTTAATTTCATTATTGCATAAAATCTTACTGTTATAAAGCACTGAAAATATTGAAATTACTAAGATGAATGTCAAATACCAATAATGTGCTATTACTTTCAAAATAATGTGTGTGGAATTTATTATTTAAAGTAATATCGCATTATCGGAGATCAACTTCCGGTAAAACATGAATCAGTAACTTCAAAATCATGTTAAATAAGTCCATGTAAAAAAAAACCCAGGTGTATATTAAAAGATAGTTATAAATATGTTTACCCTGACCATATATATATATATATATATATATATATATATATATATATATATATATATATATATATATATATATATATATATATATATATATATATATATATATATATATCATTTAATAATTATAATAATGGGGTAGATTTAGAATTGCTGAACTCTCATTTTGCTTTTCCTTTTTTGTTTTATGTATATATTTAGTGAATTATCTAATATCATTTTGTATATACTGCACTTTAAATTAATTTGTTTCTCTGGGTATAAATAAAGATTAATTGATGACAGACTTCTATTATGAAATCTGAATCAAGGAAATTTATTGTGTTAAGCCATCCAATGATAGAAGACCATTATTGTTAACTGAATATTTATTTATTTATTTTTTGTTGTAAATATTTATTATTATGTTATAAATAATTAATAAATGTATTAAGTTGTTTAAACTAATCTGATCTCTGTTTGATTATCACCATAATCATTATGTATTTGCACCACAAGACATTTGATCTAAACCATCATCATTGGGCATTTATACCACAAGATGTTTGATCATCACCAACATCATTATGTATTTATACCATTAAAAGTTTCATTATCATGAATTTACACCATTAAAGGTTTGATGACCATCATCATAATCATTTTGTATTGCTCTTTTAAACGATTGATCATCATCAATATATTTTTCACATCTATGCTTATACATATGCATATTTGGTCAATAATTAAGTAAGTCCATCCCTGAAGAGAGCTGACTGCAAGAACTCCCTGAGTTTGAATTATGTGGTGTAATAAAGCCTTAAAATGGAGATGTAATAAATATGCTTTAATATAAATTACATTGAAGCATTGTAAATAAATTATAAGTTGGCATGAAAAGAAGTAAATGTGATTTGCAACTAGGCATTTCATTGTGAAATTTTTAGCATCCTATTTAAAGGCCTAGGTATGATAGTAGTGAGATTTGCTTTTTTTGTTATATATCATTTTTGATTCTGTAACATCTGGCACATCCAAATGGGATGTCAAATTATATATTTAGGATATGACTTGTTGTAGGTTGTTTGACACATTGTACTCAAATCATCCAACCAATTAGTCTTATTCTCATTATCTTATGGTTTACACTGCTGTTCCATTATAATATTATATATATATATATATATATATATATATATATATATATATATATATATATATATATATATATATATATATATATATATATATATATATATATATATATATATATATATATATATATTGTGAATGTTCAGATTGATCATCCAGGTATATATAAAATAAAAAAAAAAAATAAAGAAGTTTGTTGATCTTATTTGATTTTTCCTTTGCTTAATAGATAGATAATGTAAGATCTTGGAAACGTAAATTTAAATTTGATCACCATGGCAACCTTAAAGCTTTTAAATAGAATTATATACTGTTGAATCTAGCTTTAAAATAAAAATAACTTCACTATAATCAAACTTAAGAAAAACATATAAATAAATAAATTTATTTAAAAAAACAAAAAACAAAAAACAAACAATTCAGTACAATATAAGTTTACCTAAATAGGATCGATATTATTTTACATATTTCATATATGAATACAGTCACCATAGTAACATTATTACATACAGTTCAATGTTTTTATGTTGTGTATATTTGTTTATAAATTAATTTAAAAAAATATTATTATTAAAAAATATAGATTATGTGTAAATTATTGATGTTTATCAAGTAAATAAAAGGTTGTTATATCAATTTTGTATTTTGGTTTGTAAATAATAAAAAAATTGTAATCGAATTTGGATTTAATTTTTATGTATCTTTTTCTCCAAACTTACCTTACAAACCGCGCAAAAACTACTATAAAAAAATTGATAAAATTGAGGTTTATTTGAGTAATATTGGATGGTTGTCAAGATACGAAAAATATCAGAGAAAGAACCTATAAAAAAGATGTGACAGAATATAACAGGATTCTTTATCATCATTTTGCTATAGTCAAGGACAGACCTATTTTCTGTGTCTTAACAAATAAAGTTTTTCAATATTTTTTTTTGTGTATAAAACCATAATTCTTTATCATCATTTTGCTATAGTCAAGGACAGATGTATTTTCTGTGTCTTAACAAATAAAGTTTTTCAATATTTTTTTTGTGTATAAAACCATAAAACATGGAAAAATAGTGGAATTATCTGCTCGTTCAATCATTTAGAGGGCAGTTGTGAAAAGTTTCCGGGGAAGCGGCAGCAAAGTGTAAAGTAAAAAAAGAAACCTATAAAGTAAAAAAAAAAATGCTTTATAAAAAAAAATGGATTTGCGTAAACATCGTCTCACGAGTAAAGGAACATGGACCAACTGGATCAATTCATGTCATAAAAAGGATAATCAAAGTGCACTCACCTCTTCGGACAGAAAAAAAACTTTTAGTGAAGCATTATAAAGTTTGCGATTATTTTTTCTGACAAAGAAACTTCTCTTTACACCATAAGAACTGAAGTCAATCAATGGGCCAATAAATAGTGAATGAACAGACTTATATATATATATGGTATGATTTTTTTATATAAAATGTGCGTGTATTATTTTTTTTTTATATGTAATAAAAGGGGATGATTTTTTTTTAATTATCTCTAAAAGTAATATAATTTATTAAATGAAAATGATTGGAAAGACTCAAATATATTTATTATTTCATATTCATTTATCCGTGATTATTTTGATAAACAAATATATTTTGATACCCTCCTATTTCACATCTTTGGTATCGGTTATATGTAAATTTTTTAGTAAAATATCCAAAAGCCTTTCCCTTCATTTACTCATTCATTTTTTTTTTTGTCGTTGTCATTGTCGCAACACATTTAGAGATACACATAGCAATTTTATCATTTTTATTTAGTCAACCAATCTAAAATATAAAGTCATTTCCGATGTATTTTATCATTAATCTTGCCAATTTTCTTTTCTATAATCCAATAAATTGAGTTAATTTAAATATCAAGACTAGTTTAATTATTTTGCTTTATTTGGATTGCATAAAACGGCTTATCTATTTAAATAACAAAATTCAAACTCAGCTTGGTAAGTGAATTAGAATATAAGATAAGGTATGTTTTGCTTATTAGTATTTTATTTTGTTTCCATATGAATTTTATATTTACATTTGCATTCGAATATTTAGATTGAATATATATATATATATATATATATATATATAAATATATATATATATATATATATATATATATATATATATATATATATTCATTTATCTTAGTTAATAATACAAAGTCAATCATTTCATGTTTGTCTGATTCCGTCATAAAAATCTTAATAGATCGTACTTTATCATTTGGTTCAGAATAATCTGTCTTGGATATTTTTCTTAAACTCCTATAAAATGAAGAGAATAAACTTCATTGACCGATTTAATTGAATATTGTTTTGATTTGTATAAATATCAATTATAATCATATGTTTTAATTGTTGCCGGTCAATTTTTATTCAATTGTTTAAAATTTCAAACAAATTGTATTAATAATCACAGGTGAATAAACATCCAATAGAAACTTGATATGTCTTTTATGTAATGTGGTTGGACATTGTAGAGTTAGAGATGAGATAATACAGTGTTGATATTAAACACCAGTGAAGTATTCTATTTTAAAACATAAACAAAGCACTAACTAAGCATCACTTTATTGGAAGATATTTATAAATTATTTATAAATTATTTTGTAGCTTTGATTTTGATTAGATTGCCAATCAAGTAGTTAGCCTAATCCTATATTATTGTTTAGGGCAATAGTAGTTGGTTTCACTGCTCTTTGCAATTTATGTTGTAATTGTGATGGATTTGTTGATGTCTGGAGCAGATAGTCTCATTATTCCTTCATTTCACATATAACTTAAGTAAATTAAACTTTAAGAGAGATTATTTGTGCTTTATGGTGGTTTATTACATAACCGCGACCCGATTGAGCTAGACCAGATTAATTTAAATTAGATTTTAGATTTTTTTATCAGATCAGATTGATCATCCTAACCATCACCTTCATCCATCAATTCAATCAGTTACAAATTGGCACCAACATTTTGGGCCTTCTTTCTTCAATTTAAATGGAATACAGCATTCAACAATTCCAACAGTTACAAAATGGTGCCCAACATGAGGCCGAAATAACCAATTAAAGACCCAAGATTGAGTCTCATATAGATGCTAAAACATGGCATTATTTTTATATGCATTGGTGGAGTTATATAGCTGATTATATTATATCATAGGTTTAAATAATATATTAGAATATTTGTTGTTGTCGTTCTTTGGGGATTTTTATTCGCAGCTGTAGGATTGAATGGGTAGATATGTTTTATGTAAGAATAAATAAAAGTAAAGTATTTCGCAATTTATTTAAAATAGAGATATTATATTTGACATAAATAGAAAATAAAAATGGAAAGCAATAAGAAAGAAAAATTGTCAAAACCTTAAGGAGATTTGTATCCAATTCTGAAAGAATTAATGGAAAAGATGGGTGATATGAAAAATGATATAAATAATAAATTTAGTGACATGAGCAGAGATAATAATAAGTTAAGAGAAGATATAAGTAGTGATATGAATAATAAATTTGAAGGTATAAATGCCAAATTTAGTGATATAAATAATAAATTTTGTGATATGAATAGTAAAATAAATAATAAATTTAGTGACATGAGTAGAGATAATCAAATGTTAAGAGAAGACATGAATAATAAACTGGGTGATATGATTAAAGAAAATAAAGAACTTTGAGAGGAGGTAAATATTAAAATTGGCTTATGCAAAATTGAGTTAAATGCTACCAATGCCAAGTTTGAGGAATATAAATATGACTTAGATGCTCAGTTAAAAAAATCTGATAGTTAATGTGATAGCAGATTTAATGAGTTAAGGGACCAGTTAAATAAATCACAAGAAAGATTAGAAAATAGATTTGAAAACTTGAGTGAGGAAGTTAAAAATTGTAAAGTTGGGCACAAAGAATTAGAGAAAAGGTACACAAAATTTGAGAAAGCTTACAAGGATGGTCAAGAGGCTTCAAAAGTAGAAGTAAACAATCTTAAGCTAGAGGCTAAGGATCTTCAAAGCCAGATGAAAGTTGAATATAAAGAGGTATGCAAGAAACATAACAAGGCTGATAAAGAAATTACAGAAAGTGTGTAAAGAATTGCAGAATAGTCTACTAGGTGTCCAAGAAGAGTTAAGCAACATTGAGCAAGTGAAGGCAAGAGAGATAGATGATTTAAAGGATAGATTAGATAGTCACCAATTATCATTGCAACAATTAGAGAATTATGCTAAAAATCAAGAAGAGGTGTATAATGTAATTAAAGATAATAGCAAGATACTGAAACAAGAAATAAATAGGCATTTGGAGAAACAGGAAATAAATCTCAATCATAGGATAACTATAATGTTGGAAAATAAAATAGTAGAAATAAAGGATACTATGGTAAAAGGTAATGATAGTCTAATGGATAAACCATATCAATATTTGTCACAGAAAATAAGTTAAATAGAAGTGATCATGATATACCATCAATGTATGGGGATGATAATAATAAATTAATACATAGTCCAGAAGAAATTAAGAAAGAAAGGATAGATGAAAACATAGCAAGGTTTATCCAACTCAAAGTCTTCAAGGGTGATTATGATGAAAACCCTATAGAGTATCTAAGTGCACTGGAAGAGCTATTTTCATTAAGTAGATTAAGTGAGGTGGAAAAATTGTCGGTGGCTAGTAATCATTTGAGTGCATCTGCCAAACATTGGTGGAAGTCCTTGTTTAATAAGCCCGAAACATATGGGAATTTTAAATATGTATTGTTGAAAAGTTTTTGGGGGAAAGACAAACAGGACAACATTAGGCACCAGATTAGCCAAAATAAATATAGTGTTAGTAAGGGTAGCTTGACTCAATTTTTCCGGATGCAGACAGCAAAATTGAAAATGCTGACCGCATATCCGTTGTCGGAAAACCAAATAATTCGTATTATTAGGAGAAACCTGCCACACCATATTGAGCAAACTCTGATTGCTGCCGATAGGCATACTGTTGAAGAGGTGTCCGACATACTTGGATCACTTGAGGCAAGTGAAGCACCTGCAGGAAGTGGTCATAAATACCACAGAAATAACCCTACTTACAATGTTTCTCTCATTAAATATTATAGGAATAGAAGGACCTTAGATAATAGAAATGATAGGTATTATAGAGGCACTAAATATGCCAAGTCTTTAGCACCAGTAAATACAAACAGGGCTAATCCCAAAGATTATGATAGAGCAGAAAAGGGTGCATGTGCAGCAGGAAGTTATCCTGTCAGCATATCACAGAATACACCTGTGAAAATGCTAGGGGCTAGGCCTAAGACTAGTCCTTTAAATTAAAAATGGCCTCATTGGAATGTTCCTCACTACAGGAGCCTCATAGTATAGTGAATTTGGGGAGCCATGATATTTTTAGTTATTTGGAATCAATAAATTTTGAAACAGAAGATGATGATTATGTTAGGGATTTGGAAAGTTATATCATTAATTATTGTCCAGAAATTATTATAGTTATTCAAGGTACCTCAGTAAGGGCTTTACTTGATTCAGGGAGTCAAATTTCCCTTATCTCTGAAAATTTTTATAATAAGCTTGCTGAAATCAATTCTGAAATCCCTATGTTGTCATTGAGACAGACACAGGTTATAATGGCAAATGGTTGAAAGGCAAAATTGTTTACTCAACAAGTATGGCTGAATGTGAGAATTAATTCAATTACAGTAGAACAAATCTTTTTGATTATGTCTGGACTTATTCATGAGGTCATAATAGGAACCAACTTCATGAATCAGTTTGGATGTATTATCGATTATGCAAATCAGGAAATAATTATAAAAGGGGAAAAGCATAGTTTTAAGAGGTCAGTACCCATTAAGAGTGTAAATATACTAACCATCCAAGATAATTCTACAAAGTCAGATTTATATGCAAAAGTCGATGAATCATCTGAGTTAGATGACAACTATAAGCAAAGGTTTTTTCAGATACTATGTAGATATAAGGATGTGTTTTCTAAAAAGCCTGATGTGATAAAGTGATATGTGCATCGGATACGCTTGAGGCACTATAGCCCCTTCCAATGTAAAAGCTATCCTATCCCTCACCAATATAAAGATGAAGTAAGAAAACAAATTGATCAAATGATTGAGTGGAAAATTATTAAGAAAAGTCCCTCAGCCTATAACAGTCCATTAGTGGTTGTTCGTAAAAAGAACAGGTCCATACATATTTGCTTGGATGCGAGGTTCTTGAATCAGTTAACGGTTCCAGAACGTGATGTTCCTCCTACTGTGCAGGAATTGCTCATTAAATTGAAGGACAAAAAGGTCTTTTCTACAGTTGATTTTACAGCTAGTTATTGGCAGGTATATTTGCATGATGAAGATCAGCAATACACTGCATTTAAATATGAGGGCTACTCATATGTGTTTAAAAGAATGCCAGTTGGGCTTATAAATAGTGGAGCTGGACTCCTCAGATGTTTAGACAAGGTATTGTCTGATGAAGTAAAGGGCATCATTACTATGTATGTAGATGATGTTGTGATTGCTTCTGAAAACATGTCAGAGCATGTTCATCATCTTAATTATGTTTCTGAGAGAGTGTGAAGAGAAACATATTAAAATAAATTTAAAAAAGAGTAGAATAGCTGTTAAGGAGATACAATTTTTAGGACATATTGTAGGATATATGAGGGAATAAAACCGCATCCAGAGAAAATGAAGTCTATTCAAAATTTTCCCATTCCAGAGAATAGAAAGCAACTACGTTCTTTCCTTGGTGTCTGCAATTTTTATCATAGATTTTATGAAAATTTTGCATATGACACTGTTCATATATTAAATCTATTAAGGAAAGATGTGAAATGGAAATGGACTGAGAACCACTCTATAGAATTTAAAAAAATAAAATCAAATTTTCTAAATACTGTAATCTTATATTACCCTAATTTCCAAGAAATATTTATGTACAAACTGACAGTACTGGCTATGGTCTAGGAGTAGTTTTATTCCAGATGGACCATGAAAAGAAGCCTGTGTCTTATATTTCTTGAGTAGATTGTTGAAAGGTGAAGAATTACATTATACCACCACAGAAAAGGAAGCCTTGGCTGTTGTATGGGCTTTTCAAAAGCTTCGACAGTATCTGCTTGGATCTGAAATAGTTGTTATTACAGATCACAAGAGTTTAGAGTTTATAAATCGAAGCTATCTAAATAGTGAAAGGCTAGTTAGGTGGAGTCTCTCCTTCAACAATTTAATTATAAGGTTCAGTATTGTAAAGGAAAAGACAATATAGTATCAGATATTCTAAGTAGGAATTCTGTCAAGATAGACACCTATCACTTAAATCTCGTTCAAGCTTTTATCACTGTAATCTCTCTGGTAGTTTATGAATCAGTGGAAAATGATTTAAAGAACTTAAAATTTTTACAATCTGGTGATCCAAAGTTAAGTGCTATTATTCAATATTTGAATGCGGGGATTGAATCAATAGCCATAAAAAGAATAATCAAGAGTAAAGTAATTTTTAGATATAAGATGAGTGAAGGTCTGTTGTATTATAAGGTAAAGGAGGACCATGAACAATCATGGAGAGTTGTGATACCATCATGTATTAAAAATCAATTGATATATTATGTGCATTGTCTTTGTGGACACTACAGACCCAGAAAGGTAGAATATGTCGTGTGCAGACTGTTTTACTGGCCTGGATTGTATGTGTCCATAATGAACAGGCTCAAAAATTGCGAGATCTGTTTGAGATCTAAATATGCTAACAAGTCATATGCTGGGGCATTGCAAACAATAATACCTGCTCATCCCAATGATCTTTTGGCAATTGATTTCTATGGGCCTTTACCAGCTTATAAAAGGTTTAAGTTTGTTTTGGTCACTTATGTTGTCTTCTCCAAATTTGTAGGGGCATATCCGGTGATCAGGGCAAATTCAAAGAATGTAATTAAATGCTTGCAAGAAATACAATATGTAAATATAGGGAAACCCAAGGCTATCTTGACAGACCATGCTACATCATTCCTATCTAAAGAATGGAAAGGTTGGATTGAACGGCAGGGTATAAAACATATTCTGTGTTCAATTAGGAACCCACAATCTAACCCATGTGAAAGAGTTAGGCGTGAGCTGGGTAGATTATTTAGGGTATACATAGGAAGCAACCACTGTGCTTGGGTGAATAAATTAAAGGATGTCATTCACTATATAAATATAACACAGAATGAATTCACTAAATACACCTCAATGTATTTGCACTTTGGATATAAAGAGCCCATATTAATTAAAGCACCATTACCTATTATAACTGAAGAAGAAGTAGATTATGATAATGACTTAGCAAAGGCTGGCCAAAATTTGAGAAAGATGGGACAGAAAATAATTACCCAAGCCTCTCATAAGCCTTGTATATTTAAAGGAGGAGATTTTGTATTTGTAAGAACTCCCCAAATCAGTGACCCGCAGAATTATAAGTTCAAAAAGTTTTTGAATATATATGAGGGACCATTCCAAATGAAAAGAAAAGTGGGGGAGAATGCATTTCTCATAGAAACCCCGGAAGGTGAAAAAGGTACCTTCAATGCCCGAAGCTTAAAGCCAGTAGCACCACCCAATTAAATAAAAAGACATTCACTAAAGTAACTTTATTAGTATGTCTCATGATATTTATTATTATGACCAAAAGTCATTAGTAATAGTGTAGATACACATATGAGAGACTAAAAAAAAATAGAGTGAGAAATATTTATAGTCAAAGTACTTTTGAAGATTTTCATTGTATAGTATGCAAATACTGTTTAAAATTAAACCTTGTAGAATTGACTGATGATGGTGAATGTGTTATTTAATGCATTGGAGATGTAGAGTGTAAGATTTTAATGTCTGTGCTATTTGTAAATTGTAAATATTTGTATGGTTAAGTCTTTTCTTTGAGGAAATTGGCAGAACTATAGATGTGGGTTGTGGCTCATAACTCTATATAAAATTATATTGAAGTCTGAAGTTGACAGATGTCCCAGACTTATTATTGTTCATTGGCAGGTAGGAAGAAATCCTTAATGGCAGGATTTATCTTTTAATATGAGTTATAATTTTAAAGAGAAATGTTTAGTAGTTTCCCTAACCTGTATAAAATAAAGCTATTCAAACATAAATGTCCCTAATTAGCATCAATGTAGAGCACAGCTTAGTTTGTAAAGTAGTTGTCAGATCCTCCAGAAAATAAAATTAGATTTGATTGACATTTAATCAGTTTACTTTAGTATTAGAAGTGATTTAAAAATGGGATATCTCTATTGTTTTGAATCTCCAGCTCACTGTATGAGTTAATTTTCATTTGTTTAGATTATTTTATAGGAAAAGTGAATTTAAAGGTTGATATTTTCAATGTCCAAAGCAGGAATTGAATAAATATAAGATATTAATTAACTAAAGTTACATTCTCATTTTATGACAATATTGAATGTTTAAAATTTAGGCCCATAGTAGTGTCACTGAAGTGAACTACAGATATGTCTAAAGAAAATAATAATAAAAGCTATTGTAGAGTTTTAAGAAAATAAAACCGTGAATATATATATATATATATATATATATATATATATATATATATATATATATTTCAACAATGCAATAAAATATATGATTATTAGAGAGTAACTAATAATATTTGGCTTATAAATGAATTTTGTTCCGTAATATATTTGGCTTGTATGAAGCAAATACTAAATGATTTTCTTGTTTGACTCTAATTTTAGAGTATAGTTGTCCAGAAAGTTGCAGAGAGGAATATAAAGATGTAATAATTTGATTGTGAAATTAAAAAAAAAATACATGTAGGTAAACTAATTAGACAAGCATAAATGGAATGAACGAATTCCACATTGCTTCTATGAGAATAAGATATTTGAAATTTTTTACTAACATTTCAAATGATATTAAAATCAAGACAGATGGAAATGATAGACATTTATCTGTGCAGAAATTAAAATGTTTAATGATTTTAGAGAAGGGAAAAAGTGTCGTTATTTTTTTTTTCTTTCTGTAGAGGGGAGATGTTGAGAATGTTCAGATTGATGATCCAGGTATATATAAAAAAATAAATAAATAAATAAATAAAGAAGTTTGTTGATCTTATTTGATTTTTCCTTTGCTTAATAGATAGATAATGTAAGATCTTGGAAATGTAAATTTAAATTTGATCACCATGCCAACCTTAAAGCTTTTAAATAGAATTATATACTGTTGATTCTAGCTTTAAAATAAAAATAACTTCACTATAATCAAACTTAAGAAAAACATATAAATAAATAAATTTATTTAAAAAAAAAACAAACAAACAAACAATTCAGTACAATATAAGTTTACCTAAATAGGATCGATATTATTTTACATATTTCATATATTAATGCAGTCACCATAGTAACCTTATTACATACAGTTCAATGTTTTTATGTTGTGTATATTTGTTTATAAATTAATTTAAAAAAATATTATTATTAAAAAAAATATAGATATGTGTAAATTATTGATGTTTATCAAGTAAATAAAAGGTTGTTATATCAATTTTGTATTTTGGTTTGTAAATAATAAAAAAATTGTAATCGAATTTGGATTTAATTTTCATGTATCTTTTTCTCCAAACTTACCTTACAAACCGCGCGAAAACTACTATAAAAAAATTGATAAAATTGAGGTTTATTTGAGTAATATTGGATGGTCATCAAGATATGAAAAATGTCAGAGAGAGAACCTAGAAAAAAGACGCGACAGAATATAACAGGATTTTTTATCATCATTTTGCTATAGTCAATGACAGACCAATTTTCTGTGTCTTAACAAATAAAGTTTTTCAATATTTTTTTTGTGTGTAAAACCATAAAACATGGGAAAATAGTGGAATTATCTGCCCGTTCAATCATTTAGAGGGCAGTTGCCAAAAGTTTCTGGGGAAGCGGCAGCAAAGTGTAAAAAAAAAAAGAAACCTATGAAATAAAAAAAAATGCTTTATAAAAAAAAATGGATTTGCGTAAACATCATCTCATGAGTAAAGGAACATGGACCAACTGGATCAATTCACATCATAAAAGGGATAATCAAAGTGCACTCACCTCTTCGGACAGAAATGGAAAACTTTTAATGAAGCATTATAAAGTTTGCGATTATTATTTCTGACAAAGAAACTTCTCTTTACACCATAAGAACTGAAGTCAATCAATAGGCCAATAAATAGTGAATGAACAGACTTATATATATATATATATGGTATGATTTATTTTATATAAAATGTGCGTGTATTAATTTTTTTTTATATGTAATAAAAGAGGATGATTTTTTTTTAATTATCTCTAAAAGTAATATAATTTATTAAATGAAAATGATCAGAAAGACTCAAATATATTTATTATTTCATATTCATTTATCCGTTATTATTTTGATAAACAAATAGATTTTGATACCCTCCTATTTTACATCTTTGGTATCTGTTATATGTAAATTTTTTAGTAAAATATCCAAAAGCCTTTCCCTTCATTTACTTATTCATTTTTTTTTGTCGTTATCGTTGTCGCAACACATTTAAAGATACACATAGCAATTTTATCATTTTTATTTAGTCAACCAATCTAAAATATAAAGTCATTTCCGATGTATTTTATCATTAATCTTGCCATTTTTCTTTTCTATAATCCAATAAATTGAGTTAATTTAAATATCAAGACTAGTTTAATTATTTTGTTTTATTTGGATTGCATAAGACGGCGTAGCTATTTAAGTAACAAGATTCAAACTCAGCTTGGTAAGTGAATTAGAATATAAGATAAGGTATGTTTTGCTTATTAGTATTTTATTTTGTTTCCATATAAATTTTATATTTACATTTGCATTCGAATATTATATATATATATATATATATATATATATATATATATGTAATATTAACTAAGATAAATGAGATATATATATATATATATATATATATATTCTCATTTATCTTAGTTAATATTACAAAGTATATCATTTCATGTTTGTCTGATTCCGTCATAAAAATCTAAATAGATCGTACTTTATCGTTTGGTTCAGAATAATTCGTCTTGGTTATTTTTCTTAAACTCCTATAAAATGAAGAGAATAAACTTCATTGACCGATTTAATTGAACATTGTTTTGATTTGTATAAATATCAATTATAATCATATGTTTTAATTGTTGCCGGTCAATTTTTATTCATTTGTTTAAAATTTCAAACAAATTGTATTAATACTCACAGGTGAATAAACATCCAATAGAAACTTGATATGTCTTTTATGTAATGTGGTTGGACATTGTAGAGTTAGAGATGAGCTAATAGAGTGTTGATATTAAACTCCAGTGAAGTATTCTATTTTAAAACATAAACGAAGCACTAATTAAGCATCACTTTATTGGAAGATATTTATAAATTATTTATAAATTATTTTGTAGCTTCTTAGTAAACCATAGACGTATATTAATTTGTTTAAACATTTAAGTGAGTGCATAAATTTTCAAAGTGTTTATAAATTATAATAAAACCAGTTGATGCCCACAGAAAATTATTAATTAGAGATTAAAGTAGAAAGAAATATATATCGCTTATTGACACGAGTGTTTATCTTTCTATTTAGCGTTTATTAAAATAGATATATATATATATATTTGGGTTCAATTATATAACTAAAACAGATCCCAATATATATATATATATATATATATATATTGGGATCTGTTTTAGTTATTAATTGGATTTGATTTTGATTAGATTGCCAATCAAGTAGTTAGCCTAATCCTATATTATTGTTTAGGGCAATAGTAGTTGGTTTCACTGCTCTTTGCAATTTATGTTGTAATTGTGATGGATTTGTTGATGTCTGGAGCAGATAGTCTCATTATTCCTTCATTTCACATATAACTTAAGTAAATTAAACTTTAAGAGAGATTATTTGTGCTTTGTGATGGTTTATTACATAATGGCGACCTGATTGAGCTAGACCAGATTAATTTAAATTAGATTTTAGATTTTTTTATCAGATCAGATTGATCATCCTAACCATCACCTTCATCCATCAATTCAATCAGTTACGAATTGGCACCAGCATTTTGGGCCTTCTTTCTTCAATTTAAATGGAATACAGCATTCAACAATTCCGACGGTTACAATATATATATATATATATATATATATATATATATATATATAAATCATATATATTTATGTATAGTTGAACTTATATATATATATATATATATAAGTTCAACTGCAGATTCTATTTGAAAGGAATACTTTTAAACATGATAAAATACACTTATCTTAACATCTGCTTTGCTAGCTATATTTATATTTATTTTCCATTTTTTATTCAATCAAATGTTCAATGTTAATCTTCCTTTTTTATTTAAAGCTTGAAATGATTTTTTAGATATATCTGGACATGTGTGTAAACTTCATTACTTTATTTAGATGCAATGTCTTTTTTTTGCTTCCTGAAAATTCATGCTAAACTTATTTTTCTGAAGATAAAACTATTTGAACAAAGGTGTCCATTTTTAAAAATACTTGCTTCAATGGAGTTGTCTTTCTATAGTTAGCATATGATTTTTTAGAAGGGTGACAATAGCAATTTCTTTTTATACTTAATGTCATTTCTGTTTCTGAGTCGTCTGTAATTTTGATTTCATCTTTATTTGCCACATATTTCTATTGCTACTTATCTATATGTAACATGATTAGCAATTCAGGAAATAAAATCACACATTAACATCTCCCATTTGTTTTAGCTTGTTTGGTATTGTACTTGAACTTTGATCATTATCATGATTAGCTTGTCATCATTTAGGTCCTTATTTTATGTTCATTGGTGATGTACAAACATTTAACACAAAATGATTGTTATTATACATATATATTTGTATTAAATAGTATTGATGTTCTTATGTCTGTGTTGGTTAAGCTAGTTTTTTTATAAAAAATAAAATTAGGGTAATTTAAGTTATTTATAAGGGTAATTATTTAAATAAGTATTTATTTTTATATAGTGCAATGTTTATAAATTGTAATACATTAAAGATCAGCCATTCAAGCTATTGTGCATGCACTTTTTACGAGTGTTAATAATAAATGCTTTCACTCCCAACACAAGATATAGTATTTATGAAAGAATAAAATGAATCCACTTATTCTTTCAAACCCAAATGCTTATATATGGGCAAATTGTATGGGTAATTATTATAAAATTAAGGAAGGTCAGATAATAGGTTATATTATTTCTTGTTTAGTGTGTTCATTTTATATTAATTAGTTGGAGAAAAAAAGTATTATTAAGAAAATTGTTCATATTTAAAGTTATTTGTTATTTATGTGGATGATTGTTTATTTGGAATTGAGAATTATAATTTGAAGGATTTTGTAAATGAGTTTAATTGTTTTGATCTTTCTTTAGGATATGTGTTAGAAGGAGGGGGTTATATTTTCTTAAGTTAAATTTTTTTAGATCTTTTTGTGATTAGAAACGTAGAGGCTATTTGTTTACTATGCAGTCATTTTGTCAAAAGTAGACAATTAAAGTCTATAATTAACCCTGCTAGCTATCAATCTGTATCTAATAAAGTAGCTGATTTAAGGAATTATTATAGGAATAAAAAGTTAAATAATTGATGTTGTGTACATTTTTTTCAGAAAGGTCAATTCTATAAAGATTATCTAAGTGCCGGCTACTCTGATAAATTTTTTAAAAGTATCTTATTTAATAGTAATATTTTTAAGGATGTAAGGGATAAAGAAACACATCATTTTATTTCTTTGCATTTTACATTGTATTATAAAATGGTATGGAAGAATAGAACATTCTTTGGAACTAAAAAAATTGCATGGAAAAGGGGTATTACTTTGAATAATTTATTAAATAATACAAAGGAAAATTTTGATAGGAAATCAATTCATGGTGTAGTGTATTTTATCCTTTGTTTTTGTAAGAAGGTCTGCATAGGTTGGAGTAGTTTGAGTTTAAATGAAATAATAAAGATTAATAAAAGTAGAGTTAGAAATAGATATATTAGCTCCACTTTGTATGTACATATAAAGATATAGGCCATACTATTAATTTTGATGAAGCTAAGGTTTTCTTCTTTGAGAGAAATGAAATCAAAAGAAGAATTAAAGTCTCTTTGTTATTGAATTTTTTTTCTGAAGCAATTATCTTATTTAAGAGTGCATTTAATAATACGGTTGGATATGAAGTAAATGGATTTGTAGGTAATGTCTAATATTATATGATGTAGTTTTTGTAGTTATTTATATAATTAACTTTATTGAAATACATATGTAAGAATGATACAATTGTAAATAAAATAAAAGTAATCAATGTTGCTTGGGCAAATAGATGGTCTGATATGCGTGCTGTTTAATCTAGCTTAATCAGGCAACATGTATTATCGAATAAAAATCTGGATGAGATGATTCTGTGCTTATGGCGAAATTCATTCAACTTAGAAATGAATATGTATTCAGGCTTGGGATGAGGAATGGTGAACTTGTTTTGACATCTGGCCATTGAATTTAGAAAAATACAAAATAAGCAGGGAGGGGAGTTTTGGTTCAGTATGAATTCCTTATTTCTAATAAAATTTAGATTAGACCAGTCTTCACCATCACTTGACTTATGTTTTGAATGTGCATTTGAATTTTTAATATAAATTTAAAAGCTAAGAGTGTACTCTTTAAAATATTAATGTCACACTCTTGCTGAAACAGAATAACATTGTTATTGGTAGAACTAATATTATTATTTAAGTATTTTGGTTATAAATGATTCTCTTTCTGAGTCAGTGTCCTTTGCTATCATATCAAATCTTTTTTGTTCTTATATCACAAATGAAAGGAGGGTCTTCAGACAAGTCAATCTTTATATTGGGAACTACATACCAAATCTATGCTTAGGGTAAATATTAAATTAATTTAACTAACTAGCTATGTATATAATAATGTAAATATTTTTTTTCATTTTATTATTTTATTGTACTTATAAATGACTGTGACATGAGAACATTTTATGGTTCTAATATTCGATTGTTAATAGGAGAGATGCTCAATACTGATATATATATATATATATATATATATATATATATATATATATATATATATATATATATATATATTGTGGCCTGTCTATAGGTGGTATGACCCTAAGCAGAGTTTCCAAGCCCCTTATATTAGGTCCTACTTGGACACTCTGGCTAGATACTATTAACAGACTTAATATATATCCCGACCATCTTCTTTAACTATACCAATTGAATTTAGATAAGATTAGTATTTATCCCAAGTTACCTTGACATGAGTAAATATTTCTAAAGATGTGTTTTAAATATAATCAATAGCAGACTTTTTTACCTATAAACAAATCACATTCACTTAACATTAAACAAATACAAATATTTGTTCAATGGCATAAGAATACCCAGGTACTCCTCCTTATTAAGTATCTACACACTCTCATGGCTAACAATAATATTTTATATTTATAATTGTTAAGTTTTAATTCAATCACTTATTAAATTAATCTGTTAGATAATTACAGATAAATTGTGATTCCTATTATTTTTGATAATTAAGATTGGCAATAATCACAAAATAACTGTACAATAAGGAGATCTCAAGAAAATCATTGATTTATTAATTATTCATACTACCTATGGAATATCAAGAGGGATTTTACATATTTCCATGGATAGTGCACAAAATAATAAAAGCTTAAAATTTAAATCTATAGTTAAGATTTATATTTATGTTCTTTAATACTTATTATTAAAATATCATTATTAAATAAACTGTAATTAACACTAATATTTTCACTAACAACTAATGTATCATTTAATTTTATATTAATAAATACACTTTCATAATTGAAAATGTCATCAATTACCTATGAGATCAAGGCAGCATGTAACAAGTAAAAAAATATTTATTAAGAGATTTATGCTTAATAAACTGTTAAATTTGCTCTAAATTGAATTGACTTTTCATTTTAATTTTGACTGTACATTTTGAGTTATGTGATGTGGTGAAAATGAGCCCAGAAAAGAAATACAACAATGAGAATTTTATAAAACTTTTAAAACAATAATTCTAATAATATTCATTACAAATGATTACAATAAACATTTCCATTAGCATCTAATTTAAAATAACTTATAAGAAAATGATACACATATATTATAATAACAATAACAACAGAAAATTAATCTTCGGAGTATTATAATTAAACAAAACTACCAGTTCCCCATTATATGTTGAGATATTTACCCCTATGAATGTGAACTACATATCACACATTCAGTTTATTAAACAATCATTTTTTTTTCCATTCATGGTTCCTTAGTTCAACCTCTAAATAATAATAGTACTTGATGAATAAGTAACAATACAAAAAATAAGTGAGAATATATGGTCATAATTCTTTAGGTTGGTAAACAAATAAAATTAATACTTTTATATTTCAGATAAGAAAAAAAATATTGTTTTTAGTTTATCCATTTGCACAAGTAAATGCACCCTGCCCTCTGGATTGTGTATATATCATATTAAATACCATTTTGTACTAAAATTTTGAACATATTTGTTTATTTAAATGATTAATAATCTTTAATCTCAACCTAATTATTAAATAACTATTAATATAACACTTGAATTAATCCCTTATTAATTGATTTTCTTCCCCTTTTTTGTACTAACAATTCATAGATTAAAACGTATAAATACCAACATTATAAAGAAGTTCTTTTTTTAACTTTCAGCTAAAAGTATAATAACAACTTTAAATTTTCGTTGTATTCTGGTTCTTCTGCATCAACTTATTATAACTTTTATTTTTTTATGTACATTCATCTTATCCTAAGATTCACATGAGGTATTTAAGTTATTGCAACAATAATCCTTCCTTTTGGTCTTTGTTTAGGAATGCAAAAAAAGTTATTCATGGCTTGCTTTATTTATTTTAGATGACATATATTTCTATCTTTAGTATATGACACTTTTAGGATTTCAATTAAAAATATATGTGTCATGCAACATTTTTCAGCTAAAACTTTATAGCAACTGACATTCCAGCTAGTAAGGCTCAAAGTAAATACTTCTATAATTTATATAATTAGGATTTTATATATAGCCAGAATAATAATGAACATTTTTCAGTTATTACGAATTTAGTTCTATTAATCCTTAAATATATACTTACCTACTTTCCAGAGATTTGCTATTCTTTTATTTATCCTTACTGGATATTGACGGAGTTTATTTATTTCCTTTTGTTTATTACTGCAGTACCTTTTCCCCATGGCACAATTATTGTTCCCTTTCAGTGAATATGTTTATTGATTATTCATCTCCGATTATTTCCTTAATATATATTAATTTTTAAGAGATTATTGGAAATTATCGACTATGGACTTGCCCAGTAGAAAAACAATTAATTTATTCCATTATTTTAACAACAAAGCTTATAATTATCCATATATATATATATATATATATATATATGGATAATTATAAGCTATATTATATATATATATATATATATATATATATATATATATATTGATGTAGAGTTACAATTCATTAGGAATTTTTAATGCAAATTTTTATGATCACCAAGCTTTCTTCCCTCTCTTGAATTTCATAGTCAAAAACTGTTTGAAACTCTTTGATTGGTTGTTTTTCCCCACTTTTTTCTATGAAACAATCATTTATTTTGAAAGTTTTTGGTTTATCATTTTAAAATGACAATTTATCATTTTTTAAAAAGAAAACATTGTAGTATAATATTCTTTAGAAATTAAATAAAAATAGAATTTACTGTTTTAATTTTAAATCAGTATGTTTGTAGAATTAAACCTTATTTATTTACTTTTAAATATAGCAAGATTTGAATATAAATACTTTCTATTTTTAAAATCAAATGTGCACAAACCATACATATTGGTCTGTATAATGCATCATGTTTACAAAACACAATTTAAACTTAACTTGTTTTAAATATTAAATGATATTAATTGTTCATCCATCTGCATATATATGACTGTGCAGGTTATTGTCTATGTGTATCTTGAGTTAAGATCATTTATAAATTTTCAATAGCTAAAACCAAGTTTAAATTCTATGATCTAATATGTCATTATTGTCTTTGTTTAATAAGTAAATATTATTGGATTTGTAAAATTTAAAATTATACACCAAAAATTTATTTTAGAATAGACTGAGCTCATAAAAAGTGCACAATATATATATTATATATATATATATATATATATATATATATATATATATATATATATATATATATATATATATATATATATATATATATATATATATATATATATATATATATAAACTCATAAAGAAATATTTTCGATTATATTCATAATCATTTTCAACACAACTTTCAAAATGGATTCATATATATATATATATATATATATATATATATATATATATATATATATATATATATATATATATATATATATATATATATATATATATATATATATATATATATATATATATATATATATATATATATATATATAAACATTACAAGCATAAAGCTAAACCAGTCAATATAAAATCAAAACTACCCCAAATCTAAAATTAAACCAGACCAGCATAAAAATAATATTAAAACACAACGTAAGGTTTCACTGCTACAAGCAGACTTCTCAAGTGTAAAGAACTACAAAAAACCACACATTATATATACTATTAAAAACTACCCACAAATCCATTCACTTCCCATCCACCCTTAATATTAAAAGAACTCTTCAATAAGTTAATTGCTTCAGAATAATAAATTTTCAATAATAAAGACTCTTTAATTCTTCTTTTGATTTCATTTCTCTCAAAGAAGACAACCTTAGCTTCATCAAAATCAATAGTGTGGCCTGTATCTTTTTCATGGACATACAAAGCAAAACTAAGATATCTATTTTTAACTCTACTTTTATGAACCTTTATTCTTTCATTTAAACTCAAACTACTCTGACCTATGTAAACCTTCTTACAAAATAAACAAGGAATAAAATATACCACACCAGGAATAGTCTTTCTATCAAAAACTTCTTTTGTATTATTTAATAAATTATTCAATGTAACACCTTTTTTCCAAACAATTTTCTTATTTCCAAACAATTTACTATTTCTACACACAATTTTATAAGAAGACAATTTAAATGGCAAAGAAATAAAATCATATTTTTCTTTAACCTTTACATCCTTACAAATATTACTATTAAATAAAATACTTTTAACAAATTTATCAGAGTATCCAACACTCAAATAATCTTTATAAAATTGATATTTCTGAAACAAATCTACCCCACTAGAATTATTTAATTTAATATTCCTATGACAATAATTCCTTAAAGCAGCTACTTTATGAGATACAGACTGATAGCTAACAGGTTTAATTATAGATCTTAATTCTTTACTTTTAACTAAATGACTGCACAATAAACAATTAGTTTCTATATTTCTAATCAACAAAAGATCTAAAAATTTTAACTTACCAAAATCTAACCCCTCTCCTTCTAACACACATTTTATAGAAGGATCAAAACAATTAAACTCATTTACAAATTCCTTCAATTTATCATTCTCAACTACAAATAAACAATCATCAACATATCTGACAAATAATTTTACATATAAACAATTCTTTTTAATAATAATTTCCTCTTCCATAAAATTAATATAACTGAACATACTAATGGAGAAATAATAAAACCTATTATCCACCCTTCCTTAATCTTATAAAAATTACCTCTATAAGTAAAATACATAGAATCTTCCAATAACAAAAGCAAATCTTTAATTACCTTAATTTTATTTTTTGATAAAGAACTTTTCTTAATCAATACAGACAAAAGAACATCAATACTGCTTAACCTATTAACAGACTGATACATATATTCAATATCTAAACTTCCAAATACCCAATTACTTTCCATTTTAAAATTATTAATCTTATCAAAAGCCTCAAAGAAGAAGAAACTGTGTACTGACCAAAATCAACAAATTGTTTTAAAAAATTATTCAAGAATCTAGAAATACCCTCTACAACACTACGTGTAAAATCAAAAATAAATCTTAAAGGAAAACCATCTTTATGAGTTTTAATATTCACAAACATCTTAGCTGATGTAAAATCATTAGGATAGCATTTTAAATAATCAACTCTATTAAAAAAATTTAAATTAACCATTTTCTTCATAATATCTATCAATTTTCTTTTAATCAAATTACCTGGATTTTTATCTAACAACATATATTTTCCATTATTTAATTCTCTATCCAATTTCTCTTTGAAATCATCTCCTTTCATAATAACAAACCTACCAGCTTTGTCTTCATGAGAAATGATTACATCATTAGCAATTAACCTATTTTCAAGATGTTTAATCTCAGCAGGATTAATATCAAATTTAGTAATTTGAGTGATGAGCAGAAAGTTGGTATTCAATCTATTTTGAATAAAAGTTTAAAAAGGAAAGAAAAATTTGTTATTAATCTTTCTGAGATTAAACATCTTAAAAATAGGTTAATTGCTAATGATGTAATCATTTCTCGTGAAAACAAAGCTGGTAGGTTTGTTATTATGAAAGGAGATTTTTTCAAAGAGAAATTTGAATAGAGAATTAAATAATGGAAAATATATGTTGTTAGATAAAAATCCAGGTAATTTGATTAAAAGAAAATTGATAGATATTATGAAGAAAATGGTTAATTTAAAATTTTTTAATAGAGTTGATTATTTAAAATGCTATCCTAATGATTTTACATCAGCTAAGATGTTTGTGAATATTAAAACTCATAAAGATGGTTTTCCTTTAAGATTTATTTTTGATTTTACAGGTAGTGTTGTAGAGGGTATTTCTAGATTCTTGAATAATTTTTTAAAACAATTTGTTGATTTTGGTCAGTACACAGTTTTTTCTTCTTTTGAGGCTTTTGATAAGATTAATAATTTTAAAATGGAAAGTAATTGGGTATTTGGAAGTGTAGATATTGAAAATATGTATCAGTCTGTTAATAGGTTAAGCAGTATTGATGTTCTTTTGTCTGTATTGATTAAGAAAAGTTCTTTATCAAAAAATAAAATTAAGGTAATTAAAGATTTGCTTTTGTTATTGGAAGATTCTATGTATTTTACTTATAGAGGTAATTTTTATAAGATTAAGGAAGGGTGGATAATAGGTTTTATTATTTCTCCTTTAGTATGTTCAGTTTATATTAATTTTATGGAAGAGGAAATTATTATTAAAAAGAATTGTTTATATGTAAAATTATTTGTCAGATATGTTGATGATTGTTTATTTGTAGTTGAGAATGATAAATTGAAGGAATTTGTAAATGAGTTTAATTGTTTTGATCCTTCTATAAAATTTGTGTTAGAAGGAGGGGGTTAGATTTTGGTAAGTTAAAATTTTTAGATCTTTTGTTGATTAGAAATATAGAAACTAATTGTTTATTGTGCAGTCATTTAGTTAAAAGTAAAGAATTAAGATCTATAATTAAACCTGATAGCTATCAGTCTGTATCTCATAAAGTAGCTGCTTTAAGGAATTATTGTCATAGGAATATTAAATTAAATAATTCTAGTGGGGTAGCTTTGTTTCAGAAATATCAATTTTATAAAAAATTAGGGGTTATATTCCATATAATTCTAAAGTTCATATGAGTCATAAATTAGCTGGTTTGAAGTCATTTTTATTTAGAAATGATTATTTGTGCAAATTTATTAGTGATAAAATTGAAAATATTAATGTATATATTACTGATATGTTGAATGTTGGTTATGGAAGGAATATTATTTATAATACAATTACAAAATATAATCAAAATAAGAGTAATAATAAGAAAATATTAAGTAAATTAAAAAGTGATAAATGGATTTCTATTCCTTTTATATCTAATCAACGAGCTAAATTAATTTATAAACTTTTTAGTGGTTTGGTAGAATTTATTTTTTCTCTTCAAATAATATAAATAATATGATAAATAACTCCAAAGCCAAGATTTCTAAGTTTGAATTAAGTTCTGTTATATATATGTTGGAATGTGGTTGTGGAATAAAATATATAGGGGAATCCAAATGTACATTACAAAAACGATATAATGATCATAAGACATTATATAAACGTGTACAGAAAGAAAATATATCTTCAGTAAATATGAATACTCCATCAATTATATTTGATCATAATAAAACATGTAATTATGGTTTTAAATTTAATAATAGAGATATAAAAATTATTCAAATTGAAAGGTTTAGTGAAAAACGTAAAATTAAAGAGGCTATGATGATATCTAGGAATAGAGGTGGTTTGATGAATAAACAATCGGCTAATATAAAGACAACAGAATTGTGGGAAATTTGAATAGATTGAATGATGGGTAATGCAAGTTTTTATTTTTTGTACGTTTGTATTAACAGTTGATAAAGATTGTCAGTGAAACAATTGAAAGTACTTCTGGTAAAGAATAGATTATTTAATTTTGAATACTGTGTTAAATATATTTGTTTGAATTATTATTATATAATTTAAAAATACAGACATTTAATGGTTGTAGTTATTTATATATGAAATGGATTTAAAGCAATTAAATGGAATTTGGCTTTTAAAGGAATGGCGGAAAGTAACGGTTAAAGTTATTACGTTAAAGTGTAGAATAAAGGTTTTTGTATTCCTGTCGGATTTTTAAAGTGTTTCCTAACTGTTGTTGTATTAAAATAAATAAGTTATGTAAATTGAGTGTGAGATCTATGGATGATCTAAAAAATATAATACTTCGTAATATAATTGACCAATGTAAGTATTTGCTGTTTTATAATAGAAAGTATTTAAGAACATTAAATCATTTTATTTACGTTAATAATATTGATTATTTATATGAATATAAACAGATTTGTCAAATACGTTTTAATAATTTGCATTCAAAAATGATGGATAAATTTAATAGGAAAATTCAACATGTGTATAATAAAAAGTTTCCAAGAAATTTTAGTGATCAAAACTATGTGAATATCTCTGGAGTTGATTTGAATTTTAATCAGCGTTATATTTTAAATTTTGGATCTAAATACGTCGGTGGAGGTTGGAAAGATTCTAGTATTGAATTAAATGCTGCGATTGAATATTCGTTTGGTGTTATAAATTGTGATTTAAATGATAGGAATAAAATAATTAATGAAATAAAAAATAAAACATTTGATAAGCAAAATGATAATGTTTGGTTAAAACAAATTTATGAATTTAAAAATTTTTTAAAAAGTAATAAATTAATTTGTTTGAAGGAGGACAAGGGTTTACGGATGTGCCTAATGAAACAGGATGAATATAATATGAAAATTATGGATCAAATGAAGAAGCTTTGTTTTGAAAAAAGTGAATTAAATAATATTGATACATATAGAATGAAATTTATTAATGACATTTTAATGACTGCTAAAAAGAAAAAAGTTATTGATGCAAAGACATATTACAGTTTATATCCGTCGTCTGCAGTGTTTCCAAGAATCTTTGCAAATATAAAATTGCATAAAAATTGTTATCCATTAAGAGTAATTGTTGATTTTGGTGGTGTTTTTTATTATAATGCTTGTAGATATATTGAAAAAATAATGCAAGATGTGCTTGGATTTGGAGATTATACGATTTCATCATCATTTGATTTTATTAATAGGATTAAAAATATAAAAATTGATAATAATGATGTTATGTGTACACTTGACATATCTGAAATGTATGGTTCAATTAATCGTATTGAATCAATAGAGATTATTGAAAGAGCTTTGTTTTTAAAATCTATAGATAATAATATTAGGAATTTTATTGTTAAAATATTAAGATTTGTGAATGATAATATATATGTTAGGTTTAATGATTGCTTTTATAAAATGAATTTTGGTTGGCCAATGGGTCTTCTGGTGGTATCACAGCTTTGTAATTTTTTTATTTCTAATTATGAGGTTAAGATATTGTCTCAGATAAAATATAAAGGAATTAAAGTATATTGTAGATATGTTGATGATGTATTTATATGTGCACATAATGAAATAATAGTTAATTTGTTTAATGAGTTAAATATGATTAATAATGTAAAATGGGTGTTAAATGAAGAGAAGGAAGATTCTATAAAGTTTTTAGATATATTTATTAAAAGAAATAATAATGTGTTTGATTATAATATGATTTTAAAGCCTGTGGAAATTAGGGGTTATATTCCATATAATTCTAAAGTTCATATGAGTCATAAATTAGCTGGTTTGAAGTCATTTTTATTTAGAAATGATTATTTGTGCAAATTTATTAGTGATAAAATTGAAAATATTAATGTATATATTACTGATATGTTGAATGTTGGTTATGGAAGGAATATTATTTATAATACAATTACAAAATATAATCAAAATAAGAGTAATAATAAGAAAATATTAAGTAAATTAAAAAGTGATAAATGGATTTCTATTCCTTTTATATCTAATCAACAAGCTAAATTAATTTATAAACTTTTTAGTGGTTTGTGTAGAATTTCTTTTTTCTCTTCAAATAATATAAATGATATGATAAATAACTCCAAAGCCAAGATTTCTAAGTTTGAATTAAGTTCTGTTATATATATATGTTGGAATGTGGTTGTGGAATAAAATATATAGGGGAATCCAAATGTACATTACAAAAACGATATAATGATCATAAGACATTATATAAACGTGTACAGAAAGAAAATATATCTTCAGTAAATATGAATACTCCATCAATTATATTTGATCATAATAAAACATGTAATTATGGTTTTAAATTTAATAATAGAGATATAAAAATTATTCAAATTGAAAGGTGTAGTGAAAAACGTAAAATTAAAGAGGCTATGATGATATCTAGGAATAGAGGTGGTTTGATGAATAAACAATCGGCTAATATAAAGACAACAGAATTGTGGGAAATTTGAATAGATTGAATGATGGGTAATGCAAGTTTTTATTTTTTGTACGTTTGTATTAACAGTTGATAAAGATTGTCAGTGAAACAATTGAAAGTACTTCTGGTAAAGAATAGATTATTTAATTTTGAATACTGTGTTAAATATATTTGTTTGAATTATTAATATATATATATATATATATATATATATATATATATATATATATATATATATATATATATATATATATATATATATATATATATATATATATATATATATATATATATATAATTTTTGATCTTCAATTGTAAATATTGTAATTTTTTTTTTACTTTTTGTAAAATTATGTGCAATGTTTTTATATATGTTGCTTTATTATAAAATTTGTTGCAGTGATAACACCTTCTTATATTATTGGAAAAATATTTGCATTTATCTGTAAATTCAATAACTACATCTACACACACTCTCATATAGCACTACCTTTTAATTATGGTAGAAAAGTTTTAAATGAAGATCATTCATTAATATGAACTTGGATAAAGTAATCTGTACATAAGTCTTCATAAGTGCATCCCTGTTAAGAGAATTGAATGCAAACTCATCCTGAATTCTAATACTGAGGCAATGGATGTGAAAGATAATGTAGAGATGTAAATGCACTGACTAATATTACATCTCAATTTAATAAATGAGTGTTGAACTTGTCTATTCAATATACATGTAATCATAGGTCATGTATTTTATCACACCATCTGCATTATCCTAAAGAAGATTCAAGATCCTTCCATAGACAGACATTACTCTCTCTCATAATGTTGTTTAGAAAGATCATTACAATATATATATATATATATATATATATATATATATATATATATATTATATATATATATATATATATATATATATATATATATATATATATATATATATATATATATATATATATATATATATATATATATATATATATATATATAAATCCAAGAAATAATATAATATTTCAATCCAACCAATCCTCTGGTTGACATATATATTATTTCTTGAATTTATGTATTTCCTTTGGTTAGTTTATATATATATATATATATATTCAAAATCTTTAGAAACAAATGAAACTCAGACAGTCACAAAAGGTAATTTTTTTTAATATAATTGTACATATATATGTAATACAAAATTTGCTTATTTTAATGTCATAACTAATGATATCATGTAGAACAAATTTTCAAGAATAAAACAAAGTAATTAAGCACTTTTTCTTATGAATTATCTGGTGATATATATATATATATAATATGACATCTTTTAACTGTGAAAATATTATATATATATATATATATTCACAGTTAAAAGATGTCATATTATTATTATTATTATTATTATTATTATTATTATTATTATTATTATTATTATTATTATTATTATTATTATTATTATTATTATTATTATTATTATTTGTGGAATATTCAGTGCAGTAAAAAAGCTAAAAGCTGATGTTTCAGTACAATATCAAATACTGAAACGTCAGCATTTAGCTTTTTCCATACACACAATATCCAGCAAATAATATGTATATATATATATATATATATATATATATATATATATATATATATATATATATATATATATATATATATATATATATATATATATATATATATATATATATATATATATATATATATCTTATTGTCTTATAATAGTGAGAGCTATTCTCCCTATATTAAAAAAAAGGCTGACAAAACATGTACAGAAATGCTGCTCTTTTCGTATATATTTAATTTTACAATTGAATATTAAATTCTACACAATAGACCAAATGTGTCTGGTGGACAAAATGATTTATGTTATGTTAAAGATATATTACAAAATCTTTATATCGTTTATATTTAATTTTTTATAAAAGATGTACTTATTTTCAATTAAAAGTAAAAATAAAATTCTGGGTTAATGATTATTTTTAATTTAATAAATAACAGAGCATATATATTTAATGAATTATGGTGGTTACATTACATGTAATAGATAAATGTCGATTGCGTATAAGCATATCTAGGCAGAGTACAAAATTATCTACCCATTATTTTTAAACACTCACACAACACACATCAATATACCGTTTTAGTAGCCTTAACTGACAGATGACACTACAATAGGTGTTGTTTGAGCCATAACAGACTGCCTGAAAGTAATGTATTCTACAATTACATAATGAAATACTACACATATTGCATTGCATCAGTATTCCTCAAAAGAACACTCTTGAACTCTCACTATGATATGATTTGATGGTGTACATATTTAAAATCCAAAACTCTCCAAAATTTCAATGTCTAAAATGTTTTAGAAAGCATAGTGGAATTAGTATTCCATATTAAGAAATGTTGTGTTGTCACAAACCCTTCCCTACAGTTTTTAATTGCACACAACTTAAAAAGCTTATTTTTTTCAGCAGAGGTTTTTTTTCAATTTTGCATGAAAATGCCCATTTACTCATGAATCCATGTGAGAACAGTAAAATGTTAACTGGAAGTTGTCCAAATAGGTTGTTAGCTGAGTGAATTGCCAGTGAAAGAAGTGGATTCTATTGTGTTTTCTCATAAATAAAAAAATCATGCCAGAGGAAAAGGTTTGTGCTTGCAGAAGAGACATTATGTTAGTGTACTACAGGATTTGGGAATTCCATTGCCACTCCTGCAAGTGTAGCTGTGTAGGTCTACATATGCTTTGAGGCTTCCCTGTTATTTTATTTGCATATTACTTTTGGCTGCTATTTTTATGCCCCCATAAATAGTGTTTTTTACTTGTTTTGGTTCACAAGTTGTCCAAAGTTTCGCTTATTTTTGATTCAATAAATTATTTCATGAAAAAGTGTTGTTGTTGTTGTTATTGTCTTTGCTGTTCATATGATTATAAAGTAAGTAGGTAATGTTTGATAAGATTCATTAACAGTTAAAGAACATGATATTTTATTATACCAAAAAAAGAAGTGTTTAAGAATTTATTCAAAACGCCCAGAAAAATATAATAATAAAGAAGTGTGTGGTAACATAAATGTTGAAAAAAAATATCAAAAAAAGAAGTTGAGGTACTGCAGTATTAGAGCTGTGACATGAAGAATTATAATAGTTTAATCATTAAATTAAAAAGATTATTAAATCAAAAACATATTTAAAATCTACATCTAAAAAAATCACTTTAACAAAAAAAATATAAAAAGCATTAATATAATATTAGGGTATGAGCACAGACTTTATGTAAAGAATAGTTAAAATAAGTGTTTAAACGAAACTGAGTGTGTGTTTGCACATGCATATTTTGCATAATCTATTTTAATACATAGTAATAGGCTTGCATATATATATATATATATATATATATATATATATATATATATATATATATATATATATATATATATATATATATATATATATATATATATATATATATATATATATATATATATATATATAGTGCCATTACAATTTAGTCATTAGCTAAACTTATAGTAATGTGCATGTAAGAGAATGTAAAACAAAAATCAACATCACATTTTTATCTAAAAAGGAAGCTGTAGGGCATCCAAGTTTAAACCCTACAAGATCCAGTTTTAAAAGCTTTAGACAGAAAGAGAGTTGGGTCACAGTTATATACTTTAATTGTTTGTGTGTTGATAGAAAGGTAATACACACATTTAAACTATTCAATATTTATTTTTTCTGTTAAAAAGCAAAGTTATAATGCATATGTATAGGCAGTGTATGTTATAAAAGCTATTTATGTTAGTCATCATTAAATTTCAGATATTAAACATTTTAACTTTCTTTAAAACTAACCTATACTTGAACAATTTTAATATCTTATTCTATACTTCTATTTTTGCTTTTCTATAATTGTAATTTGGATTTCAAAGGTAAAAATTTTAATTTTGATTATTAGAGTTTGAATTACTAAGCTAGCAATTAGATTATTTTAATGACACTTTATAAATAATTTGAATGAGTGTGTGTGAACATAACATACATAAACTACAATTACATTTATTATATATTGAAACGAAGAAGGGTTAAATCTGTCAATTTTTGTTTTTTACAATTTTGTGTTAAGGGAGAAATCTGTTGAATCACATATATATTTTTGTAGCAATTTTGTTTTTTATAAATGATTGTTTGTCATTTTGAGAGCTTAAGCTTGGTGGGAACTCTAGTTTTGAAATTGTTTCATCTAGTGATCAAAGGAAAGAAGCTCCAATTTTAGATATTACAGATATGCATGAGGAGAAAGGATTAAGTCAATTTTTTTCCTTCAGGACAAAAGTGTTTGAAAACCAGCTGTGTGATTTTTTGAGTTGGTCAAAAATAGCAAGTGACACTATCATATTAATTGGGTGAGTTGACTCAAAAATCTGATATAAAAGCAGTCTGGAAAATCAGTTGAGCTACTATATATTATTATATGATTGTGAGAGAAACTTTTTAAAAATTATTGAAACTAAACCAGACAAACATTTGTAGTTCTGCTAGATAATTTTTTTTTAAATCATTGTTTTTATATCAAGTTTTGAATCTTGAAAATATAAGGATGATGGGGTAGAAAAATTATATATATGTCTCATCTTTTACCTGACCATCACAGAGCCGCAGATCATATAGGAAAGAAAAGATGTCTTGTGTGAAAAATAATATTCTACACCCTTCAAATGACAAGAGAAATAAGATGTTTTTAAATAGAAAGAAGAAAACATTCACCTGCATTTGAAGGAGGTCAGAAAGATGAATTAATCTACTGATAAATATTAATCATCAAGTCCAATTAATTGTTCCAGTAACTGAGTTTAAAACCCAGGAAATTTATAAATGTAAAAACAACTGCTGTATTTTATTCACTAAAAGAATCATGCTTAACAGGAAGAGAGGAAAAATTAATATAATGATTTCTAAATTGTCCACTAAAGCAAATAACCTCAATAGGATCAACATCATCAAACAATTATACACCTCAATAAAGAGATTGTTCCAACATAAAATGGAAATGGTAGCTGCAGAAATATAGACATTATATAAGACAAGTTTGAACCCTTGGAAGTTTGCCACAAAATAAAGGATCTGTAATATGACTTTTTATATATATTTTCTTTATGATATCAGAGTCTTAATAAAATGTTAGCTATAAAGTGGTATAGTTTATTTAAAGACATTTAAAGACAATTCAGATCGATTAAAAACAATAATTTCTTACCAATAATAACCTTGAGCTTCATAAATGATTTTGACTGTATCAAAATTATTTGTTTATTAATTTACAGTTATGAAATATTAATGTGTAAAATATTTTTTGGTATTATTATTTTGGTTTTAAATAATATTTTGTTATTATGGGATAAAACAAACACCTACAAAATAATATTTTTACATGTGTATAATAGTGTGAGAATGTAAAGTAATATGCAGTGTTAAAATACTAAATTATTTTGTTTTAAGAAAGTATAGCATTTCAGATGTAGAAGAGAGGGGGAGAAAATTATTTAAAACTTGTTTGGTAAAACTTGCCCTTTCAATTCTACTAACATTTTTTTAACATTCTGTTTCATGTTAGATTATAAGATATATGTGGTAATAAGTGAATATTTTTTTTATATGAAATACTTTTCTTGTGGATGGAACATTTTACCAAGTCGGTTACCCAATTTAATACAATATTCTTTTGAAATACATTTATGGGAAAGGGGGAAGAATTTAAAATTTAATGTTATGATTTTAAAACAGTTGATTATGTTTATTGTTGTTATTGTTAATATAAATTTTCATGTAAATATAGAAATTTTTATGTATATGTTAGAAATGCAGTAATAAATATTAGTTTATGTTATTACATGAGGTGTATATAGTTCATTAAGAGTTGTCTTTGTCAAGTGTGATCATTCATCATCAATGGTTGAATATTAGTTGTTTAAGATATGATTAAATATGCTAAGATTAACAATAATTATGAATTTCTTTATAAAAATTAAATTTTATGTTTAGGCTTAGTGCTAAAGCTGTGGTTGGAACCATTGTCAGTATCATTATCATTATCGTCATCATCATCATCATCAACAACATTTTAATTAATGAGCTGTTTAAATGTTTAAAGGCCATAAATAAATATTGATTTCATAGTATTTAGTGATTTCTTAGTATTATTATAACCACCATCCCATCACCTATTTCATGCAAGAATGAGTAACTTGCCATCCTAAATTAATAGTAATCTGAGCTAGTAAAACTTATAAAAAATATTGAAACACATTTGTTATGCTAAGATCTAAGAAATGATTTATGCCTAATGAATGCCACTTCAGTTTAAAGATATTTTATTTTACTTAGGTGTTTACTTAAATATTAGTGCATACAGTACTATGGATATAAAATCAAAATCATACATTTTGTAAGAAATAATGTACCAAATAGATTCAAACCCAGTACATGTAAAATGTTATTAGATATAACTGAGTCTAGATTTAAATAATCTAGTGGTGCCCTACTATACCATATTCACTTGGTATTTGTTTGGATAAGCACTTAACATCAAACCAGAAAATGAAAGTGGATAAAATCCACTGTCTGTCTATCTGAGCATATATTTTATTGAGTTACTAGTGTACTCACCTCACATGATTTCCACATACCTGAGTTATAATAGTTGTTGTTAATAAATTGTTTATAATTATTGTTATTGTGATATCTTGAGGAATCTAATTATAGAAGTATGTTTCATTTATTCCAATGACCCTTAATATGATTGATAAATCAGTCAGATCTTTTTGTTTAATAGCCACTACTCAGGTATTCTTCTCATAATTTAATTTGAGCTACAATGCTTTTCGTTTATTAAGCTATATACTTATATTTGAATCTTTTCTTAAATATTTAATACATTTGGATCGTTTGATCATCTTTATTAAGTTACAATGAATATAATATTTGATTATTTGAGATTTTAATAATCATCAACCATTATCAATCCACTGCAGGATGAAGGTCTCTCCAAGTTTAATCCATCTTCTCTGATCTTTAGCTTCTCTTTTCCACAACACCGCTGCACATTTTCTTATTTCATCCATCCATCTCACATGTGGTCTCTTTCTGGGTCTTTTACAATCTCTTGAAATCCAGTTTTAAATTGCAATTGTCCATCTATTATCACTTCTTCTAGCAATATGTCCAGCCCAACTCCATTTCAATGTCTTAATTTTTTCAATACGGTCAGTAACACATGTGTGTTGTCTTACCCATACAATGCGTTATCGATCTCTTCTTGTTACTCCCAACATAATCTCTCCATACTCCTTTGAGTTGTCTGAAGAATCTGTATTGCTCTTCTATTAAGTGACTAAGTCTCAGATCCATAAGTAAGAACTGGTAAAACACATTTGTTAAAAACCATCCTTTTCAAACACATAGGCATATTTCCTTTTAGTATCAAGTTATTTCTACCAAAAGCACTCCAACCAAGTTTAATTCTATGATTAATTTCCTCCATTATGTTTCCATCTGTATTAATAATCTGACCAAGGTATTTGTAACTGTTACCTTTTTCTAATTCTTCATAATCAATCTTTATTTTCATATTTTGAGCAAATTGATTAAAACATTACTTTAGTCTTTTTAACATTTATCTTTAGTCCTACTTTTCTACTTTCATCTGCTAACTCCTGTAACATTTCCTGCAGTTCTGAACATTATTTGCAAAAACAACTACATCATATGCAAAATCTAAATGACTTAAATACTCTTCATTTACTTTCATTCCTTTAGTTTCCCATTTTAATCCACAAAATACTTCTTGCAGCACTGCTGTAAAAAGTTTTGGTGATATGGAGTCACCTTGTCTTACACTTTTCTCAATGTTGATTTTTCCACTATCATTATGTAATCTAATTGTTGCTGTTGCAATTTTATAAACATTCTTTAAAATATGACACTATCCTGGATCTATACATTGATCATCCAATGCTTTAATCACTGAAGAAATGTGTATAGAATCGAATGCCTTTTCATAATCTACAAATCCAAAACATAACGACAACTCATATTGATTTGTCCTATCTATGACTTCTCTCAATACCTGGATATGATTTATTGTACTAAAACCACATTTAAATCCAGCTTGTTCTCTTGGTTGGTGGAAATCCAATGTTCTCTGTAGACGAGTTGTAATTATCTTGATAAAATTTTTATATAAAACTGATAAAAGGCTGATAGGTCTGTAATTTCTAATATTTTCTTTATCACCTTTTTAAATATTAGTATTATTACTGCATTCTTCCAATCTTCCAGTATATCTTTATCATTTAGACATTTGGTATATAACTTTGCTAAAATTGTTTCTATTTCTTCACCTGCTTCTTTTAATATATCAATTATAATTCCATCATTTCCTGGAGCCTTTTTTTCTTCATACATTCAATTGCATATCTCACTTCTTCATTTGAAATTCTGGGCAATTTGAATGATGTAATAGATATAGTAGGTACTTGTTCTTTATTACTATATAATTCTTGATAAAAATTTTCTATCAATTTCATGATGTCATCTCTCTTTTTAGTAATAATTCCATCTTTTTTTTCTTATTGCAGATATAAATTTCCTACCAATACCAAAATGTTGTTTAACATTCTTGAGACTTTTATTTTCTTCTACAGCTTTCCTTGCTATTTCCCAGTTATACTTTCTTATATCGTTTTCAACTCTTTTGTGTACCATTTTACAAAATTCGAAATATTCAATTCTTTTTAATACATCAATTTTGCATATCTTCAATTCCTTTTTTTCTTCATAAATTCTCTAGTCTCAGTAGAAATTTTATTAGTCAATTGCTGCTTTTTTCTACCAGCTATCTTTGTTGCAGTTTTTAAAAATGTATCATTTATTTTCATATTAATTTCATTCAGATGTGAATCATGTTCAAAATCTCCTAACACTTGAAACCTATTTGTAAGTTCTAATTTAATTTCTTTCGAATGTTTCTGAAGATTAGAAATATCAACTGTAAATATTGTTTTTCTTAATAATTTTTGTCTCTCTAGTTTTACATTAACATGTAACTTACACCTTACTAATCGATGATCACTTCCTGTGTTTAATTTATTAAGAAGATTACAATCTTGAAATATGTATTTCCTGTTAGTCAAAATATAATCCAATTCTGCTGTACCTTCATTTGGATGCTTCCTTGTCCATTTCCTTTTAACATTTTTCTCAAAAAATGAATTCATTATATAACGTTTTTCTTTTTCTTCAAACTCCACAAGTCTATGTCCTCTCTCATTTCTATTACCATAACCAAAATTACCTACAACAATTTCATCTTTCATGTGTCTACCAATTCTAGCATTAAAGTCTCCCATAACAATTTTACAATGGTGTTTACTCTGATCAAAAGCCTTTTGTACATCCATATAAAAATCTTCTACTACTTCATCACTATGAGAACTTGTTGGGGCATAAACCTGAATTATCTGCATTTGGTATCTGCTATTAAGTTGTATAAGTAATCTTGCAACTCTGTCCAATGCACCATCAATCTCCACAATATTGTTCTTCCACTTTTTATTTTTAATGAATCCTACTCCACTTGTATTTCCAATATGTGTGCCTTTATAATAGAGTATATGTCCACTTTTTAAATCAATTGTTTCTTCAACTTTTCTTCTAACTTCACAACGTCTAATAATAATTCCCATATGATATAAGAAAGTTTTTTCTTCTAATTCTTGTAATATTCCTTCACTTGAAAGTGATCTGCAGTTGTAAGTACCTAAATAAAAAGTCATCATCAAATAGCAGTCTGGGTCTGCAATCAGGGGATTCTTATCACCCTCCACCTTCAGACACCAACCGCTGCCTTGTTTGGTGACTTTACAACTCCTGGGAATAAGGGCCATGCTTTATTTTTGTCTGTCATAATTGTATATATGTATTGGAAAAATATTTATCATTTACACAAACATTCATTTTGCCTTATCAGGCAATGAGAAGAAATACCATGGTGTTTCTTGATCTTAAACTCAGAGGTAAAATACCAATAAACTCACCATGCTGGCTAATGCGTGTTGGTGAGCAACCCATACATGTTCTTATACTATATGAATAATCACATAGTAATAACAGCTGCAACGACAAGAACGTATGGAGGGTACATTAGGAGTTTGCCCTGCTTGGTTCTTTTAAGGCCTCCAAGAGGAATCAAAGGTCTCCTTTCAGTTAATAGCAAACTTCTTTCAAACCCAGACTTTCACATAACCTACAACTCTTAGTGATATCTTATATTGCTGACTCACTTGATCACACACCTGTTTAAAAGATAAATGTTGAAAAGATAAATAATCACTGATACAATTATTTCATGCTAAACCAGCATTCATCAGTTGATTCAGATTACCCTCTCCATACATATATACAATTGGTACTCAGCTTTATAGTAAGATAATCAATCTTCATACTTTAATGATCGCTGTTTCATCATGAAGTCGATAATTAAAAATCAAAACATACCTCCCCTGGCTTAAAAAAGTGTTCTTTAAAAATGAAATGTTTATGTCTTTTTTTAAAGGTCCAAAAATTAAAGAACTATTTTTTATCATATAAAGTTTGTTCAAGTGATCCAGTATGAAAAAATGTTAAACTTTAATTAATAATAATTATAATATATTAAAAATCAGTGTATAAAATCAGTAGTAGGTTGAAATGCTTGTTGGATTATAATTTTCAAATTAAGTAAAAGCTCGCCAATAAATATCCTTAAAGTGATTAGGCTATTTGACATACACTAAAAAATCTGATAGAGTGTTAATGAAGTTTATATACATTTTGTCAAAGGGTCTACTTGCAATCAGATTTAAAATGATGATTAAATAGTATTAAAACAATATGGAAGTATAAAAATATTTAGTACTTTATTATTATTATTATTATTATTATTATTATTATTATTATTATTATTATTATTATTATTATTATTATTATTATTATTATTATTATTATTATTATTATTATTATTATTATTATTATTATTATTATTATTTAAAGATAATTAAAAGAAAAAAAATAATTTATAATTCTTCTAAATTTTGTAAACAATCTTCAAGTATATTCTATTGTAATTTAAATTGATATGAAAAAATCTAATTATTTATCACTTGAGGGAGAGCTATTAATTAGTATTCACACTGTTCTGTTATTGGTTTATTTGATGTACCACAATAAATTGTAATACAAATTATAAATAATTTAAAAGTTTTTAGGGTGGCTATCAAGAAAAAAAATCAGAATAAAAGGGAATTCAATATGTACACCTATAATAAAAATAAAGAAGAAAGAGCTGAATAATCGCTAGAATTGAAATTTAATTGAACAAGATTACAAAATATTGTCTGTTTGAAAACAAGGAATATATTTTTTTTTACCTTGTTAGCATTTTACTGCCCTCCCATCGATTTTTGTTCCAGAGATTCACACTGGAAAAAAAAAGAGTGCCATATTGAAAATTATTTGTCTGAACAAATACCACTACAGACTAAGGACTAACTAGGAAAGTGTAATCATTTACTTTTATTTTATTTATGTTAGCCAGTTTTGATATTTAAAAATGATGCATAACTTATTTAAAGTAGCAAAGAAAGGAAAAAGAAAAAAAATCATGCTCTTTATAATAAAAAAGAAAAATAAGTTTGCTTATAAATTATAATCTTAATAAAATATAATTACAAATAATTTTGAAGAGAAGTGTTAACAAGTAAAACAAACAATCTGAAAAGTCATTTTAAGTTGTATAAAGTTTAATTAATTTTTAAAAAAAATGCATTAACTTATTTCCTATCTCATTAAAGAAGATAGATCGTCTGCTAATTTTTGTTTTAGCACTACTTTTGTTTGTTTATTGAAAATGGAAAAGTTACTGTGTTATAACTGCCCAAAAATATTGCATTTATAATTGCTAATGATTGAATAAATTCTTCCTAGTATTACTAAAATAACATATTAATTTGTTGATAGAAATAAATAAATAAATAAATATTTCCTTCTTAATCTTTATTGTGTAACATCCGACTTAACAATAGTTTTTAAATGCTTTAAAAATGCCAAGATTGTTTTAAAATTAATCCAGATAATACCGCAGATGAAAAAAAATCAATAAATGATTATAAAAAGTTTATATTTTTAATCATAATAAACCTGTGACTTCATTTAAAAAAATTATCTACAGAAAGTGTGAATATATCTTATATTTTTAGTTGTGCTACACAGTTTTGGAAGTGTTTTAATTTTGTTACCCTATATGAGGATCAAAAGATAATAATAAGAAATCCTCAATCAAACCCATGTGAACATGTAATGCGAGAACTTCGACGTTTGTTTAGAACTTATTTGAAAAATAATCACAAGGGGTGCGTAAAGGACACACCAGATATGGTAAATTTTATAAATTGGAGTGTTAATGAGTCCACTAGATTTGCACCCATTAAACTTCAATTAAAACAAAATATACCAATATTATTTAAATATTATAAACCACCAATCCCCAATTTAACCATAAACATTGAAAAGGATAGAAAAGATGCTTTAGAAAGAATGATACAAATGGCTCAAAAGCATCATAAAAATACATACAAGTCAAACTATCAATTCAAAGTAGGTGACAAAGTAGTTTTAAGGACACCACATGTTACTAATCCACAAATTTTATTTTTCATAAATTTTGTGATAGCTATGAAGGACCATTTACTATTATAAACAAAGCTAGACCAAATGCATACTGGTTGGATTGTGATGGTGAGATATGAGGTACTTATAATGCTCGTATATTAAAACCCTATTGAGAAAAAATATAATAATTGTCTTAAATAAATAATTACCATGAGTTTTATAATCTAAATTATGTAATAATTATTAGAATTATAGGGAGAAAATGTAAAGAATTAAGATATGAAAGAGAAATAAATACTATATATAATTGTGTCTAACTAAGATGGATCATATCATTAATGTGAAAATGGAAGACTGGATACTTATAGGTTGGCAAGTTCACAAATGAATTTCAACTAATATATTTATTGGAAGCTAAAGATAATCTAGTAAGTCTCAAAAATTAAAAAGCAGGATTGGAACCTTTAAATAAGTTTGTGTATGTTAATTTATTAGATGTCAGTGATAATCTAGTAAGTCTCAATAAGGAGCAGTATTGGCATTTTAAGTTGATTTATACATAAAACACTTATAAACCAACTAATTAAAACTTAGTTATAGAATTATCAGGTTTTCTACCATATAATTACTTTCATATACCATATCAAATACATATTATATTATATAGAAATTCATTGAAAGAAGTGAATAAAAAGAAAGTAATCTATATAGTGATTTTGCATACTAAAGTATTACATTATTTAACTTTAATAGATAATAATTTTAAAATAAAGTAGTCAGTACATTTAATCTATGATTTGATTAAAACAGGCTATATTAGATGTACCATATTTAAGACATTAAAAAAGAACCCAATTGCCCATAAAACAATTTAATTATTATTAAATATAATAATTAATAATATTTTTTTCTCTAATAATTGATGAAGAATTTAACATTTTCAGTCAAGGAAAAAATAAAAAAAATTATGAATTGTAATGATGCATATATGATAATAAAGATGAAGAATTAAGATAAAATGTTAGTTTATTTTAATTTTCTTATTCGAGGGGAAATGTAGGGGTATATATATATACTCATACATACATGTAATCAATATGTATACATTATATTTGCATTATTATTATACTTATGAAAATAAATATATAACTTGTTAAGTTACTATTTTTCATTCTTTAAAATGAAAAAAAGATGTTGTTGACAAAAGTCTGTTGACAAGGTGATAAATGACATCTGGGTTCAAAGTTTATCTAATTAAAGAAAATGAAATAAACTTAGTGTTTAATATATAATTGTTATGGCAACAATGTGAATGTGTATGCTTCAGCGAGCTGATGGAGTGAGATATAATATATTAATTCTATTATTTTTGTTGGAAGAATAAGGATTCTTTTTTTTAATCAGCTATATCCTCATAAAAACTTCTACTATGTTTGATTTCAAAGAACAGTGTAAGTTGAAGTTTATATTTTCAACAATTTAATACTCATTAGAAGAAATTTCTTATATTTGTTCAAAGAAAGTAATCTAAATATATTTTTGTGTTCTATAAAAATTGTTTGAATTACATGTTTTAAAATCTGAATGGCGTTTTAAAAAAAGAACATGTTTATAAAAACTTCATTGAAATTTAATGTACTTTACATTAAAAATAATGCAAAGTAGTAGAACACAAAATTATTATGGGATAGATAAAATACACTTGCCTAATCAAATATATATGTGGGAATAACATCATTTGCTGAATGCCTTAAAACTATAAAGAAATTAGATCTTCAAAATAGAATTATGAATGCCTTAAAATTATAAAAATTAGATCTTCAAAATGAAATTATAAATGTTAATAAAGGGACTTTGTATTAAGAAGATGAATATAAAGAGGAAACTAATATCAACTTAGGATATCCTAATATTATTCTCTTTAATGTTTAACAACAAAGGAATCAAAAAACTGCGTCTTTGAAGGATTTTCATTCACGAGGAAATTAACTTTTATAAATACCATTTAAGATTTTTGAAAATTATAATTAGGAAAGTTAATTTCATTTTCTTTATCATCTTATTAATTTTATTATAAAAAATGAATAATAAGAGAGAATTAATAATTTACAATATTTTTATTTTTATTTATAAGTAATAAAGAATTAAATATTGGTTAATAAATGTTAATTTGGGAAAGGGATAATGTGAACTTAGAGTTAAGAGATTTAATTATTTTTAAATCCACATATTATTTTCAATGACATGACACTACATTGTTTATACTAATCTAAATAGTTTAATAACAGTAATGTATGATAAATGAATAAATGATTAACATTGTTGTGAATTATATATTTTTATATTAATAAATATAAATTACAGACAATCATTTTAACGAATGAGTGTATTATATACAAATGATTGGACTATTATTTGTGTAACCCGATTATTGTAAAATAGTGTTAATATAAATATCTAAATATTAGAATACTTATATTTTATATACATTGTAAAATCACGTAATGTTATAGGTTTAGAAAATATAGCTACTGTAAGCAAAAAGAATTTATATTTTTTAATATAAGGAGGTATATATATATATATATTTACTATATATTGTAAAATTTAAATTATTTAATTGTTAAATAAATAATTATGTTTTTTATATTAAATGAAGTCTTTAATTTTGTTTTATTTGATTTAAATATTACTTTAAAATATTGATAGGAACTCCTGAATACAGTAAATTGTTAAACTTCCATGAGTTTGAAATCTGAGCATAACGGTAAAGTTAATTAAGGTGAAAATTGATTTGATGTGGTTTAGATACAACAATTTATTAATAATACATTAGTTATTAGGAACAAATATAGTTTTATATCAAAATGAAATCACATCATTCGTGGCACCCTATATGAAGACCTTAAATCTGATTATAGTGAGATGCGACTGCCTTAACTTATCTTGTTGAGAGGGGGCATACCATTACAATATATATATATATATATATATATGTTGATATTGAAACTCAACATCCTTTCATATTATATGAGTTCATTATCCTAATTATTTACCATTGAACCTTAAATTTATTGGAGAGAAATATAAAGGAATATATTATCTATGTTTGATGAGATTCAATAAATTTAAACATTGGGCATCAAAATGTAATAGTATGACTCTTTATCAACAATTATCAATTAACAAAGCCCTACACTTGGTGCCAATTATAAAAGTATGTCTAATGGCACCATATGAAGTAATGACATTGCTTTTATCATAAAAATAATATAAGTATGATAAATATAATTACTGTAATAATATGATTATTTGTACATAACATTTTAAAAATAGTTTTAACTACAAATAAAGTCTAACAAAATTCATCATGGCTGAACACAACCTATGAGACCCTAAGCTGTTTGTCCCAAATGTAATAATATGTCAGCACTGTGCAATAGAAACGTAATAAAAATATGATTGCTCCATTGGTATTGCCAAATCTAATAGTAATTAAAATATACATATAAAGAAACATCCTAACAATTTAAGTGACCCCATTTGGAGCTGACACAGATAAAAGTACTTATTATGACATGCCATATATGTATAAAGAGAAAAAATTGCCACAAAAATAGATATAATAAGATAAACTAATTCCAGCCATTGAGTATGGGTTATAATAAATCAGGCTATAATGTTTAACTTTATTTGAATAAATTACTAATTTATAAAGTTACAGATAATAAATGACATATAATATAAAGAAAATATATTATTCATTACTGAACTTACTCTAATCACTACTTATATTGTTACATCTGTTTTATAAAAACTAAACCTAAATACTATAGAACATACAGAACATTGACTAAGACATGAGACTGATTAATTCAAAGGGTTAACTTAACTAACAATTTGATTAGTTACTAAATATAAATTGGAACAAAAGAAATTTTATTAAATCCAAAATATCTATTCACAAATAAGAGTAAATGTAATTTAATATTTCTATAACTGATGGCTTGTGAAAATAAACTACTAACAAATGAGTATCATTTAGTCCAATGGGTTTGAATTGGTCTACCAATCAAGAACTGATATAATAAAAAGAGAAAAGACAGATATTAATAAATTTCAAATGAAAACTCAAAGTTATTTCTTTATAAACAAATGATATAAGCTTTTTTCCAAGATAGTGATTGTATAATTTTATAATAGCACAAATATATATTGAAAACATAAACCTGTTTTGTTTTCAAATGTTCTATTTTTTTAAATATAAACCAAATACAATATTTACTGGTAATACAGATAACTTAGAGTTTATATTTTACATAGGAATTGTATAAAACAGTTTTGAAATTAAATTAATAGGAAAATAAATAAATAAATAAATTGTAGATATCTTGTTACATTAATAATTTACTTTATACATATATTTCTTTAAGGTTGGATCAATGAACAAAATGATATAGAAGACAATATCAAGACCTTCTTTCCACTATGCTACAAACATTTATTCACTTTATTTTAAACCACATCTTTTATGAGAAACATCAATTACTTGTGCTAAGGCTTATATCTTAGCCTGAAAAGTTTAATATTTATTTCCTAACTTTATTAACGTAGGGTTTATTAAACCTAGGAAAATATGTATAAGAAATATCATCACATCTAAGCCTTTATGTATAAGCAAACACACACACACACACACACACACACACATATATATATATATATATATATATATATATATATATATATATATTATTATATATATATATATATATATATATATATATATATATATATATATAGCATCCAAATACAATTTTGGGATATTAATGTATGTCACTTCCATACTTAATACTATAAATTAATACTATCCATTCAAATTACATCTAGTATTAACACGATTAAAATAATTGAAGAATTAAGATAATTATTAAATAATAATATAATTTGTAAATATGATTCTATAAAAATTATATATTTATACAACTCCTATATAATTAAATGCAATATATATATATATATATATATATATATATATATATATATATATATATATACCCATACAAAAGGGCACAATATATATTACAATCATTATTTTACCTTGGCATTTAACAACATAGTCATACAATTTAAAATATAAAATTTCCTTAAAATAAATAAACAAATGTATATTAAAAATTGACTTTAATTATTATTACGATTTTAACATTAAAAAAACAAAAAAAAAAAAACATATAGGTTTATTTTTCAAATATCACTATTGTATACACATTTATAAAGACATATTTTAAAATGTTATAAAAACAAATATGAAACCAAAAAATAAGACGAATTTTATTACCATTTAATATCTTTTAATGACCCTTCATTTTCCAATCAAAAATTATTTCAGGCAATTTCTTTTATTTTTCTCTATCCAGAGTACCTCAAAGTGACTTTAAAATATGTATACATATTATTAAAACAGGCAAAACCCACTATACATATGCCACATGCAGCAAGCTAGAATAATCAATGGAAGCCAGAAGGCTTGTGCATAAAATCCCCATCTAGTGTCTACTCATCCAATATCCACAGTCAAGTTTCTGGCTTTGTGCCTTCATCAATGAGGAGCCTTGGATCTGAGAGAACTGCATCTAGATCTTAGGATCAAATGCAACCCATCAGCAACCACCTTTTATCTCTATTTAACTACAAACTATGAGTCTTAAACTGAAAACACTTTAATTTTTCCAATTCAAGCCCATAAGCTTATATAGTTATATGGGTCTGAACCCAGTTCAGTTCCCATATATTTTGGTGTCTTTTGATCTTTAATAACCATAGCCACCAATATCATATTAGGCAGGATTGGTTTTAGCCAATAAACATAACTGTTTTTAAAACAGGCAAAATCCACTATACACATATGCCACACACAGCAAGCTAGAGTAATCAATGGATTCCAGAAGGCTTGTGCATAATAACCCCATCTAGTGCCCACTCATACAATATCCCCAGACTAGTTCCTGGCTTGTGGATTCATCAATGAGGAACCTTGGTTATGAGAGCATTGTATCTAGAGCTTAGGATCTAATAACAACCCTCCAGCAACCACATTTTATCTCAATTTAACTACAAACTATGAGTCTTAAACTGAAAACACTTTAATGTTTCCAATTCAAGCCCATCAGCTTATATAGTTATATGGGTCTGAACCCAGTTCAGTTTCCAAATATTTTGGTGTCTTTGGTTCTTTAATAACAATAGACACCAATATCCTATTAGGCAGGATTGTTTTTAAGCCAATAAACATCACATGACCACCATCTCTTATGCTTGTGTATAACTGTTGTTAAAACAGGCAAAATCCCCATACGAATGCCACACACAGAAAGATAGAGTAATCAATGTATGCCAGAAAGCTTTTGCATAAAATCCCCATGTAGTGCCTACTCATCCAATATCCCAGACTAGTTTCTGGCTTGTGGCCTTCATCAATGAGGAGCCTTGGATCTGAGAACACTGCATCTAGATCTTAGAATCTAATGCAACCCTCCAGCAAACACCTTTTATCTCCATTTAACTACAAACTATGAGTCTTAAACTGAAAACACTTTAATGCTTCCATTTCAAACCCATCAGCTTATATAGTTATATGGGTCTGAACATAGTTCAGTTGCCATATATTTTGGTGTCTTTGGTTCTTTAATAATCATAGCCACCAATATCCTATTAGGTTGGATTGGTTTTAAGCCAATAAACGTCACATGACCACCATTTCTTATGCTTATAACTATATAAGCTGATGGGCTTGAATTGGAAACATTAAAGTGTTTTCAGTTTAAGACTCATAGTTTGTAGTTAAACTAAGAAAAAAGGTAATTGCTGGAAGGTTGCATCTAGATCCTAAGATCTAGATGCAGTGCTCTCATATCCAAGGCTCCTCATTGTTGAAGGCCATAAGCCAGAAACTAGTCTGGAGATATTGGATGAGTAGGCACTAGATGGGGATTTTATGCACAAGCTTTCTGGCATCCAATGATTACTCTAGCTTGCTGTGTGTGGCATACATATAATGTTTTTTTTTCCCATTTTAAAAAAAAAAGTTATTCACAAGTATAAGAGATGAAGGTCATGTGATGTTTATTGGCTTAAAACCAATCCTTCCTAATAGGATATTGGTGGCTATGGTTATTAAAGAACCAAAGACATCAAAATATATGGAAACTGAACTGGGTTCAGACCCATATAACTATATAAGCTGATGGGCTAGAACTGGAAACATTAAAGTGTTTTCAGTTTGACTCATAGTTTGTAGTTAAATGGAGATAAAAGGTGGTTGCTGGAGGGTTGCATTAGATCCTAAGATCTAGATGCAGTGCTCTCAGAGCCAAGGCTCCTCATTGACGAAGGCCACAAGCCAGAAACTAGTCTGGGGATATTGGATGAGTAGGCACTAGATAGAGATTTTATGTACAAACCTTCTGGCATCCATTGATTACTTTAACTTGCTATGTGTGGCATACATATAATGGGTTTTGCCTGTTTTAACAACAGTTATGCACAAGCATAAGAGATTGTGGTCATGTAACGTTTATTGGTTTATATATATTATTAATAAATTGCTTGATTTTTTTCATTGTTGATGGAACAATTGATTCCAATTATTTTCTTGATATTCAATTATATAAATAATTAAATTTAACTATTACACTAGATCATTAAAAATGTTAAATTAAAACAAAATGTATAAACAGGTATTTTCAGACATCTATTTATAAACGCAGGTTTAGTTTCAGGATACATATTTTACTAGATTCCAATGGTGAAATAAGATAGCCATGAGAAACGCCAGAATTTGCCTAAATGTTGATCAATAAATTATTATAGTGAGATCTACAAGAAGAATTTGTGAATTGAAAAAATAAAGTTATGACTTCTTTTTTTCTCTGTTTTATTAAATAATAATCCTGATGTCAATTATGTTCCGGGTTTCTATAGTAACCTTTTGGCCTATTGTTATAAACTCATTTACAGATTGAAAACTCTTTAACACAGTTGACTGTTGATTTTAAAATATGTTCAAATACCAAAACTAAAATAATTGTCTATAAAAATACGTATATTACATTGAAAAAATTATTTTTATGATCTACAAAATAAACAAATATATAAACAACCAGAATAATATTACTACATTTTTTTTTTTTTTTAACTTTCAAAAAAAAATAAAAATAAAAGTAATATCTAATTATATTTAGCATTTCAAATACTACTGTTAATAATTATTTTTTTAAACACACACTCGCATAAGTGCATAATTTCTTGATATGATATTCATTACTATTAAAATCTCATCATCGGAAAACAAAGCACATATCACAATAAATAAATAAACATGAACTAAATAACAATAAAATAATTAACAATAATAATATAACAACCTACTTACAAATACTTAAGTAAAACTAAATCAAAGAGCTTTTTTTTCAAACTTTTACAGGCACTTCAAAATGAAAGGGTGCACTTCCATCTCTTATAATATATATATATATATATATATATATATAGAGATCGATCTGTCTGTTTAAATATGTATATATATATATATAAAGCAATTTGTTTTATTGACCATGGAATTTATACTAGTATCATGTTTATAGTAAATCATCTACAAACAAAAACATTTGAATAAATTGTATCTATGACTATTCAAAGTATAATTACTAAACAAGTTTAATGCTATTTGAGATGATGACTATAATGGTTCAATATCTTCATTTAAAATAGTGAGATATTTGGTATTGATATATGAATTATTTTCAAAATTGATAGCAGCATATCAGGTGCCACAAGCTAATTCTATACATTCTATTTATGTTTTAGAATGTAAGTAATTTCCTATGGTTGGATTGCCTTATACTATTATTTCTGATCATGGAGCTCAATTTATATCAGTTAAATGGGATAAATGCCTAAGCAAAACATGAATAAAATATGTTTTAACATCATTTTAAAATTATCAGTCTAATCCATCTGATAGAATAATGTGTGGTTTAGGATGTCTATTTCAGTTTATACATTAATAGCAACTACCATGATTGGGTTAAATAGATCAAGGACATAGTAATGTATGCCAAACAAGCAGAGGAATGAGAATCTTATATTCTATCAAACATAGGACACAAATGGACTAATAACTTCTGGTATGAAAGTTTTAACTAAGAAGAGATTAATGTCAGTGTCATACTTAATGCACATTTTCATGTATTTAATTAATAATTTTATTGGATTGGAATATGGTAAGCAAGATAATGAAGATTAAGTACATTTAAAGAAGTTTATTATAGTTGACAACTAGTAAAATAATATAGATTACAATCGGTTAATGATTAAACTCTATTTAACTGGCCACACTTAGGAATTATGCAACTAGACTAGTTAATTAAACATAATACAGCATTAGTGGTTTATTTTAAGTAGATATAATAACCTTTGAGTGTCATCTATAACAGCTAAAATATCAATGAGGTTTGATGAATGATGAAGGTTTTAGGGTCATAACTGGAGACATATATTATCTATTAGAACATTAATATTGTTGATTATTTAAAATAAATAAATTAAGATTTGAATATATTCAGCAAATTTCGAAATAAGATGCAATTTATAATTTATCCACTGGAGCTTCTTATGATTTCAGACACATTCATAGATCAGTATAGTACATGTGAGAAAACTGTCTCAATTTGCATCACCTGAGATTCCCTGTCAGCAATCACTAAGCTTATCATGGATTTGAAGTTGTAGATGAGAGGTTACTTCCAAATATAAGATGTGTGTTTCATTTCAATGGGAAGCATGCTAATAAAACTATTAATCTGAACATAGGAAAATTCAGAATGCATACAGGCTAATCAACATTCCTGGATCCATACCACAGTTGCATATTTGTGCTCATATCTGATCAATTTGCTCTCTGGGAGACTTGTGTTCACTGTTACAAAAGCAACCAATATAACTAAGTAAGTCTTCACCATTAGTGCATAGAGATTAACAAAGAAGGGTATACCTATACATATATCATAAGTTCTCAGCAACATTGCACATATATAATATAACAATAATAATATAAAAATTGTGTTTGCATATGAAATCATGAGTAAATCCTTGAGATGCCAACACAAGCCAATTCATAAATCCCACATCGAAAATTAATGCAAGAATACAACGGTCTAAGTAATAAATAATAGATTGCATCTAAAAAATGGTTGACCAGCATCACTAATTATATTTTAATAGGGGGGTGGATATTTTAGGGTATTAAAATTAATTACCAATTATAAAATACACATTCATAATACATATTTTTATGATTAGCCTTACTTATTGAATAATATAATCTTCATGTTATCTTTTATTGTTATAGGACTGAATTTTAAATCAAAGTCGATCATTATAACGATTGCAAAGCAATGAAACATAATGTCTAAACAATCCAATTTCAAAATAGCGAGTAAGATTTTAACAGCGAATTGTTACTTGTAATTACTAGATCAAAGATAGAATAATAATATCTTCAACATAAACTCACTATAATTAAGATGTTTGCTATTTCGAGTGTCATTTGGCATATTATCACATACTTAAAAAATAAAATCTTAATAACCAAAACTTCCTATACAGAATAGACATCACTGTGAGCAGGAAAGAAAGATAGACTACAATTAATAGTATGATCATAAAATTTTCCACTTTAGTTTAAGTAAAATTAAATATTTTACAGATATTAAAAATTATTTTACAAAGAGTAAGACAAGCAACAGTTGCGACTTTCCAGTTCAATTTAAAAAAAAAGGTTGTGGAATTTGTAGTTACTTTGAGCATTGAGTAAGATTGATACAATAGCAATATTTTGAGATTTCTGAGTTAAGTTCATTTTCGAGCTTGTTGCAGTGATATTAAAAAATTTGCATTTGGCTCATTGGTGAAAATGTGTCTGTTGATGTCAGAATTTCTAGGTGACAGGTGAGCAGCAATAATTTTAAGTAGGATAGGCAGCATCTCTTTCTAGTTGGAAATATCAGTGGGTCAGATAAATTACAGAAACTTTTTCTATCAATACAGCAGTAGAATATTTTCAGTATGTGACATGGAGATCACCATTTTCCAAATTGGAGAACAACAACTATTGCTTCTCCTACTGAGACATATTAAATATTAAACTAAAGTTTATTTTGTAAGCAAAAATTTACAAATCTTGGCTGTTTATATTTTACAGAGAAGAAGGTGGCCTATATTTATTGATCTTCTATTAACTAAAAGGTTTTAATAACAAATTTACCCAAATCAAAAAGCCATTTTTATACAACATTTTATAATTTTAAGAACGAAAATAACACCTGGTCATTGTTTAATTTTTGGCAAAATGTTCACGAGAATATACTTTTTTATTTTTGTATAATTTATTAGTAATTAACAAAATTGTTTGGGTTCATTAGTTGGAACATAGGTATAAACCAGTAGAAATAAAAACTGATCGTGGATGTCTCAATGAGTTTTCACTAAATTTGTTTTAAATTTTCTTTTTTCAAATACTAATCAATGCAAATATGTTTATTAAATTTATTTAAATGTTAAAACCCAATTCATGTTTAATTTTATGTAGTTACATTTTAATCAGTCATATGGTTACATATATATTTGTAATATATTCTCACATCTTCTTTAATGTCTTTAAAAAAATCTTATGCAAATTATTTGCCAATATGATCTGAAATGAACTTTACTCTTGCAGAGTAAAATGAAAATGTAAAATATTGCTCTTTTGGTACAATCAAATATAAAACTCTTTACGCCACAACTAAAATATAATATCAATAATAATCGTGACTGAATGGAAATATTTTAAAAGTCCTCATCCGAAGACTGCATTTTTGCTCTCATTCTTATAAGCATCTGACAAATTATAATATTATTTTCAATAATTATTTATTTAAGTATTTTAAAAAGTATTTTACTTAACTTTCTTACTTCTTTATTTGGTCTTACCATTACCCCTTTCAATTAGTATCCTTATTAATTATTATATGTTTGATTATTTTATTGTCTGGCATTTCTATAGTTTTCCCTACTTCTACACCTATTTCATATATATTTTTGCTAATATTTTATCTTAAAAGCAAAATTAAACAACTATTACAAAATTCAATTCAGTTATTATTTAAACTGTTAGCTTTTTCTATGTTTCTCATTTCGTACTGAATTATTATTCTCAATTTATTTATTTTTTAAATTATTTTTTATTAAATAGCCAAAATCACTACCAAGCATTCAGGTTAGATGCCAATTTGTAACTGTTTGTGACAGATCTGGACAGTGGTAATAAAGATACTTGAGTACCATATTGGTTATCAGTAAAGTTCCTGAGAATTTGAAAATGATAAATGTCAAATGAAACAATAATATGTGATTAAAAATTGATGATTAATACTAAAAGACAACTATCTGAAATTTTACACATGAATCGAATTAACGAAAAGGTGATACAAAATCAAAGAAAATGTAATGTAGTCACATTGTAAATTACAGTTATTGTCAGACATACTTATATTCTTAAAATATAATAGACCATCATATTTTCAGATCACTAAATCATTTTAACATTCTAAATCAAGAGTGAAATCCTCTATAAATTAATAATTTATGTTAGGCTTAAATTAGATTCCCATCTATTACTGTAAAACCCATAGAAAATTAGTCTACAACATTAGCATTATTAAACAATATTATGTATAAATTTGGTAGTATAAATTTTATCTCACAAGTTATTACAACATTAAAGTATAATTTTAATCAAATAATATTAATGCAAACCATCTATATTACAGTATATAATTTATTTACATTTGAATAAAAAAATATGAGATGACAGAGAGGAGACTATGTTAAACTGAACTACATTATTTTCTAATAAACGTAATGCTAAACATTAAGACTATAAAGTATTAAAAATCTACAACTATAAATTCTAAAAGGCAAATAAGTAATTAAAGTATATAAATAAATTTTTATAGATGTTAACATTGTTCAGGTGATTACACTTTATAGCATTAAAATTTTGTCAGGTGCTCTATTTAAAAAGCCTTTTTATATTAAGCTTACTTTTTGCCAACCACTTTTCATTATTTTTTTCATTTATTTCTTTCTATATTATAGAGTATATCACACTATCTTAAAAGCTATAATATGTATTTTTGATGATTTATAAACATTTTCAATTTAGTTACCTTCTTTATATTTTAAATTATGGATGTCATATATCTTCACCTCATTAAAGACATAAATATTCCATAATAGAGAACTTTCATTTAGCATGAATATGTCGAAAAACAATTTTAACTTAGATTAGAGACAATCACAAATTGCAGATCATGTGACCAATAAGCTTTGAAATGATAATTATTTAGACTACTTTGTATCCAGGATAAATGACACACACCATAGCTTTAAATGACAGACATCAACATGATCATATTATAATACTGATTTTTTTATCCTAAACTAGTCTTATTAATAAAAATAAGTTTTGATGTTTTTTTACAAACAGTTAATAGTGACTGATAAAAAAAGTGACACTGAAATTGCAGAAGATAGTGTGGAAGTTTTATAAAAATTATAATTTACACTTTTTATTTATGATGTCCACTGTTGTATTGCTCTTCTAATAATATTTAAGTTAATTGTATTAATTACAATAACAAAAATAATTGTTACAATACAAAAATCCTTTTTATAACTTTATATTTTTACTAAATAATCTTGAATCTTTTTTTTAAAATCATATTTCGATTTTAAACTTTTACTAATTGAATTTTAAACTTTGAACATTGAACTCCAAATGTGAAATTTAGAAAGAATACAAACAAATTTTAAATCAGTGAAATAAAATGAAAATTTTCTTGTTTCTTTAACTTATTTATCTACTTTTTTTTTAAAATTATCATTATTAGTAAAACTTTCACCACAAAAGTAAACAATGATTTAACACTCTTGTTGTCAATCATGTATTTTGTTTTGCTCCTATCATTACTACTACTACTATTATTATTATTATTATTATTATTATTATTATTATTATTATTATTATTATTATTATTATTATTATTATTATTATTATTATTATTATTATTATTATTATTATTATTATTATTATTATTATTATTATTATTATTATTATTATTATTAATTTAATTTAATTTATTAAACATATAATCTTGTTATAAATAAATCACGCATGGAGCTTAACAAAAATAGATGTGCAAATAAAATAAAAAAAAACATTAATATACAATAAAATAATTAAATAGAAATAAAAAGTTTTTGATTATCATCAATTATAATCCAGTTCATAATGAATTTTCTCAAAGTTTTCCTTGATAGGTCATTAACATTAAATCCAATGTTTCTTATAAAAATATTATAAAATCTTGGACCAAGATAACATTTCTGATATCTACAATGAGTTTTAAAGTACACTGGTTCAAATAATAAATCAAAATCACTTGATCTAGTCATCATTATTGATGAAGAATTATTTTTATTCATTTTTTTGTATTTAATATAACACAAAATATTCACTACTACTACTACTACTACTACTACTACTACTACTACTACTACTACTACTACTACTACTACTACTACTGCTACTGCTACTGCTACTGCTACTGCTACTGCTACTGCTACTGCTACTGCTACTGCTACTGCTACTGCTACTGCTACTGCTACTGCTACTACTACTACTACTACTACTACTAGTTTTAAAAAGTTTTTTATTATTATGTCTATATTGTTATTACAAATTAAAAATGTTACATAATTTCTATATTCTGATTACATGTTAAAAAAATTTTACATAATAATTTATATATATATATATAAATAAAATAGTAAACAAATATTACATGAATCATAAAGAGAAGAATATAAAATTGGGGCATGTAAATTAATGAGTAAGCTATTCATTGATGGTTGTAAGTTTTTTTAGTCCATTGCTGATTTTGTTTAAGAGTTATGATTGTGGAGATAATTTTATGAGGCTCCAGGTGGCATTGACTATATCCTCCGGGGCCAAAGAATGATCTCTCATTTTAATTTTTAGGATTTTATTTTCAAAAAGAGATTTATATTTTTGTGATGTTGGATTAAAAACAAAGTGACATCTTAAGAACCAGAGAGTAAAAATGATAAAGATGGACAGCCTTATATTGGGAAATATTCCTTTTTGAATATTTTCTAATAAGATGTCACATATTGGTTTAGAATTATAAATGAGTGTGGATATCAGTTGTCTATATATATGTAAGGCATTGCAGTGATATAAAAAATGTTGCATTGTTTCATCCTCCCTACCACATAAGGGACAGATAGGTTGAATGTTAGTATATTTCCTCTTATTGAAAAAAAATTCACTTGTTGGCAATGCATCCATGTTAATTTTGATGAGGAAGTCTAAGTATTTAGGTTCTAAATACCAAAATTTAAATTTTTGTATTAAAGATTTGTTTGTTAGTTTAAGTGTACTATCTGGTGTTTGAAGCTGATCTAGGTTAGTCATATTTTGATATGCATCCCAGTACTTAATTTTTGCTGTAAACATATTATCTGGTAATTTGTATTGACATATGTGTTGAATTAGGTTATTAATGAACTTATTGTTAATAGGTGGAGGTGTGTCAGTAGGAGATATTGGAATGAAAACCTGAAAATTCTGAAAGTTAGTGCAGATTTTAAATAGTGTATTATAGGATTTTTGATAATAAAAGGTATTTATTGAATGCAAAGATAAGCCATTAAATTTTGAATGCTTTTGGAGTTTATTAATGCTAATAGAAATTGTCTTCTGGTTCCAGATCAATTTAGTACATAGAGAATTTTTTTTCTTAATGAATGAGGTTGTGAATTTAATGGTGGGTGAATAGAAATTAATTTTTGGATAGATTAGCATGTTAATTAGAGATATCTTGCTGTGTATTGAAAGATAAGCTTTAGTTAGAGAATTAATAATTTTTTGTATAGAAATGATTAATTGATTTTGTATATGTATTCTCATTATATTTACTGATTGATGGAAGGGTATTCCCAGAAAGTTATGAGGTCAGGTTTCAACTTTGTTTTAATTGGAGTGCCAGTAAGTATGGACCATGTGGCCACTTTTTCGGGATTGAATTTTAGAGTATAATCTTTTGTGTATTTTTATAATATGTTATGTAGTTTTGGTAACAATTTCTGTGAGGGAAGAAAAACAGTTATGTCATCCATGAATGAAATATGATTAATTGTATGGTTTAAAAAAATTGTTTGTATTCCCGGTAGTTCAGTTTCAATTTGAAGTAAGAGGGGATTAATGTAGGTGATGAAGAGGAGGGCACTAAGGGGTGAACCTTGGGGAATTGAATTATGTGGAGTGAATTCTGATGACATTTTTCCATTTAAGGTGATGTGTATGTTTCTATTTATAAAGAGATTAGCTAAAATATACATAATTGGAATCGGGATTCCATGACTACCAAGCACTTCTAAGAGTTTTTCAATAGGCACAGAATCAAAGGCAGCTTCAATATCTAATTGTACTGCAATAGATGCAGCTTTTCTATGGTGGTGAATGTCATCAGTTAGTGCCCTAAATAAGACATGAGCCTCAGGGATGGATGAGCCTTTTTTGGCAAACTGAAATTTAGATAGAGTAGGTAATATAAGAGGCTGGATTTTATCTTTAATAATGGATTCTATTATTTTAATGATTAGTGGGGACATAGATATAGGTCTAAGATTATTGAGAGGGGAGGGTAGTAAAGGTTTTTTTTAGAAAGGGCACTAGTGAGACAGGATAGAGTAGTTCTATACTATGAATTTGATTTGACAAGTAATGTAGCATATTGTAAATTATGGGAATAGTAAAGTGGCTAAGGTGTTCAAGCAAAAATTTCAGAATGGCATGTGTTCCTGGATGCGAGTTGTTTGGAATAGTTTTTAATTTATTTGTAATGTCTTCTTTAGATATATTAAGGATAGTTTGTGACATACCAAAATAAAGTGGAGCGAGAATTGGCATAGGTAGCTTTTGAAATTTAGTTTTAAAATATTGTTTAATTGGTGGAAGCATATTTATTCCGGTAATCATTTTATCATTTATTAATATGGATGAGGGTGTGGTTATATTAGAGTTATAGCCTAATGCCCATTTGATATATGCCCTTGACCAGTCATGGGTGTTTTTTAAAAAAAATTTGGCTTTTTGAATAGAAAGATAATTAGCTAGTGTAAGTTGTGTCTGTTTGAACTCTTGCTTTAGTAACATTATGGTATTAACTGAATTTGAGCTGGTAGGTGTGCTTTCTAGCTTCATATGCAGTATATCTAATTTTTTTGCTAAGTGCAGTAGGAGAAGGATTTCTTGCAGTATAATGTTTGATGTTAGAAGCTAAAATATTAATGAAGGAAAACCAAGCTTCTGTTGGTTGGAGTGAAAGTATGTCAATTTTTTTAAAATAAATGTATGCATTAGATATTATGGCTTCAGGAGCATTTGTTTTTAATAATAAACGGGTGGTATTGTTCAGTAAAAGTGTTGAGTGTATCTGCATATCTAAATTTAATACGACATTAAGGGTATGATGGTCAGAAAAAGCTACTGGGTTTAGGGAGGGTGTAATTATAAAGTGCAATTCAGGAGAGTAAAAGAGTAGATCTATTAGTGATGAATGATTTTTAGTGGAAAATGATATTGTATTTGATGAAAAGAAACCTGAGCTCATTAGCCTTTTGTTAATTTTATGAAGATATTTCATCGTAAAGTCTTGGTATGACATATTAAAGTCACCCAAGAGAATTATGGGGTGTGGATTTGTTGCTAGTGTTAAATTAATTATGTTAATAAGCTGGTGTATGAGTATTGGTTGATTATATAAGTATAATGCTATAATATTTATTGTGCATGCTGCATTATGAAGAGTGATGATAATCATGTGTTGATCAATATATAAGATGTTGAAAGATTGGAATGGAGAATTCCTATTGATGAGTACTCCTATTCCTGCAGCTGAATAGTTTGATGTGGAAAATCTGGTATATCCAAACTTGGCAAGATGCTGCTCAGGTTTAAAAGGAGAACTTACTGAGCATTTGGTTTCTGTAAAAAAAAGAATATGTGGTGTGAATTGCCGAATCCAGCTGGTAATGGCAAACATTCTATGGGGTGAGTTTATCCCTCTGACATTAACTTCAGTAATTGATACTAGCATGAGTAATTCTAGATTGTACAATGATTATGGTAATTTGTTGTATATGCATAATGTTTGTAGTTGTTAATGATCTTGGTAGTGGAAAGTAAGATTTTATGGAGTAAGTATAGTCATATGAAGACTGGAACAGTCTATCCAATGTAACAGTGGGATAGGATGTTAAAGGAAGGTAATAATTTTGTATAGTATATAATGAGAATAGATATAGCATGTTTAATAATAAAAGGAAAAATGTATTAGTGAGTTTATAATTTATAGATATATGTGTTTGTTTATTATAAAGTTTATGTTTATTTAGTTTACGGGTATAAGATGTAATTATGTGTGGTTGTTTGTCATGTAGTGTGTGTATAATATTATTAATGTGATATATGTATTTTAGCTGGGTAAGTGTAATCAGCAATGAACCCCTACCAAACATAAAAATTAACAAAAAAATCATTACAACAGAGTATTTAACACAAATTGGATAAAATAAAAATAAAATAAAAACGGTTGGATATAGTTCTTCATTCATGATATATCACTAAGTTTTGTTTGGTTTAATGTGTCCAGGATAATTTGCATTAGGATTATCTGATGTGTGTTCAGTATTAACTTTTATTTTCTTATGTGTTCTTCTGTGGATATCAACACCAGCTAAATATACCTGCTGTTGTGGTGTTGAAGTGGAAGCAACTGAACGCAATTGTCTATCCGAGTGTGTGTCCGTTGGAGTTCCTGTTATTTGGAGGTCAGAGTTATTAGATTTTATTTTCTTTTTAAACGGAATGGATTGCTTTGTTGGAGCATGATTCACTGGTGATTTACATTTTATAGCGGTAGATCGATTATTATTATCTTGAATCAATTCAGTTACATCAATTCCCTTTTTTCTTTTTGCAATTTTTTTATTTTTTGTCACTAATTGAAACGGAATGGAATCTTCCGCGAAAATATCTTCAAGCTCACTTGATGAGGATGAGCTAATATTCTCATCATCAAGTTCTGAGTTACTAATTATTGGTACATCCAGGTGTATTGGTATTGATTGTTTGTCAGAGATAATCAAGGTTGATGAATCCCGGGTTTGTGGTAACTCCGTTTGGGTATTATCATTATCTCCTGTTTGACTTAAAGTTGGTGTTATTTTGATGTTGATATTTTCGTTATATTTTGTTGTATTTAATTGGCTCCAGCAACGATGTGTTCTCGAGTGTTTTAATCCGCATTTTTGACATACTTTGGTAGGGCAGTCTTGTATTAAATGCGATCGTTGTTTGCAATGAAAGCACTGGGGTGGTAAACCTCTGAAAGTGACGATTACTGGTGAGATGTCTGTTTCATGTACAGTTGGTATATCACTAGGTGTAACATTCTTGTTTAATGTTATGCTAAACGTCGCAATATTTAAAAATACTGGGATAACTGCATTTTTATCAAGCAGATATTTAAAGTTTGTTATTTTCCCGTATTTTGACAGAATTAATTGCAAGTCAATTTCATTAAAATCAACGTGGCAGTTTTTGATTCTTCCTTGTAGAGATAGGGGTCGCTCCATATCGATGTAACAAAGGATTCTTGAGTTCAAAAATTTAATATTATTTTTGAAAATATTCCTTTGCATTTTATTATGGAATTCTATGCATAAATATCTATTATTAGGATGGTATAATATTTTATAAATAAATGTCCATAATTTTTTTTCAGTCAAAAGTTGATAAAATTCATCCATAGGAAATTTAAATAAATCACATTCCGTGTTTGTAACTGCCATTATTAACGTTTTCTCGCTATGAAATTTTTGGAACGATCTAAAGAGACTTTGAGGTATGGTTTGGTTAAAATTATTTGTGTACTGAGCATATAATTCCGAAGTAATTAATTGGGTATCATCTGGTATTATATTTACATTATTTTGTTCGTCTTCATTATCATTTTCTAGGCCTAATACTTCTGTTAAGTATTCAGTTGAATTTTGCACGTTACTGGTAATATTATCGGCATGAGATTTAACTGCTCTAGCATACAAATTATTTTCTTTTATTTGATTTTCCTTTAGATCTTGTTTGAAAAAATGTTGATTATTGTCTGATTCTTGCATAAGGTTATTAGCATTAATATTATTAGTTGTTTTCGGTAATTCTGGGAAACTGTCAATGTTTTCGATACACTCTTGCATGCTCGTTTGAACGTTAATAGAGCCGAACGTTTTCCTAGGTTTCATTAGCTTTGCTTGCAGTTTCATTTGATTGCAAGTTTGAATTGTATTATTCGATTTATTTTGGTTATTGATTGTAATTTGAACATCTTCAGTTTGAAATAATGAATTATTATTAGACATAACAGAATTATTTGTAGGCTCACTTACGTTTGTCATTTGATTTAGAAGCAATGAGTCTTTCGACTCCATAGTTATAGAACAGATAAATTAAATCTGTCAGATTTTAAAAAAAGGAAGTAGATTTTACCTACCTAATTGTTTATTCCGGTGTAATAAACTATAATGATAAAAGTATCAACCACAAGTAGACTCAAATAGTAGAATTTCAATGAAAATTTTAAAATTATTTTGGAGCCAAAACGACGTGCTTGTGAGGCATGGTGGCCATCTTGACTACTCTACTACTACTACTACTACTACTACTACTACTACTACTACTACTACTACTACTACTACTACTACTACTACTACTACTACTACTACAAGTTTTTAAAGTACTTTATTTGATATCATAAGAACATGTATGAAAATACAATTTTAAAACATGTTACAATAACTGATCTACAATTTAGAATTGAAAATTATTAACAAAATTATTATTATGAATACATGAAATATTTTTTTCATTAATAATGTTGAAAAACTGAGGAAAAAAATTAATCAATAACAGTAACAATATTAAATACATATATGACAACAAAACTCACTTACATACAGCAAATATGTTATTCATATTTCACAGTGGTGTTGGTAATTTGATCAAACTCCAAGTGGCTGATACTATATCTGTTGGAGCTAGTGCTTGATCTCTTGTTTTAATTTTTCCTAACTTATTGAGAAAAAGTGATTTAAGTTTACGAGATGTGGGATTGAATATAAAGTGGCATCTCATAAACCAGAGTGTGTATAGTATAAAGATTGTTATTCTTATTGTTGGAAACAACCCTCTTTGAATATTTTCTATCAATACTGTCAATGAGCATTTTGGATTATGGGTTATATCAGCAATTAGTTCTCGATATGTTTTGAGAGAAGTACACTGAGAAATAAAATGTTCTGTTGTTTCTTCCTCTTTATTACATAGTTGACAAATGGCATCTATGTTTGGAGATCTCCATCTTCCAGCCAGAAAAGCATTGGTAGGTAAAGCTCTAAGGTTGATTTTTATTAGAAAATCTAAGTACTTAGGCTCCAAGTACCAGAATTTAAATTTTTGGATTATAGCTTTATTTGTGATATTAATTAAGCTAATGGGATTTTCAAAGGGACTGGAATTAGTTGTTATGTAATGTGCTTCCCAATACTTAATTTTAGTTGAGAAAAGGTTTGTAGCAGGTACTTTATGTTTGAATATTGTTTTTATTAGATTGTTAATGAATTTATTTTTAATAGGAGGTGGAGTGTCTGTAGGTGATATTGGAAGAAACACTTGGAAATTTTCATATGTCATATAAAGTTTCATTAATGCATTGTGAGTTTTTTGGTAATAGAATGTTGAAATGCAGTGTAATGACAGGCCATTTTGTCTTGAATGTTTTTGCAGACTTTTGATGCTTATTACCACTGCCTTTTTATTCCATATGAGTTTGGTGCAAAAAGAGTTAATTTTTTTCTTAAATTAGTTAGTAAATTTAATGATAGGTGCATAGTAATTTATTTTTGGGAAAATTAATATGTTAATGAGTGATATTTTAATATGTAATGAAAGATATGCTTTTGAAAGTGAGGTTGTCACCTTTTCAATTGCAGATATTAATTGTTCTTGTATTATCTTTCTCATTGCATTCATAGACAGATGAATTGGGAGACCAAGAAATTTGTGGGGAAGGGAACTGCAAACTGAATGAATTTGATTACCAGAAAGTATACTCCAAATAGATGTTTTTTCTTTGTTAAATTTTAAACTATAAGTTGCAGAGTAATTTTCTAAAATGGTATACACTAAAGGCAAATGTTTTTTGGATGGCAAAAAGATGACTATATCATACATGTATGAAATATGATTGATGGATTGGTTTATGAGGGGTACATATATTACTGGCAATTTAGATTCTATTTCTAGTAGGAGGGGGTTAATATATGTGATAAAAAACAGTGAACTAAGGGGAGAGCCTTCTGGTATTGAGTTGTGTGGTGTGAAGTCAGGGGACATTTTGCCATTAAGAGTGATGTGTATTTTTCTATTGATAAGCAGGTTTGCTAGAACATACATTATAGGTATTGGAATTTTATGTTGACTAAGCACCTGTAGCAGCTTGTCCACAGGCACCGAATCGAATGCAGCCTGTATGTCTAATTGAATTGCAAGAGGTGCTGATTTTCTAGCTTGTCTTACATCCTCTATTAATATTTTACATAACATAAGTGCTTCAGAAGTAGAACATCCCTTTCTAGCAAACTGAAACTTAGACAACCCAGGAAGTATTAGGGGTTGAATTTTGTCTTTTAAAAGAGACTCTATTAGTTTGATGATCAGAGGAGACATTGAAATAGGGCATAGATTATCTAGAGGAGAAGGAAGTGTATTTTTCTTTAGAAAAGAGACCAGTGATACTGGATAAAGTTGGTCAATGTTATATATTTGTTTTGATAGATAATTTATCATATTGTGTACTATTGGGATAGTAAAGTGGCTAAGATGTGATAATAAAAATTTTGGAATTGCATGTGTACCTGGGTGTGTATTGTTGGGAAAAGCGTTCAACTTGAGAGCAATTTCATACTTTGTAATGTTATGTTCTTCTGTGGTAAAACCAAAGTGAAATGAAGAAAATTTTGGAAAAGGAAATTTTTGGAGTCTAGATTTAAAGTGGTAATATATTTGCGGAGTCATGTCTTCCCCAGCAATCATTTTTGAATCAAAAATAATAGATGAAGGAGTTAATTTTTTGGGAGTATAACCTAAAGCCCATCGAATATATCCTTTAGACCAGTTATGGGGATTAGCTAGAAAAATTTTTGCTTTTTTTATAGAGAGATAATCAGCCAGTATGAGCTGGGTTTGCTTGTATTCTTGTTTTAAAAACATTATTGATGTAACTAAAGAAAAGTCACATGAAGTATTTTTTAGTTTTAAGTGTATTGTATCTAACTTATTAAAAAGATTAGTGGGAGAACTATTTTTGGAGGTATAATGTCGAATTGTAGAAGAGATTATGTTAATAAATGATAGCCAGTCCTCTACTGGGTTTAAAGATAGTATGTCTACCTTCTTAAAATAAATATAAATCTCAGAGAGAACAGCTTCAGGTGTGGTGGATTTTAAAAGAAGATGAGTAGTTTTATTTAGAGGAAGAATTGGTTGATGTTGCATGTGTATTGCAAGTTCCACATTAAGTGCTAAATGATCAGAGAAAATTACAGGACATAGAGAGGGATTTATTATGAAATGTAGATCTGATGAATAGAATACAAGGTATATTAGAGAGGAGTGTTTTTTAGTGTAGAATGAAATGGAGTTAGTTGGAAAAAAACCTTCAGCACTCATGAGATTTTTATTAATCAAATGAAGGTATTTTAATGTAAAATTCTTATAAGACATGTTAAAATCACCCATAATTATAGTTGGGTAAGAATTTGTAGCTAATATTAAATTTATTTTAATTATTAATTGGTGAATTAACAATGGCTGATTATATAAATAGAATGTTATAAGATTCACTGTAAAAGAAGAATGATAAAGAATAATTATAGTCATATGCTGATCTAAGTACAAAATTTTAAAAGTTTGAAAAGGAGAACAATGATGGATGAGAATCCCTACCCCAGCCGCAGCAATATCAGATGTTGAAAATTTACTGTATCCAAATTTACTAAGGTAGAGTTCAGGATTAAATGCTGAATGTACTGAGCATTTTGTCTCTGTAAATAAAAGGATATGGGGTGAGAATTGCCTTATCCAGTTGCTAATTGCATATATTCGCTGGGTAGAGGTAATACCCCTTACATTGACTGCTGTAATAGAAAGACTCATATTATCAATTATATAAAATATTGGGAGAATGATATTTTATAGTTTATTGTATAATGAATGGGACAACTAATATTAGTAAAAGTATAATAGGAATGTGTTAAATAGAAAAGAAAAATTATAATAATACACCACTGTGAAAACAATGAACTTACCCTTGCAAGTGAAGTTCTATTGAGTTTGTTGTGCATATTTTTGTTCATAAACATAATAATTATTTTCACATTTTGAATTAAATCCAAAAAATTGTCCTGGTTTGAAAGTCTATATGTGTTATTTATGCAACTCATCTTGATAGTCTATTTTTAATGGTGCTTCAAAGTCTGTCTCTGTATTTTGAGATATGGTATTTGTTATGATATCCTTAGATTTAGTAGATCTTCTGTGTACATCCACTCCTGCCATCAGAAGAAGCTGCTCCTGTGTCAATTGATTTGTACTTTGTTTTTGTCTGGTCCAATGAAGTGTTGATTCATTAGCCGGATAATCTGTTTCACCTGTTTTATTTGTGAGTTATTTTTTTAATGCTGGTGTGGTAGACTTGGTATCATTTTTCTTTGATTTTCTTTCACTATGTTTGTCAGGTTCATTAGTTTGTATAGGCTCTTGCTGCAATGCAGATTTTTTCCTCTTGTGCATTCATTTCTTAGTCTTTACTTTAATTGCTTGGAACTCTTCATCAGAGCAAGGAAATGGTAAGGTATCACTCATGTACTCTGTTTCTGTTTCCTCCTGTGAGGTATAAGATTTATTTGGTATACTATTCATGGAGCTATTTTGACTAGGATCATCAAAGCTGAGATTTTGCTTATTTGTGTTGCTGTCTTCATTATTGGAAATAAATTCATCAAGGCTGAGATTTTGCATATCTGTGGTTTTGTCTTCATTATTGGGAATAAGTTCATCAAGGCTGAGATTTTGGATATCTTTGTTGTTGTCATCATTATTGGGAATAGGTTCATCTACTTTTGTTTTTTCAGGGTTACTTTGTATATTGGGAATAGTTTTATCTACTTTTGTTTTTTCAAGGTTACTTTGCATGAGTCTGATTTCATTATTAGCTATTGGATCTCTACTGCACTGATGCGTATTTGTTTTTTTAATACCACACTTTTTACAAAAGCGGTTAGGGCATTCTTTGACAAGATGATCTCTGGCTTTACAAAAAAACACTGAGATGAAATGCCTCTGAAAGTAACTATCAAAGGTGAAGAATCTGTTGCATGTAATGTTGGTATATCTGTTGGTTCCATATTTTTCTTCAATGACATAGTGAAATGAGCAGTATTGGTTAGAACTGGCTGTGTGGCTCTTTTTTCCCATACATATTTAAAGTTGGCTACAGTTCCAACATTTTTTAGTAAATCTTGTAGATCATCAGCTTTAAAGTCTACATGACAGTTCTTAATTTGTCCATTCAAATTTGTAGATCTATCAATGTCTATGTAACAAATAAATTTTCCATTAAGAAAGTGAATATGTTTTTTCAAATATTTGTTTCTGAGCCACATTATGATATTCTATTGTTTTATATATGCTATTAGGATGATCTAGCACTTTGTATATCATTGACCAAAGTTTTTTTCTGATAGATAAGAATATAATTCATCAGTAGGAAAATTCATGACTGAAGAATTAGTATCTGTTATAGCTATTGTAGACGTTTTAATACTTTTAAATTTTTGAAATGATTTAAGAACTGTTAAAGGAATTGTTTGTATAAATTTTTCACATACAAAAACATAATCTGTATTACTAGTTGATAATAAATTTGTATTTTCTTGTTCCATTTGTAGTTCATTGTCAAAATTAAAAATTTCTGTTAAATTTTCTTCTGTAATTACATTGTTATCTTGTTCAGATTTTTGCTTTAAAATACTAGCATAAGTTTGTTTAATATTCTTATTTAATTCAATAGAATCAGATGCCTCAGGCAAATTAGTATTGTTAAATTTATTTCTTGTTTTAGATAAATCAGATAAGGCTTCAGCCATATTGGATCCAGTTTTTACTTTTGAAAAAGAACTATTGTTAACTTTGACTTTTTCTAGATCTTGATAAGAATTATTTTTATCTAAGCTATTATTAGCAATTTTTAAATTAGAATTAGAATCAGAAATATTAGACATTTTAAATCTAATATTCTTCTTTATATTAACAACAATTTTGCTCGAAATAGAGCTTACCTTTAAGTGGAAAATTTCCTTTTTCTTTTGGTATACTTTTCACTATCAAATTCAATCAAAAACCAATAAAACTTAAGTCTAAAGCAGGAGCTGAAATGAGTCAACTTTCTCTGTCAAGAGCCAAGATCACTACTACTACTACTACTGATACTGCTACTGCTGCTGTTGCTGCTGCTACTACTACTACTACTACTACTACTTCTACTACTACTACTACTACTACTACTACTACTACTACTACTACTACTACTACTACTACTACTACTACTACTACTACTACTACTACTACTACTACTACTACTACTACTACTACTACTACTACTACTACTACTACTACTACTAGTTTTAAAGTACTTTATTTGATATCATAAGAACATTTATGAAAATACAATTTTAAATCATGTTACAAAAACTGATCTACAATTTAGAATTGAAAATTATTAACAAAATTATTATTATGAATACATGAAATATTTTTACATTAATAATGTTGAAAAACTGAAGAAAAAAATTAATCAATAACAGTAACAATATTAAATACATATATGACAACAAAACTCACTTACATACAGCAAATATGCTATTCATATTCCACAGTGGTGTTGGTAATTTGATCAAACTCCAAGTGGCTGATACTATATCTGTTGGAGCTAGTGCTTGATCTCTTGTTTTAATTTTTCCTAACTTATTGAGAAAAAGTGATTTAAGTTTACGAGATGTGGGATTGAATATAAAGTGGCATCTCATAAACCAGATTGTGTATAGTATAAAGATTGTTATTCTTATTGTTGGAAACAACCCTCTTTGAATATTTTCTATCAATACTGTCAATGAGCATTTTGGATTATGGGTTATATCAGCAATTAGTTCTCGATATGTTTTGAGAGAAGTACACTGAGAAATAAAATGTTCTGTTGTTTCTTCTTCTTTATTACATAGTTGACAAATGGCATCTATGTTTGAAGATCTCCATCTTCCAGCCAGAAAAGCATTGGTAGGTAAAGCTCTAAGGTTGATTTTTATTAGAAAAATCTAAGTACTTAGGCTCCAAGTACCATAATTTAAATTTTTGGATTATAGCTTTATTTGTGATATTAATTAAGCTAATGGGATTTTCAAAGGGACTGGAATTAGTTGTTATGTAATGGGCTTCCCAATACTTAATTTTTGTTGAGAAAAGGTTTGTAGCAGGTACTTTATGTTTGAATATTGTTTTTATTAGATTGTTAATGAATTTATTTTTAATAGGAGGTGGAGTGTCTGTAGGTGATATTGGAAGAAACACTTGGAAATTTTCATATGTCATATAAAGTTTCATTAATGCATTGTGAGTTTTTTGGTAATAGAATGTTGAAATGCAGTGTAATGACAGGCCATTTTGTCTTGAATGTTTTTGCAGACTTTTGATGCTTATTGCCACTGCCTTTTTATTCCATATGAGTTTGGTGCAAAAAGAGTTAATTTTTTTCTTAAATGAGTTAGTAAATTTAATGATAGGTGCATAGTAATTTATTTTTGGAAAAATTAATATGTTAATGAGTGATATTTTACTATGCAATGAAAGATATGCTTTTGAAAGTGAGGTTGTCACCTTTTCAATTGCAGATATTAATTGTTCTTGTATTATCTTTCTCATTGCATTCATAGACAGATGAATTGGGAGACCAAGAAATTAGTGGGGAGGGGAACTGCAAACTGAATGAATTGGATTACCAGAACGTATACTCCAAATATATGTTTTTTCTTTGTTAAATTTTAAACTATAAGCTGCAGAGTAATTTTCTAAAATGGTATACATTAAAGGCAAATGTTTTTGGATGGCAAAAAAATTACTATATCATCCATGTATGAAATATGATTGATGGATTGGTTTATGAGGGGTACATATATTCCTGGCAATTTAGATTCTATTTCTAGTAGGAGTGGGTTAATATATGTGATAAAAAACAGTGAACTAAGGGGAGAGCCTTGTGGTATTGAGTTGTGTGGAGTGAAGTCAGGGGACATTTTGCCATTAAGAGTGATGTGTATTTTTCTATTGATGAGCAGGTTTGCTAGAACATACATTATAGGTATTGGAATTTTATGTTGACTAAGCACCTGTAGCAGCTTGTCCATAGGCACTGAATCGAATGCAGCCTGTATGTCTAATTGAATTGCAATAGGTGCTGATTTTCTAGCTTGTCTTACATCCTCTATTAATATTTTACATAACATAAGTGCTTCAGAAGTAGAACATCCTTTTCTAGCAAACTGAAACTTAGACAACCCAGGAAGTATTAGGGGTTGAATTTTGTCTTTTAAAAGAGACTCTATTAGTTTGATGATCAGAGGAGACATTGAAATAGGGCGTAGATTATCTAGAGGAGAAGGAAGTGTATTTTTTTTTAGAAAAGGGACCAGTGATACTGGATAAAGTTGGTCAATGTTATATATTTGTTTTGATAGATAATTTATCATATTGTGTACTATTGGGATAGTAAAGTGGCTAAGATGTGATAATAAAAATTTTGGAATTGCATGTGTAACTGGGTGTGTATTGTTGGGAAAAGCGTTCAACTTGAGAGCAATTTCATACTTTGTATTGTTATGATCTTCTGTGGTAAAACCAAAGTGAAATGAAGAAAATTTTGGAAAAGGAAATTTTTGGAGTCTAGATTTAAAGTGGTAATATATTTGCGGAGTCATGTCTTCCCCAGCAATAATTTTTGAATCAAAAATAATAGATGAAGGAGTTAATTTTTTGGGAGTATAACCTAAAGCCCACCGAATATATCCTTTAGACCAGTTATGGGGATTAGCTAGAAATTTTTTTGCTTTTTTTATAGAGAGATAATCAGCCAGTATGAGTTGGGTTTGCTTGTATTCTTGTTTTAAAAAACATTATTGATGTAACTGAAGAAGGGTCACATGAAGTATTTTTTCAGTTTTAAGTGTATTGTATTTAATTTATTAACAAGATTAGTGGGAGAACTATTTTTGGAGGTATAATGTCGAATAGTAGAAGAGATTATGTTAATAAATGATAGCCAGGCCTCTACTGGGTTTAAAGATAGTATGTCTACCTTCTTAAAATAAATATAAATCTCAGAGAGAACTGCTTCAGGTGTAGTGGATTTTAAAAGAAGATGAGTAGTTTTATTTAGAGGAAGAATTGGTTGATGTTGCATGTGTATTGCAAGTTCCACATTAAGTGCTAAATGATCAGAGAAAGTTACAGGACATAGAGAGGGATTTATTATGAAATGTAGATCTAGTGAATAGAATACAAGGCCTATTAGAGAGGAGTGTTTTTAGTGTAGAATGAAATGGAGTTAGTTGGAAAAAAGCCTTCAGCACTCATGAGATTTTTATTAATCAAATGAAGGTATTTTAATGCAAAATTCTTATAAGACATGTTAAAATCACCCATGATGATAGTTGGGTAAGAATTTGTAGCTAATATTAAATTTATTTTAATTATTAATTGGTGAATTAACACTGGCTGATTATATAAATAGAATGTTATTAGATTCACTGTAAAAGAAGAATGATAAAGAATAATTATAATCATATGCTGATCTAAGTACAAAATTTTAAAAGTTTGAAAAGGAGAACAATGATGGATGAGAATCCCTACCCCAGCAGCAGCAATATCAGATGCTGAAAATTTACTGTATCCAAATTTACTAAGGTAGAGTTCAGGATTAAATTCCGAATGTACTGAGCATTTTGTCTCTGTAAATAAAAGAATATGGGGTGAGAATTGCCTTATCCAATTGCTAATTGCATATATTTGCTGGGTAGAGTTAATACCCCTTACATTGACTGCTGTAATAGAAAGACCCATATTATCAATTATATAAAATAGTGGGAGAATGATATTTTATAGTTTATTGTATAATGAATGGGACAACTAATATTAGTAAAAGTATAATAGGAATGTGTTAAATATAAAAGAAAAATTATAATAATACACCACTGTGAAAACAATGAACTTACCCTTGCAAGTGAAGTTCTATTGAGTTTGTTGTGCATATTTTTGTTCATAAACATAATAATTATTTTCACATTTGGAATTAAATCCAAAAAATTGTCCTGGTTTGAAAGTCTATATGTGTTATTTATGCAACTCATCTTGATAGTCTATTTTTAATGGTGCTTCAAAGTCTGTCTCTGTATTTTGAGATATGGTATTTGTTATGATATCCTTAGATTTAGTAGATCTTCTGTGTACATCCACTCCTGCCATCAGAAGAAGCTGCTCCTGTGTCAATTGATTTGTACTTTGTTTTTGTCTGGTCCAATGAAGTGTTGATTCATTAGCCAGATAATCTGTTTCACCTGTTTTATTTGTGAGTTTTGTTTTTTTTAATGCTGGTGTGGTAGACTTTGTATCATTTTTCTTTGATTTTCTTTCACTATGTTTGTCAGGTTCATTAGTTTGTATAGGCTCTTGATGCAATGCAGATTTTTTCCTCTTGTGCATTCGTTTCTTAGTCTTAACTTTAATTACTTGGAACTCTTCATCAGAGCAAGGAAATGGTAAGGTATCACTCATGTACTCTGTTTCTGTTTCCTCCTGTGAGGTATAAGATTTATTTGGTATACTATTCATGGAGCTATTTTGACTAGGATCATCAAAGCTGAGATTTTGCTTATTTGTGTTACTGTCATTATTGGAAATAAATTCATCAAGGCTGAGATTTTGCATATCTGCGGTTTTGTCTTCATTATTGGGAATAAGTTCATCAAGGCTGAGATTTTGGATATCTGTGTTGTTGTCTTCATTATTGGGAATAGGTTCATCTACTTTTGTTTTTTCAGGGTTACTTTACATATTGGCAATAGTTTCATCTACTTTTGTTTTTTCAGGGTTACTTTGCATGAGTCTGATTTCATTATTAGCTATTGGATCTCTACTGCACTGATGCGTTTTTGCTTTTTTAATACCACACTTTTTACAAAAATGGTTAGGGCATTCTTTGACAATATGATCTCTGGCTTTACAAAAAAAAACACTGAGGTGAAATGCCTCTGAAAGTAACTATCAAAGGTGAAGAATCTGTTGCATGTAATGTTGGTATATCTGTTGGTTGCATATTTTTCTTCAATGACATAGTGAAATGAGCAGTATTGGTTAGAACTGGCTGTGTGGCTCTTTTTTCCCATATATATTTAAAGTTGGCCACAGTTCCAACATTTTTTAGTAAATCTTGTAGATCATCAGCTTTAAAGTCTACATGACAGTTCTTAATTTGTCCATTCAAATTTGTAGGTCTATCAATGTCTATGTAACAAATAAATTTTCCATTAAGAAAGTGAATATGTTTTTCAAATATTTGTTTCTGAGCCACATTATGATATTCTATTGTTTTATATCTGCTATTAGGATGATCTAGCACTTTGTATATCATTGACCAAAGTTTTTTTTTCTGATAGATAAGAATAAAATTCATCAGTAGGAAAATTCATGACTGAAGAATTAGTATCTGTTATAGCTATTGTAGACGTTTTAATACTTTTAAATTTTTGAAATGATTTAAGAACTGTTAAAGGAATTGTTTGTATAAATTTTTCACATACAGAAACATAATCTGTATTACTAGTTGATAATAAATTTGTATTTTCTTGTTCCATTTGTAGTTCATTGTCAAAATTAAAAATTTCTGTTAAATTTTCTTCTGTAATTACATTGTTATCTTGTTCAGATTTTTGCTTTAAAATACTAGCATAAGTTTGTTTAATATTCTTATTTAATTCAATAGAATCAGATGCCTCAGGCAAATTAGTATTTTTAAATTTATTTCTTGTTTTAGATAAATCAGATAAGGCTTCAGCCATATTGGATCCAGTTTTTACTTTTGAAAAAGAACTATTGTTAACTTTGACTTTTTCTAGATCTTGATAAGAATTATTTTTATCTAAGCTATTATTAGCAATTTTTAAATTAGAATTAGAATCAGAAATATTAGACATTTTAAATCTAATATTCTTCTTTATATTAACAACAATTTTGCTCGAAATAGAGCTTACCTTTAAGTGGAAAATTTCCTTTTTCTTTTGGTATACTTTTCACTATCAAATTCAATCAAAAACCAATAAAACTTAAGTCTAAAGCAGGAGCTGAAATGAGTCAACTTTCTCTGTCAAGAGCCAAGATGGCTACTACTACTACTACTACTACTACTACTACTGCTACTGCTACTGCTGCTGTTGCTGCTGCTGCTACTGCTACTGCTACTACTACTACTACTACTACTACTACTACTACTACTACTACTACTACTACTACTACTACTACTACTACTACTACTAATAATAATAATAATAATAATAATAATAATAATAATAATAATAATAATAATAATAATAATAATAATAATAATAATAATAATAATAATAATAATAATAATAATAATAATAATAATAATAATAATAATAATAATAATAATAATAATATATTGTAACCTTCCCTGTCATAAACTGCATACTCATCAACAAATCACTAAGCACATTTTTAGGCATTTAATTTCAATGTAATCTTTGTCCATTACAACTAGAGAGTATACCTTCTTCAGATCTCTCTCCCTGCTTCAACACTCAATCTAAGCGAATCTACAATACACACCTATAATATTATAAGTGTTAAACCAAAGTTAAGATTTCCTTATTGGCCATGCTCACATGAAACTATACTTAGAGAAGATCACAAGGTCAGTAATAACTTCTGGTCAAACCAGCCTCAAAATCCATAAGTAAGCAAACAAACAAAAGATTATGAAATAAACTTACTCTTTATCAAACTAATAAATAACCAATGATTAGATCAATGAAATGAATGTGAAATTAAAATACAAATTAAGCAACAAGTAAATTAACGTGTAGATAATGTAATGGATAATGAAAATAAATAGAAATTAAATAATAAAATGAAATAAGTCAGATAATGGATAGAAAAGTAATAAATATGAATTATAATAATGAATGATTAAGATGATGATAGAATAAAAGTTAATGGATGATAAAGATGATAATGAAATAAGAGCTAATGAATAGTGAGTTAATTAGGATAAAGAATTAGGATGAAAAAAGAGCAAAGGAAAATGGGAATGACAGATGAAAAAGTGATGATGATGATAGATGAATTCCAGAACTCTAACTTTGGTATTAAATTAAATGCTAAGTAAACAACTAAATCAAATACGGATTTCAAGCTCAGCAAAACCAGAATATTCACTATAAAGTCAAAACAAGCTATATATGTTTCAGATAAAGAAGCAATTGATATTTTAAAATTTGGTTGACTTTTACAAAACAGTGAATGTTCCTAAATCCAATCCAACTATAATAAATAACTCAATTTAAAATCTATTATAAATGTTAGCGTCTACACTAAAAAATAATATAATTTAATCTTCTCATGGTTCATATTACTTAAAGTTTATTATACAACATATACTTGGGTCAGTGAAAGGGATTTTGCCACTACCCAACTTTAATGCACAAAATGATTCTCGATATAAAATTGAATTAATAAACACTTAGCAGTCCTAAGGAAACTTTATAACTAATATAAACTTTAAGCTTCCATTTGTATGAATAATTTTCACTAGTTAAACAAAGACTTACTGACTTTTTTCTCTTAAATAAGTAATAACAATGTGATCAAGATCAGTGAATGATAAATCCGCAGGTTCAAATAAAATGATTAAACCAATATCAAATGTTTAATCTTTTAGTACATCACCTAGAATAATATATATACTTTAGGTTAAAAATATTCTATTTATTAAGTAATGAAGCCCTAGATATACTCATAAATGACAGGGCTTAGTAAAATTACTCTGGTGTACCAACCCATAGTAACTTATACACTATTGAGTGATGATGATTTCCATATAATCATTGGATATGTCGATAGCAATAACAATAATAATGTATGTGTATGTTTAATTAGCAATAAGACTACTGATGACTAAGTAAATGTTTAACATAATAAAATTTATTTACAATATTCATTTTAGTTAGATACCTTACATGAAACAATATTCTTTAATTCCTATAATCAAGGATGGGAATTACTTGATATTCCTTTAACTATACACGTATAATGACAAACTTATATGTGATATCTCTTGTATCCCTATTATCGTGAGCTATATTTTAAATATTATTCTATCTTATAGAATAAGACTGTTACCATATGGGAATTACCCTACTATTTAAATTATATAATAAGTATATATCAATTTTTGGGATAAACAATCCTTTAAATTTCTTAATGGATTTTTAACTTAGTATCTCACATTGGATCTATTTAATTTATTAAAATATGGTAAGGGCAATTACCATATGCAATATTATTAATAATTTATCATTATTTACTGTAAAAGATTTATTATAGTGTTGGGGGACTAACATCATAAGTTAAATACATATATGACACAAAAATATTGCCTATGTCCAATCTAATCATTTAATAATTAAATGATCTTATCAATTCATTGGTGATTCACCAGTTGATAAAGATACTTCTATCTTGTTCATGTACACCCTTGCCATATTATGCAGAAGTTCTACATACACTAATAAATTTGGTTGGTCTGCCCACCAACTGATGATTATTACACATCATCATCAGGACACTATCCCAATTAAATAAACACTATGGATATACTAGTGTCCCGTAAGCTAACTTATTATATCCTTGCCATTGGATTATGAATACTAATTTTCACCATACATGGTGGAAAACTAACTCTAACTTCATGAAGGATCCACTAATAAAGGAGGTTTTACAAAACAACATGGAAGTTGCATAAAAAAAACAACATGAAAGTTGTATATTAAAATGGCTTATTCTAATACCTTCACTGGTATACAAGTGTGGGCAGTGCCTTGACATGTAAGATAAAAATCAGACTATAAGATTATCCTCTCTTAGGAATTAATTATGCTCTAAGCACTAACTCTTAAGTAGCCTCACAATATCATCCTTTCACTTAATCAGCAAGGAGAATTATCCTTTATCCCAAGCATAATACTAATATTATTATATTTGATGCTTTTATATTTAGCACAACTCTTCAGCTAACAGCTGGTATAAATTCTAATTAATGCAATAACAAGGTAAAACAACAATAATAGTGGAAACATAAATATTCCATTTTACAATGCATAAACTGTTAATGCTTGATAAACAAACCACCAATATCTAAATAAAATAACCTTTAATTATTTTAAAATAATTATTAAACCTTGTCATAGCAAGCCATGTACATGCAACGATAGATCAACTTACATTTGATATCTAAAATGGACATTTTAATTAATAGGCAATATTAAGAAATGAAAAAGGTTTATTAAAATTATCTCTTATAACAGAACAATTGTGTCATGAGGTATATAATTTTAGCAAGTTTGGATTTGTTTATTCCCTTTCAATATAATATTGACATTTATTTAATAGAATGAGAGATAAATATTTCTCACTTCTTTTTCCCATAAACAATATTGACCACCATATATTTACATGATAGAACAACATAAAATAATGTGATAAATGATATTATTTTTATGCATCTCTACATCCTTACCAAGCACACTTTATAGTTTTCAAAACATATACTATATATAAAAAAAAATAAACCTGATCCTTGAATACTACATGAGCAAGAAAAACAACAACATATATTACAATATTATATATGTTAATCACAACGATGAACAAACGTTTCCTTTCCTTAGATTTTATTGTAATTGTTACAATTTGATCCGATCCTATGAGTAACATTAGTGATAAGACGTATATGATGAGCAATATTCTTAGCAAATATAGATGTGAAATATCTTGTTTCACAATAACGTATTTAGATAATATTTAAACTTTTTTTTTTTAATGGCACAAAATTCCTTTATTATTTTGAACAACAATATAAACACAATGAGGCACAATCAAGCAATATCAAAACATTTTCAAAGCAATACCACTAAACGAAGTTTATCAACATTTATAAATACATTTTTTTTTAATCCTCGATAGATTGATATGTTTGATGTCATTTCAGTGATTTGAAATTTAGCAACTTGAAGTAAGACCATGGAACAGAATGAAAAATATCTATTGGTTTATTCTGCCTTTCCATCGGCGCGAAGATTTCTGTTATTACTTTAAACAATTACAGAACAGCTGAGAATACCATTACTTCACATTTTATACAATCAAGAAAATTTAATAAATACTCATTGATTCATTTCCATTATATAAGACATATTAATAATGTTGGCAAAGTTAATTTTACTATTCATCTAATGTTAATAAAACATTTGATATTTATAATTTATAATTTTTTTATTTTATTTCACACAATGGAGCTATTCCTGATAATATTGTAGCAGATATATTGATGCAGATAATATCTCCTCATAATGGCAATACAAAATAATTCATGCATTTCTTTTTCTTTTAGAACAAATTATTTTATAGGATTTAAAAATAAATGTTTAATTTATTTAATGTTTCTTCTAAAATTTCCATCAAAAGAATTTTGAATTATTTTTACTGAAACGGTAATTTTAACATCAAATGTGTTTTCAGATTAATACTTATGACGCGCGAAAATAAAAATTTACTTAAGTTCTTTTCCTATTATATTTTAATAATTCTAGTATTTTTAGTTTTAACTATTTACTAAGACGAATAAAACAACAATAATCTCTTCCTTTTTCCGTTCTGATTCTTTCCTCCAAGTGGTCCATATGTAGGCAAATATTTCTTCCAATAATAATATTAATACTTATGAGGGTCATTTTTATTCCAATGTGTAAAATCCAAAATTATATGGTCAATAAAAAAACAAAAACAAAGGCAGCGTGAGATGCCACAGAGTTATTAGTTTTTTTTTTATTTTAACATCTTTAGTTTCATCTAATCTTATACTTTTCTTCAAAATAATTTTGAAATTATTATTCTAGATTATTACTTTACTATTTTTTTCTTTTATGAGTGAAAATTTACATCTTCTTTCAACTTTTTCATTAAGTAGTCTCCCCCACTGATAAACTTGTTCTACCCTTTATTATTTGTCTTCCCAGTTGTGATTGGTCCTGAATATTCCAATCATAGTAAATGTACATAAATTAATATTTTTAATCCCCCTAGTGAGAAAAATCCAGACTGATATTTCAATTTAATGTAATACACAATGTATTTAAAGATCGTTTGTGTATAAAATTTAGAAGAATTATAAATTAATTTTGGTTCTTTATTTTTATTTTTATTTTAATTGTTTAATAATAATGAAAGTTTAAATACTTTCCTATTTTCGAATTTTTTTTATATTGGTAATATTATTTTAAACTATCTACCACTGGAAATTGTGATAAAATATTTATGAGATAAATATCTATTCCATCAAAATCTCCAGCGTATTATCAGTCAAAACTATCCTCACTTTTAAGATCTTTATGAATGCTTTTGGTTTAATTGGAAAATCTATAATCCAATAAGCATTTTAATATATATAACGAATATTTACACACTACTTTTCAATAATTTACAACTTAGTACTATTTTAAAATTTAAAATTTTACACACTCGGCCCTTGACTAAAATTTACTACCATGAGCCAAAACGTATGGTTACAATATATATATATACAATAATAATAATAATAATAATAATAATAATAATAATAATAATAATAATAATAATAATAATAATAATAATAATAATAATAATAATAATAATAATAATAATAATAATAATAATAATAATAATAATAATAATAATAATAATAATAATAATAATAATAATAATAATAATAATAATAACAGTAACAAACTTTTATAAACAATCCTTAAATTCGCAGAAGTACTATTGGTTAATTTCTTGAACCTGCCTCAACTGCCATTAAAATTCAAACTTTAACCTGCCTCAACTGCCATTAAAATTTCTTTTTGAATTTTAATGGCAGTTGAGACAGGTTCAATAAATTAACCTAAAAAGTACTTCTGCAAATTTAAGGATTGTTTATAATAGTTTGTTACCGTTATTATTATTATTTTTATTGTAATTACAATTTTGTTTTAATTAATGGACATTATATATATAATATAGTCAAGGTCTATTTTCGCAAATCAATATACTTAATTATATACTTAATATATTTAATTTTTGATAAAGGTTATTAGGTTAATTGAAAGTTATCCTAAATGGATAACATTTTCAATTATTTAATTACTGTATTTATAAATATTAATTATAAAATTACATATATGTATATATTCCAGATGAAACTTTACCACGCAGTTCTTTCTATAATATAGGTAATGTATATATATATATATATAATGCAAATAAAATATTCATTAATATTCCTATGGATAATGAATTCATAATATTATTTTTGAAAAGATACACATTCTTCTGATTTGAAAAAAAATATTTAAAGAAAGTGCTTGTTATTGTACTGAAACATCAGCTATTAAGCTATTGTACTTTTACTATTCTCTTGGAAATAATACTATGAATATACTCAGACATGAGGGTTAATATATATATATATTCACAGGTGTGTTGATTAATATATATATATATTTATTCATAATATATATATATATGAATTCAGTTGGTTCACAGGTGTGTTGATTTTATGCAAATATTTTTGTTACGTAAAACAAAATATTAAAGTCATGTATATATATATATAATACATTTTATATGCTTTGTTAAAATATTAAAAAGAAAAATATGTGTAAAGCTAAAAAGTAACATTACTTCATTATTTTAAAAATCAGAATTTTTTTTTTTAAAAAATTATGATAACCAACAGATGATTTCAAACTCATGTGCTTTCAAAATACTGTGAAAAGAATTGTAACAATACTCTGCTGTAATATATCTTGCTGTCAAAATGTCAGTTTAATTTTAGAACGATTTTAAAATTAATATGCATTTATTGGAGTAGATGACTTTTTAGGATGTTTGCTTTCCTTTCCAGTAGTGTAGCTGAATCTAGAACTGTAAACAAACAATATGCCTTCAAATTAAATCGCGATTTAACATTCGCTTGCTTAAGAAATAAAAATACTATTCATCTAAAGTTATTATTCCATGGAAATATATTTTTATAAATTATCATGTGAATATACTTATTTTAAAATGCTCAGGAAGCTCAAAAGAAATCTGTGTTGGTAGTAACCAAAAGGAGTTAAAATCTTATATTAATATAAAACATTAAAATTCATGTAGAAATGGTCATGTTGCCACATCTAACGATGCAAAATGTATAAATGAGTTCACAAAAATGTTAAAGTAAATCAACTGAATTTTCTATAGATTTCATCAAAAAGATTGTAAGTTATAAATATTTGTTTTCCTCTCAATTCTGATCACCAATAAGTCTATTAATTTCTAAATATATAAATCATTTTAAGTCTATTAATTTCTAAATATATAAATCATTTTATTGTCATTATTACTATCAGTCATTAAGTAAAGATATAGTTTATTTAATAATTTTATTGTTTGTAATTTATTTATCTGAACAAAATTAATTATTTATTCTTTAATGTACCAGCTTATTAGGTGGAAAAGAGGAATGTGTATGAAAATTATTTATGTATATTATTTGATCATTTCCCATCACTAGAAATTACTTGTCAATTCAAAATAATTTGCATTCTGTCAATACATCATGAACATGGTCACCCATTTGCTGTCTTTAAATTCACCTAAACAAAAGATTATTCATCAAATATCATTTATTGTTATGTTATTCTTAACGGATTTTCATTCCAATTGTCATTAGGGAAATTACCATTACTATATATATATATATATATATATATATATATATATATATATATATATATATATATATATATATATATATATTGTAGCCCTTGGATTTGTCCAAGGTTTCATTTTTTAAGTTAGCTATGAAAGAGAAGGTTCCATCCAAATTTACCTCATAATAAGTATTTTTTTTCTGTAATAAGAAAATTTTAGCCAAGACCAAGTTTGAACCCATATTTATAAGGGATTGCATATGTTTGACTAGTAAGCAATCTAAAAATTTATTGTTAATGTGTTTATAACCAGAGGATTATTCTATTTTAATTTATGGGTTAAATTGATATTAAGAAAATATTAGAAAAAGAAAGATTTACACATTTGTGATAGAGAGATGTGTGACTATTAAAAACTACATTAGGATAGTGATGATGAATAGTCATTATTGTATGCTATATTGGAAATAAATAATTCATGAAAGTAAATAATAATAATAATAATAATAATAATAATAATAATAATAATAATAATAATAATAATAATAATAATAATAATAATAATAATAATAATAATAATAATAATAATAATAATAATAATAATAATAATAATAATAATAATAATAATAATAATAATAATAATAATAATAATAATAATAATAATAATAATAATAATAATAATAATAATAATAATAATAATAATAATAATAATAATAATAATATAGGTAGAATAGTTGTAATACATAAAGATTAAGGCATTAAAAATCTAAATTTAAAGAAAAGTATATACCTGTGATGTGTGTGTATATAATTTAATTGTATATCTTGGTGGTACAATTTACAATTAATAATCATTTCTTACATGTTGTAAAGCAATTTTAAATAAGAAATTAAAATCATTTTAATAAGTTTAATATTAGCAGCTAAATTTAATTTAAAGTCTGAGTTTGAAACAGCTGTAATATATATCTGGTTTCACTATTAAAGGGAAAAAGTAAGATTACTTCTAATATAGGTTCAAGTGTTATATTACTCAGTTAATTATCATTCCTTAAAAGATACAGATCTCACTAAGGAATTTAAGTGGACCATTGATTTAGACCATTAATGATGAATGGTCAGTCTGGTCTGTCAGAGTGTCAAAAATTAATTGGCAATTAATTGTTAGATTGTAAAATTAATTGTGTCTGTTTGAAATGGAATTTGTGCCTGATTTTTCTGAAAGAGCACAAGGTTAAATTTAATTGAGAAGGGGGAACATGTCAATTAATTATAAAGATAAAAAAAACAGATGGACGTCTCTATAAAAGCTGTGTTAATAGAAAAGAAGGGGCTTGTATTTTTAAAACTTATCTGTAGCAGTTTTTCTTCATTGACTTAAAGAAAACTGTGTTATAAAATTGAAAATCATTTTTATTGTACTTTTGTCTCTTCAGAATAATTTGACTAAATATAACAATGTATAGTGAGTAAATTGTAAGTGGGCACACACATCTTCAACCTCCAGAAGTCAGCTATTCAACAGATGGTGATAAAAATTTAAACCACAGAAATTAAAATTTGAGTTTAATATATATTCAAATAGTAAAATTTTAAACTCAAAAGTTTGATGCATATGTAAGTCAATTTAAATGTACAAAATGAAATTAAAATTGGAAAAGGACAATCAAAAACAGACTGATATTGTGAAAAAGTTAAATGAAGGTTGTTTAACTGAAACATGCAGAAAATTACAAAGTTTAAAGGTAATCTATCTAGAGTTGGAAATGAGGAACACATTCAGCAAAATAAAAACTATATATGAAAGAAAAGGAACCGAACTCTATCAAAATAACTTTTTACAACAAGGACTTATATGCTCTCATAAACCGGTCAAGGAAAAAAAAGGAGAAGTAGAACTCAGGAGCCTGAAAGAACTGCTAAAGGACTTATATAAGTATATATTTTTTATTATTATATACTCTTTAGATGTGTAGGACATTTAATGTAGATATAAAAAATGTGTGTATAGGACATTTAATATAAATAAAAAAAATTATTTCTTTGTAGTGTATTATGTATATCATCTACTTTAAAATTATCATTGTATTATTTTGGGGGTAGAAATTGATTTCAGATGATTCTATATATGTTTATTTAAATGCTTTTGCTATTATGGTAATTTTGGGGGTAGATGGAATTTATATCATGACTTCAGATATGTTTTATTTAAAATGCTTTACAAACATTTTTTTTAATTAAGAAAAAAACACTTGGAGATATTATTGTTGGTATCAGAAGTTATTATGAAATGCTTGAGACTTATAGATGAATTGCTTGTCTATTGAATTGCATCATCATCATTTTTATTTTATTTTATAAAAGTGCATGGAAATAGTTTTGATGATTTTATGTGCATTTCTTATTGCTTATTATTATTGTTATAATAGATTTAAGGCCAGAAACAAGCTGATTTATGCTTGGAAAATTTATGGGCTTATATTCCAGTACAATTTGCAAGAATATTAAAGTTGTGAAAGTTTTACTTGTATAATTTGATGTTTCGACCTGTATGTGTGTGGATAGACAGAGATCTCCACAAAACTCAGTGAAGTTTAACTCACTAAGATTTATGCTATATTCATAAAGTGTTTGAACCCAGTGGAAGAGTTTTCCCACTTGAGTATTCTCTACACTGTAAGAAGGTTTCTTATTTTGATGGCCCGACGTATTTGGTATACCTATGTTTTTATATGACTAGCGATAAAAATCCTATCATATCTCAACCTTAGTGAAAAGGTTCACTCTTATTCGGTTCACTGCCTGCCTCATATTAATATTTGATATTCCTTATGTGTGTATAAGAGGATAGCCATGATGAGTATTATTATAAGTATTGGATACCAGGTCGCAAACTCAATTTAATGTCAGAATGAATGAAGATAATTGGTGTATTTGAATATTGTTTTTGTAGATTTGATTTAGCATACGAGCCAAAATAATTAAGTTAATAACTGTTAAGGGTTAAATAAAACTTACGAATGATTGGGGCATGAACAATGTGTATAGAAATTTATTTAATAAATATTTACTTGGCGAGCTGAGAACTTCGCTGAAAAGATAGTATTGTTGAAATATTATTATGTTATAAGAACATGAACATAGAGAGTGCACTATGATGATGTTTGATCTTAATTCCAATTTATTTGCAATAACTTAGTCTCACTATTATTAAGATATCTCTGTTGTAAAGATTAGGGCCAAATAATATTTAATCAGGATGATCGGATAAGATCAACAAATTTGTAAGGGAATATCAACTTTAGATTTATTAAATAAAATTATTAAATTTAATTAGGGGAAAATCGATTATGTATTTTCTACAATATATCTGTAATAAAAAGAGAAAGCATTGAAAATGGGAAGAAATTGGTATTTACTATATTTAAGGTAAAAAGAAAGTGTAGATATAATGTACTGTATATGATTTTGTATTGAATTATAGCTTGTCAAATAAAATTTGTTATTTGTTTTAAATAAAATTTACATGTGTCTCCATGTTTTGTGGGTTATTATTATCTAGATATTTCCAATCCAATCATACATCAGTATATTATTATTAATATTTGAATTATCATGTACATAACTGATATTTAGTAAAACTATTTAAAAGTTTAATTTTAAATGCTTAAAATTACCAATAATTTAATATTGCAGAAGTATAAATCGCAATAGAGATACTATTGAGTGATAGTGAGTGCAAACGGTGGGCATAAAATCCTGTCTCCATCCGTTGTATTCAAACCTCTCTAGACACATTTCACTTTTATATAATTTTGTTATAATTGTGACTATGTTTTATGATGTGTTTATAGTGATTTAATTAGTTTAAAATATTCCGTGCTTTAATTTAAATTGATTTTAAACTGCATTAAAGACAACCGAGATTACCTTGGAGGCGATCATGAGAGGAGTGTTTATCACCAATAACCTATCAGAGCTTATTCTATTTCCACACCTAATTATTTGAAAGATCCTGAAAGAGATTATAATGAGAGGAAATGTGGTAGTAAATGAAAATAAAAGGGTAAATTTTAATAGTTAGATAAATAATAGTGTAATAGACATATGAATGTGAAATTGATGGGGGGGAGTGGATCAGGAAAGTGGAGATGAATATAGGACTTTATAATTAGAATAAAATTTAATTGTAGCTTTAATCATAGTGAATGGGGAATATGCTGAGAATAACCTGGAATTCTTAAAGATATTAATATTGTCAATTTTAATGCGTTCTCAGTGTTCTTTAAATCGATTGTGTATTAACCCATTCATGAAATATTATTACTAAGAATATTGAATAAAGATTTAACCTTTATATTTTATTGGAGCTGCAAATTGGTGCCCTGGCAATTAAGCTTGGAGATGTTCTGTATCATTATCATCATCTCACTAGGCCTCAGAAATAGTGTCAGCTGGGAATGATGAAGTATCAATCGATCCATTCTTAAAATGTTGTAAGTGGCATGCAATTTATATGCAAGTGTGTAAATGCCATATAGATTTGAGTATGATATAATCAATCCATAGCGTGGATGTGCGATCATTTGAATAAAATTCTCATTGGTTAGAATAAAGTTATAATTAGCTTAAACTATCCAATAATATATATATATATATATATATATATATATATATATATATATATATATATATATATATATATATATATATATATATATATATATATATATATATATATGGAAGCTATCCCAATCGTTTTAGTTATATTTAAAATAAAATGTAAATGACCGATCAAGAGATTGCAAAATGTGTTTCATGTTACTTTAATAAGTTTATGTAAAGTTAACAAAATAAAGAATAACTTTTTCATTTGTTTAAATTGATTTTATTTAGTTACAATTGGCTTGTAACGCGGTCGCACGAAGGAGATTATATTTAATTTATACGTATGAAGTATATTAGTCTATACATTATACTCAAGAAATTATTGTATTAAATCTATACTTAGAAATTATTTAATCTATACCTATTATACTAGAATATATATAATTGATGTATTGCATATTTAATTGATACTTGAGAAATGCATCTGTCGTTAATTATAATACACTTAAATTTTCATTTCGTTAGGAATGACCTTTAAATATATTTTAGTTACAATTGGGCTCTTAAATTATATTTGGTTAGAAAATGGCCCAAATAATAATATTCACACAATTTACACTACTTATAAAAAAATTAGTGAAATATTTCCACTTCCTAAAGATAAAATTGTTTTTGGAGTGTCATGATGTATATGAAATTCCATGTAGGGTCTGTAAACATACATATATAGGACAGACTAATCGTAGAATAAATATTAGAAAGGAAGAACACATTCTGGAAGTGAGAGAAAAATCCAATTCATCAGCTATTTACTCTCATATAAAATTAACAAATCATGATATCAATTTTGAAAAAAAAGATATTTTATCAAAAATTGAACAATATGACCAGAGATTGCTAAGAGAAGCTATAAAGATTTTTACAAGGCCCAAGAGCATAAATGAAAGGTGTGAATTAAAGAAGATTAACAACATTTGGAAGAAGCTATTGGAAGAGAAATTAAATTTTAAAACTTCTCAACCAATAGAATTTAAATATGAGGAGAAATAAAATGATAAAAATGGTTTTAAATCTCACATGCATTCTTATGATTCAAGAAAGAGGACGATCTGATGAAGGTACTTGATATTGTACTGAAACATCAGCATTTAGCTTTTTCACTACATGGAATATCCCGCAAATAGTAATAATAATATGACATCTTTTCTCCGTGAAAATATTAGAATTAATATATATATATATATATATATATATATATATATATAATATATATATATATATATATATATATATATATATATATATATATTGTAACCTAGTGTTATTGACACTTGGTTTACTTGGCATTATTTCTGCAGGAAAACAATGCTATTCTTTAAAGAAATAAAAAGATAAAATAACAATAGTAATAATTGATAAATAAAGTATGTTATTCACTCACTTTGGCATGTTTTGGGTGAATAACTAATAGATTTAATAACTCAATGTCATTTTTAAAGAGAGAACATGAATAATTTAATTGAGATATTAATAATTAGAGCAAATTAATATGGTATAAAAGCTAAACAGTAATTGATTTTGGATGGGTAAAGCGGAGAGTGGATGAGTGTCTTATCATAAAGCACAATAACTTCTGGTAATTTTTTTTGTAATATATATATATATATATATATATATATATATATATATATATATATATATATATATATATATATATATATATATATATATATATAATGTTTAAAGAATTATACATCACTGATTGTTAAATTAATGTATTTATTATTTTTTTTATATTGTCAAATTACTTTGTAATCCAGGTAAATAATACTAAAACTATATGATTGTAATAGGTTTTTCCTTTTTTTTGTTTATGTTATAATCAAATGATTATTTTTCTGGAAGAGGTCGCTAAAAAAAAAAATAAAAAAAAAAAACAACAACAAAACGAAACAACCAATTTCATAATCAAGATCATTTTTTTTTTTTTTGGAAAAATATAGTCTGCTTTTAGTTTTCAAGGAAGGACCAGTGCTGAAATTTGGTAACTCAATTTTTTCATTTTATTTTGCAGAAATAAATGTAATCAAAGTAAAATTTTAATAATATAATGTGTGGCTAAAATTTTTTGATAAGATATCCTGATTTTCTTTGCCATCTACCTATTTAAAGACCTTTTATACTTAAAAATTTATTGTCTCACGCTAAAGTTAAAAATGACGGAATTAACTAAAAAAGTCACGAAAAATTATATCTAAATTAAGGATAAGAAGTGATTTCCAAGAAAAGATTAATTATTTATTAACTTTATGTCATTTATTGATATTTTCTTGGTATAAAAAAAAAATAAGTGAAAGAAATATTTTGAAACCAAGGAAAATCAACTAGAAACATTTTCGCACTCTTTCTCAATATTGTCTGCCTATACAAGTAATGTAGTGACATACATTAAAATATGTTTTATTCACCAAGAATTGTCTGGAAATAATAATAATGATAAATAAGATTCAATTATGCACCTGTATATTTAAAATATATATATATATATATAAACAAGAAAATATATATAAACTTTCTCAGAGTAAATATAGGAAAAGTTAGATAGGGGCATTCTTATGGAGAAGTTACTTTAAAAAAAAAAATTATAATTCCTAAAGTATGAACAAAACCAAATATCTTAGTGACTTAATGATAAAAATAAATGATATATTATATTATACATCAGTTGGAATTATTAAAACTTCATGTACAAGTAAATAGACTGCAGTTATTATCATAATAATCTCTCGGAAAATTGCGCATTTTCGTCCATAAGTAAGCTAGCTAATAAGTATACGTATCGTCAATAAAAAAAAAATATGGTGTATGTTTATCGTCTATCGTCAACTGTTCGTTATGTTAGAATATGTATATTTTATATTCTTGGATCCCAAAATTGTAGTAGTTTAATTCAAGTAAGAATTAATCTTCAGTTCTGCTATATGTTTCTTTACCTAATTTATTAAACGCACAAAATAAAAGAAAACTTTTATTTAAAGGAAATAATACCATGCGTTTATTGTTTTTAAACTTGCTTCATGAAATACGACTGGATAAAGCTCTTCACCTGGACCAATTGCTCAACAGAAAAACATTTTCTAATGAGAGAGTATGCACTTGTTAATTAATGATTGTTTAAAACTAAGTTATAAATGATATGTATTTTTTTTATATCACATAGATTAAAGTCTGTATGGTCAAGTGATATTTAATAGCTTTGTAATAACAAAGGTATGTTTTAATATAATTATTAGAAGGTTAAGTTGATATTTAACACGAAAGAAAAAAAAAAAATCTATAAAATATGTTTTAATTAGTACATACAATTGTAGGTAGAAATTTTGTATGTTAGATACGTAAAAGAAAAAAAATATTTAGATATTTAAGGGGTAAAATAAATATTGAAAATTATCAGAAGTAACTAAAAAAAAATGCTATAACAAAATATTTCTTGTTAAAGTTGAAACGAATTTATACTGTATTAATTGAGGAATTTATTCCTAATTATTCTTAAATAACACATCCACTTTATTTAGTTTAAGATAGTATGCTACCAACTATTTTTGAATGTTCCTTTATTAAAATTAAAATTATTATACTTTTATTCTATGATGTCCATTGATTTCAGATGATGATCAAAGTATACCCGGTAACATAAGTTTATTATGATCAGTGTATTTACTTATCCTGCCCAGATATAGCATTGGTATATGCTTAATATTCACATAGGTAATAATTATAATGTATTTATTTTGTGGGATGAAAAATGATCTCCCCAAAAGCTTTGTTTTCCATGAGAGGAAGATTTTAAATATAATGTTCAGGTATGTTTATAGCCCAAGTGATCGATTCTCATAGATAGGACGATCAAGAATTTATCTAGCATTTAGTATGCTTCATTCGTTTAAATCCCAGGAGAGGATTGTATTTGGTGTGTGTTCATTGTATGCCCAAGTAAGAGGCAAGAAACCACCAAAATATTTTAATGTAGTAGATTACTCTACAGACCTTCGTGGTTATTCCATATTCCTCATGTGAAAATAAAGATAGCTCCATCATGGAAGGTGTTGATTATTGTGCTTAATTTTGAAAGTTCGGGCAAGATAAAGGTTATATTGGAGGTGTTAGTTCCTCAAGATCCACTTTAGTATAAATAGTGCGTTAGTAACTAGGGTCGATATCTGTATTGTGCTGCTAAATATTGCTAGTATTTGACAAGTAAATCAATGGAGAAAGTAATTAAAATTGCGTAATTTAAAATGCTTATTTACTGAAGGAATATTCAAATGCAATATTTAATTCTGGTTATTAATTAAATAATACTCATATTTCAAAAGTATACGTATGAATAAAATTTGTATCATAACTTAAGTTAGCATTAAGTTAAATGTAAGATGGTAAGTGTAACTTCTGATAACTGGCCTATAATTAGAATAGGTTATCCCATTAAAGACCATAAATAAAGTAAATGTATTAGAAATAAATTTAATATTTTGCGTATTGCATATGATGGGATTAATCATTTTAAAAAATAAAAAAAAATATAAAAATAGTCAATAATTTTGAATAAAAGCTTCTACAAAGTTTCCAAAATTTAATAAACAATGTATTGGTAATGAAATGTATTTTTAGTTGATCAATCCATGCGATTGCATACAGGAGAAGTAGTAACCTCTAGTCCATAACCAAAAGAGTATAAAGATTAATGTCAGTTATATTTTATATTTTTGTATTACTATGGGATTATTGAATAAATGTTCATATATTTTTTTTGTGATAATAATAAATTATACTCTTGTTAAAATTTGTTGTAGATTCATTTTTTTGTTTTTATATGCTAAATATAAGTGTTTGCACAATAATTTGCAAAACCTTTTCTTGAGTCCGAAATCATTCCAAATTCTTAAAAACTTAATATACCAGATAAATAAAGTTAAGCAGATCGGAATATGTCATTAAATTTTAGTTTAATGATAATTATTTATGGAGTTGAAAACTTAAGACTAAACATTCACCTTTGTATATAAAAAAAAATGAATTTATTCCCAAACCATTAACTTTGGTTGCACATTATTGCATTCCCATTTAGTTAAATTGTCTAAGTAATAAATCTTAGTTATATTATTGTGTTGTCATGGATGATGGAAGGACACAAAAAACACCCTTGCCTTTTTATTATTCTGAATGAGATTCTAAAAAAAAAAAGGGGCTGTGTTATTCAAAATTATACGTCATTATTGAATAGAATTATCATCTCTTCCAATAATATAGCAGTATATATGAGAGATGAAGACACATTGAATTAAGTAAAATAAATGTTTCCTATAGCTGACCAGAATGCCAGTCATATGCGACAACACACTACTGCCGAGCATTTCCTTACATGAAACAAAGAACCCTGATATTAATATTATTATAATTATTCTTTAAATTAATAAGTGATCAATTATTGTTATTATTACAATCATGGCATAGCTTAAGAGAATTGTATGTACAATTGTATTATATGAAAAGTATTTTATATCATATTCAAAAATTAATAGATATGTTGCTTTTATTTTGGTTGCCTTAACAACAACCAGAAAAATTAGTGTCACAAGTGCAGATAAACTAATTGATTATATCTATTGGGTTGGATCTAAGATAAATTTCTAGTTGATTAGTTAATATAGTTAACTGGGGGTTAGAAAATGCCGCCCAACTATAGGGGCCATCGCTGGCCATAGCTGGCCACGAGGAATTTAGTAAACTTTTCTAGAAGTCAATATTACTATTGTTTGCACTTGAATGGATTAGTTATTCATTGATTAAAAATATTTGCCAATAATGAATTGTTATAGCCATAAGATATGTGAATATCTATTATATGATCTAATCTTTTGCCACTGAAAAATAAATAATTAAGTTGTCAGTTTATGATATTGTGGTCTGTAGGCAATTCCATAAAACACTGTAATGATTTTATCATTTATGATGATCTGTTTGTCTGGTCTTGTGATTGGCACTTATGCTATATTACATAATATCTAATGATATTTCTATGGACTAAGAAGCATGTAGAAAAAAAAAGGCATATTTAGTAGTTAATGTTGGAGCTTTAGGGATATTAAATGTCAGAGCATAGTTTTTTGGTGTAGATTGTTTTTATAGGAGACGCATGGAGGCAGGATGTCTTGTCAATAATTTATTATCGATAAATTTATTAATAGTTCATTGCTAATATTTCAGTACTGTTAAATACTAAAAGAGTTAGAATTTTAATATGAGTGAAAACAAAGATAATCATAGTATTTCTGAGGATTTGGGAGGATCCCAAGAGTTACAATCCCCTGATACACAGACCCCATATTTTAGTGTACAATTAAAAGAGGAAGGGGAAGATTTGGATATAGCTAACCCAGAAGAAGCCACAATAATAAAGGGAAAACATGAAAATGAACCAGATCAATTAATGAGAAATACATTGGAGGAATTCTTGAAACAATTAGAAAAATCAAATAGTGAATTAAAAAGTCAGATCCAAAACTTAAATAGTGAATTAAAAAGTGAATTAAAAAGTCAGATCCAAAACTCAAATAGAAAATTAGAACAATCAAATAGTGAATTAAAAAGTCAGATCCAAAACTCAAATAGTAAATTAGAACAATCAAATAGTGAATTAAAAAGTCAGATCCAAAACTCAAATAGTAAATTAGAACAATTAAATTGTGAATTAAAAAGTCAGATACAAAACTCAAATAGTGAATTAAAAAGTGAATTAAAAAGTCAGATCCAAAATTTAAATATTAAATTAGAGAATCAAATGCAGGAGATAAAAGACTTAAGGGAAGATTTGAGAAATCATGTAGAAGAATCAAAATTGGCCTCTGAAAAGCTGGAAAAAAGAATAAGGAAAGAGATCGAAACAAACTCTGAAAGGGCAGAAAATATGATTGAGGCTATCCAGCAGGACTTTAAAAGTCAATATTTTGTATTAAACAATGAAGTACAGGAAATAAGAAATTATCAAAAGGAAACAGTAGTATTTCAAAGAGAAGTTCAGGATAGAGTTGAATCTATTAAGGGAGAATTAGACAGTGCTAGAAGTGAAGTTAGTAATTTGAAAGAGGAAGTTAAAAATATAACTCTAGCACCTGACAATGTAGTGAAAGGATGTCAGAGCCAGATTACCAGATTAATAGCTAAACTAGAAACTCAAGAGTTGACCCAATGTGAGATTAATCAAAATCTAAAAAGTGAGCTAAGTGAAGTTATGGGAAGAGTAGAAAATTTTAATGCTATAATAAAGAGTAATGCACAGCTATTACATAATAATCTCCAAGATGAAATAGGGGAATTAATGACTCAGTGTGAGAGTAAAGTCTATCAAAGGTTAGAAGATAAATTCGGGATAGATAAAGATGAAACTATTAACCAATTGGAACAACAGATTAAACACTTAAATGTAGGCCTAAAAGATAGTTCAAAGAAAATAGACTGTGAATGGCAGAACTATAACTTAGAATTAGAGAGTCGAATGCAAGCTATAGACTATAATAGGGATAATTTTACAAAAAGTAAAAAAGTTGTTCAAAGTAAAGGTTTATCTGAAACTCAAGTAAAGGAAACAAATAATGGTCATAATAACCAAGTAATATCTAAGTTACATAAGGTAATTAATCCAGTAGAATCAATATACGATCCATTAAATGAGGCTAGAAGTAAAGTCATGCTAGAGCCAGAAAGTAATAGCTCCATGGCCTTAAAATTCTTAAAAATACAATTTTTTAGAGGTGAATATCTGGAGAATCCACACGAGTATCTCCAGAATCTGGAGGTGTTATTCACCTTGTGTCATTTATCTGAGATAGAAAAAATTGCTATTGCCGCTAACCATTTGTGTGCAGCATCTAAAGACTGGTGGCAATCATTATTTATTAAACCAGAAACATATGGAGATTTCAAATATCTTATGTTAGCCAGTTTTTGGGGGGAAGACCGCCAAGATAACCTGAGATATCAGATATCTCAGGAAAGATATCATGTAAATAAGGGTAGTTATACTCAGTTTTTCAGGAGTCAGGCCATCAAATTGAAAACCTTGACAGCTTATTCCTTATCTGAGACACAAATTGTGCGAATAATTCGCCATAATCTACCGAGGCATATAGAACAGATCTTGATTGCTGCTGACAGAAGAGGTAGTAGAAATTTTAGATTTGTTAGAGACCAGCGATAGGAATATTGATAATAGAATTAGGGTCAATAGAGACACCCATCCGATGGTGAGTAATATCAATTTCGCAGATAGGTCACATATGGGAAGGAGGAAGTTAGAGAAAAAGGATATTATAGGACGAATCCCTATGGTAGACAGAATAGCCACCTCAGTAGGCCAACAGTTAAGAGTAGAATTCTGAATGAGAATCAGCCTTCTACTAGTGGTATCCCAACAATACCAAAGAAAAATATAAAAGGTAGTAAAAGTAGCGGGGCATTAAATTAAAAAGGACCTCAGAGGAATGTTCCTCACTTCGGGGCCCTATTTTTAAACATATGGGGAACAGCATGATGTGGATTATCAATAACATAGACCTTGACATTGATTATTTGGAACCTGGCAAAATGTCTGAGCCACCTATCTTGTACAACTGTCCCATGATAAAGATTATCATTTCAGGAATTGTTGTCAACACCTTAATTGATTCAGGCAGTCAAGCTTCCTTGTTGTCTGAAGAAACTTACTTGAAAATTCAGTCAGCTGACCAATCTATTCCAATTTTACCAACTAAGGTGATTAGGGTAATACTTGCTAATGGAAAGAAGACTAAGTTATCTAATAGACAGGTTTTATTACATTAGAAATTAATTTGTGCAAATTTGAGCATGACTTTTTAATCATGCCAGGTTTGATTCATGAAGCCATAATTGGTTCGGATTTCATGACTCTAAATAATTGTTATATTAATTACAGAAATGAAACTTTTGGATGTAAAGAGGAGATTTGCCCTCTTATAGTCAATTGTAATAGTCAGATGAATCAATTAATGACCATACAGGAGACAACAGTTGATGCAAATATTAAAGTTAAGTTGGATGGTTCATGTATTATTGGCACAGAATACTATAAACCTATTTTCCAGTTGTTGTTTCAGTATTGTTGTGTTTTCTCCAAAATACCTGGTATATTATAAGGGTATGTCCATAGAATCAATTTGAAAGATAATGAGCCTTTCCAGCAGCATACTTATCCTATTCCTTATCAATACCAGGCAGAGGTTCAACAGCAGATTAATAAGACGATTGACTGGCAAATAATTAAGCCCAGCCCTTCATCTTATGTCAATCCATCAGTAGTAGTCAAAAAGAAAGATGGATCCATTAGAGTCTGTCTGGATGCACGTACCCTTAACCAGCATACTGTCCCAGAGCATGACATCCCATCACCTATTCAGGAATTATTGACAAAGTTCAAAGGGAAGAGCATATTCTCCACATTTGATTTAACCGCCAGCTATTGGCAAATCCCACTCCACAAAAATGATCAAAAGTATACAGCATTCCGTTATCAGGGCCAATCTTATATTTTTCAAAGGATGCCCTTTGGTTTAATTAATAGTGGGGCTGGCCTTATCAGATGCTTGAATATGGTCTTTTCAAAAGAACTGAAAAATTTGTTAGTTATATATATCGATGATATTGTCATTGCTTCGGAAAATTTAAATGATCATTTACAGCATCTTAGCATGTTTCTTTGTGAGTGTTCAGATAACGATAGAAAAGTCAACTTAGAAAAATGTATTTTAATTGCCCAAGAAATCTCTTTTCTTGGTCATTTGGTTAGTGCTGAAGGGGTCAAACCTCACCCAGACAAAATTGCTGCCATTCAAAGGTTTCCCGTCCCTAAGACCAGAAAGCACTTGAGATCGTTTTCGAAACTGTGTAATTACTATCACAGGTTTTATAAAAAATTTTCATATGATACTATGCACTTATCTGTTTTATTAAAAAAGTGTGAAAAGTGGAGGTGGAACCAGGAACATACAAGGGAATTTCAAATTGTTAAAGATAACTTTTTAAAAACAGTAATTTAACCTATCCAGATTTAAATAAAGAGCTCTATTTGCAAACCGACAGTAGTGGGTTCGGTTTAGGGGTGATCCTATACCAATTTAATGAGAATAAGGAACCTAGAGTCTTATATTTCTTAAGCCGACACTTAAGGGGAGCAGAACTTAATTATACCACCACAGAAAAAGAGGCATTAGCTGTTGTGTGGGGATTTCAAAAACTTAGACAGCTTTTGTTGGGATCAAAAATTATAGTATTAACTGATCATCGTTGTTTAGAGTTTCACAACAGGAGTTACCTTAATAATGAAAGATTAATCAGATGGAGCCTCTATCTCCAACAGTATCAGTATGAAATCATATATTGTTCAGGACAGGATAATGTCATTGCAGATATTCTTAGCTGCAATCCTGTTTCTGTTAATTATCAGAACCCCAGTACTGAAAATATAATTATTTGTAATATGTCTAGTTTGTTAGAGGAAGAAATAGTTAGAGATTATACAAATTTAGAATTACTGCAAGCACAGGATGCTAGGCTGGAGAGAATAGTTCACTTCTTATCAGATCCAGCTAAATTAGGTCAGAAAGTAGATATGCTGATAGAATTAAAGAGGGGTATAGGTTAAAAGATAGAATTTTAATGAAGAAATTAAAAAGGGGAGATGAAAATTCTTGGAGAGTGATTATTCCTTTATGCTTAGTCAATAAAGTCATAGATTATGTTCACAACCAATATGGACACTATGGAATACAGAAAATTGAACCTATTATTAAGAAGCATTTTTATTTTCATAAGATGTCTGAATCCATTGCCCGTAGACTTAGGGAATGCAATATTTGTTTAAAAACTAAGTTTCAAAATAAATCATATGTGGGAACACTTCAACCCATACTGATCAGTCAGCCCAATGAATTATTGGTACTGGAATTTTATGGACCACTTCTACCTTTCAACCGTCAAAAATTTATTCTTGTGATGTATGACGTTTTTACCAAATATGTCTCTGCTTACCCAGTTCCAAAAACAGATGCTAAAAATGTTATTAAATGCTTGGAAACTTATCAAATTCCATTAATAGGAAAACCAGCTTCAATACTTACTGACCACACCAAGGCATTCATTTCTGGTACATGGAAAAAGTGGGGTAAGAAGCAAAACATTCAACATATCATGTGCTCAATTAGAAATCCCCAATCCAATCCAAGTGAAAGAATCATGCATGAGATAAGTAGGTTGTTCCGAGTATATATAGAATGGGATCACAAACAGTGGGTCAATAAGTTGCCACAGGTGATTAATTATATAAATATAACTATTAATGAGTCTAATAGGATGTCTCCAATTTGGCTGCACTTTGGTAGACCTGAACCTTTACTAATCAAAACACCATTACCCCTTAATAGTGGAAAATATTAATGTGGAACATGACCAAGCACTGGCCAGAATTAACCTTAAAAAGATGGGTGATAAATGCACTTGTTATTCCAAAACCAGTCCACATCCTTTTAAAGTCCATGATTTTGTTTTAATTAGAACTCCCCATGTGAGTAATCTCCAGAAGCTTATGTTTAGAAAATTCATGTATCTTTATGAAGGCCCCTATGAAATTGTGAAACAATTGGGTGATAATGACTTTTTAGTCTCAACCCCTGATGGAACAAGAGGTACCTATAATGCCTGAAGCTTACTACCATATCCCAAGCAAAATTAAATCCTTTAAACTGTATTTATTGACATAAGAAAAAAGTAGGATATAAACTTAGTAATACCATAAGGTGTTAAAAAATGCATATATTATTTTATTTTTTATTTATTATATTGGTGGGAGAATTGTAACCTAGTGTTATTGACACTTGGTTTACTTGGCATTATTTCTGCAGGAAAACAATGGTATTCTTTAAGGAAATAAAAAGATAAAATAACAATAGTAATAATTGATTAATAAAGTATGCTATTCACTCACTTTGGCATGTTTTGGGTGAATAACTAATAGATTTAATAACTCAATGTCATTTTTAAAGAGAGAACATGAATAATTTAATTGAGATATTAATAATTAGAGCAAATTAATATGGTATAAAAGCTAAACAGTAATTGATTTTGGATGGGTAGAGGGGAGAGTGGATGAGTGTCTTATCATAAAGCACAATAACTTCTGGTAATTATATATATATATATATATATATATATATATATATATATATATATATATATATATATATATATATATATATATATATATATATATATATATATATATATATATATATATATATAATGTTTAAAAGAATTATACATCACTGATTGTTAATTTAATGTATTTATTATTTTTTTTTATATTGTCAAATTACTTTGTAAACCAGGTAAATAATACTAAAACTATATGATTGTAATAGGTTTTTCCTTTCTTTTGTTTATGTTATAATCAAACAATTATTTTTCTGGAAGAGGCCGCTAAAAAAAAAAATAAAAAAAAAACAACAACAAAACAAAACAACAAATTTCATAATCAAGATCTTTTTTTTTTTTTTTTGGAAAAATATAGTCTGCTTTTAGTTTTCAAGGAAGGAACAGTGCTGAAATTTGGTAACTCAATTTTTTCATTTTATTTTGCAGAAATAAATGTAATCAAAGTAAAAATTTAATAATATAATGTGTGGCTAAAATTTTTTGATAAGATATCCTGATTTTCTTTGCCATCTACCTATTTAAAGACCTTCTATACTTAAAAATTTATTGTCTCAAGCTAAAGTTAAAAATGATGGAATTAACTAAAAGAGTCACGAAAAATTATATTATATCTAAATTAAGGAAAAGAAGCGATTTCCAAGAAAAGATTAATTATTTATTAACTTTATGTCATTTATTGATATTTTCTTGGTATATAAAAAAAAAATAATAATAAGTGAAAGAAATATTTTGAAACCAAGGAAAATCAACTAGAAACATTTCCGCGCTCTTTCTCAATATTGTCTGCCTTTACAAGTAATGTAGTTACATACGTTAAAATACGTTTTATTCACCAGTAATTGTCTGGAAATAATAATAATGATAAATAAGATTAAATTATGCACCTGTATATTTAAAAAATATATATAAAAATATATATATATAAACTTTCTCAGAGTAAATATAAGAAAAGTTATATAGGGGCATTCTTACGGAGAAGTTACTTTTAAAAAAAAAATTATAATTCCTAAAGTGTGAACAAAACCAAATATCTTAGTGACTTAATGATAAAAATAAATGATATATTATACATCAGTTGGAATTATTAAAACTTCATGTACAAGTAAATTGACTGCAGTTATTATCATAATAATCTCTCGGAAAATTGCGCATTTTCGTCCATAAGTAAGCTAGCTAATAAGTATACGTATCGTCAATAAAAAAAAATATTGTGTACATTTATCGTCTATCGTCAACTGTTCGTTATGTTAGAATATGTATATTTTATTTTCTTGGATCCCAAAATTGTAGTAGTTTAATTCAAGTAAGAATTAATCTTCAATTCTGCTATATGTTTCTTTACCTAATTTATTAAACGCACAAAATAAGAGAAAACTTTTATTTAAAGGAAATAATACCATGCGTTTATTGTTTTTAAACTTGCTTTGTGAAATATGACTGGATAAAGCTCTTCACCTGGACCAATTGCTCAAAAGAAAAACATTTTCTAATGAGAGAGTATGCACTTGTTAATTAATGATTGTTTAAAACTAAGTTATAAATGATATGTATTTTTTTTTATATCACATAGATTAAAGTCTGTATGATCAAGTGATATTTAATAGCCTTGTAATAACAAAGGTATGTTTTAATATAATTATTATAGGTTAAGTTGATATTTAACACGAAAGAAAAAATATCTATAAAATATGTTTTAATTAGTACATACAATTGTAGGTAGAAATTTTGTATATTAGATACGTAAAAGAAAAAAAAATATTTAGATATTTAAGGGGTAAAATAAATATTGAAAATTATCAGAAGTAACTAAAAAAAAAATGCTATAACAAAATATTTCTTGTTAAAGTTGAAACGAATTTATACTGTATTAATTGAGGAATTTATTCCTAATTATTCTTAAATAACACATCCACTTTATTTAGTTTAAGATAGTATGCTACCAACTATTTTTGAATGTTCCTTTATTAAAATTAAAATTATTATACTTTTATTCTATGATGTCCATTGATTTCAGATGTTGATCAAAGTATACCCGGTAACATAAGTTTATTATGATCAGTGTATTTACTTATCATGCCCAGATATAGCATTGGTATATGCTTAATATTCACATAGGTAATAATTATAATGTATTTATTTTGTGGGATGAAAAATGATCTCCTCAAAAGCTTTGTTTTCCATGAGAGGAAGATTTTAAATATAATGTTCGGGTATGTTTATAGCCCAAGTGATCGATTCTCATAGATAGGACGATCAAGAATTTATCTAGCATTTAGTATGCTTCATTCGTTTAAATCCCAGGAGAGGATTGTATTTGGTGTGTGTTCATTGTATGCCCAAGTAAGAGGCAAGAAACCACCAAAATATTTTAATGTAGTAGATTACACTACAGACCTTCGTGGTTATTCCATATTCCTCATGTGAAAATAAAGATAGCTCCATCATGGAAGGTGTTGATTATTGTGCTTAATTTTGAAAGTTCGGGCAAGATAAAGGTTATATTGGAGGTGTTAGTTTCTCAAGATCCACTTTAGTATAAATAGTGTGTTAGTAACTAGGGTCGATATCTGTATTGTGCTGCTAAATATTGCTAGTATTTGACAAGTAAATCAATGGAGAAAGTAATTAAAAATTGCGTAATTTAAAATGCTTATTTACTGAAGGAATATTCAAATGCAATATTTAATTCTGGTTATTAATTAAATAATACTCATATTTCAAAAGTATACATATGAATAAAATTTGTATCATAACTGAAGTTAGCATTAAGTTAAATGTAAGATGGTAAGTGTAACTTCTGATAACGGGCCTATAATTAGAATAGGTTATCCCATTAAAGACCATAAATAAAGTAAATGTATTAGAAATAAATTTAATATTTTGTGTATTGCATATGATGGGATTAATCATTTAAAAAAAAAAAAATAGTTATCAATAATTTTGAATAAAAGCTTCTACAAGGTTACCAAAATTTAATACACAATGTATTGGTAATGAAATGTATTTTTAGTTGATCAATCCATGTGATTGCATACAGGAGAAGTAGTAACCTCTAGTCCATAACCAAAAGAGTATACAGATTAATGTCAGTTATATTTTATATTTTTGTATTACTGTGGGATTATTGAATAAATGTTCATATATATTTTTTTTGTGATAATAATAAATTATAGTCTTGTTAAAATTTGTTGTAGATTCATTTTTTTGTTTTTATATGCTAAATATAAGTGTTTGCACAATAATTTGCAAAACCTTTTCTTGAGTCCGAAATCATTCCAAATTCTTAAAAACTTAATATACCAGATAAGTAAAGTTAAGCAGATCGGAATATGTCATTATATTTTAGTTTAATGATAATTATTTATGGAGTTGAAAACTTAAGACTAAACATTCACCTTTGTATAAAAAATAAAATGAATTTATTCCCAAACCATTAAGTTTGATTGCACATTATTCCATTCCCATTTAGTTAAATTGTCTAAGTAATAAATCTTAGTTAAATTATTGTGTTGTCATGGATGATGGAAGGACACAAAAAGCACCCTTGTCTTTTTATTATTCTGACTGAGATTCTAAAAAAAAAAAAAAAAGGGGCTGTGTTATTCAAAATTATACGTCATTATTGAATAGAATTATCATCTCTTCAAATAATATAGCAGTATATATGAGAGATGAAGACACATTGAATTAAGTAAAATAAATGTTTTTTATAGCTGACCAGAATGCCAGTCAAATGCGACAACACACTACTGCCGAGCATTTCCTTACATGAAACAAAGAACCCTGAGATTAATATTATTATAATTATTCTTTAAATTAATAAGTGATCAATTATTGTTATTATTACAATTGTGGCATAGCTTAAGAGAATTGTATGTACAATTGTATTATATGAAAAGCATTTTAGATCATATTGGAAAATTAATAGATATGTTGCTTTTATTTTGGTTGCCTTAACAACAACCAGAAAAATTAGTGACAAGTGCAGATAAACTAATTGGTTATATATTAAGGTTAGAAAAAATGTAAATTTCTAATTAGTTAATTCATAGTGGGTTGTAAATTAATTGGATTTCTAATTGATTATATAATTGGGTTAGAATATATAAGCTTGGATACAGGTTTTCTTCAGGTACTCTCTTTTCTGCCTAAGAGGCCAGTGTTGAGCAATAATTAAATTGCATTGGTGCAGAACAAAGGTATAAGATACAATTGTATCATATTTTTGTATAAAAATATACAATATTGTTTAACCAGATATTTTATTTAAAGAGTCAAAAGTAAATAAAATTTTGTTTTCTTCCTCAACAGATCTATAAAACCCCACCCCACATTTCAATTAGCTTTCCCAATGTTGGTGCAGAATAGTCATAAATCACAGTTAATTAAATAGTTTTTTTTACTGCTTGTAAATATTCAAATAAATGCTAAATTGCATATTTTTGTGTGGTTTAATTTAAATAAAGAATTTACCGAAACTATTTTTTTTTTGCATTAAATAAAAAGAGAGAATTAAAGATAGTTGGGTATTGTGGCAGAGTTAAGGTATTGAGAATGGGGTGTGAAAAAGGACAAGAAGTTGAAGTCGGTCGTATGTTCCATTTAAGAAAATAAATAAACAGTTACTATTCAAATATATTTTAAATGAAAGCATTAGTTTAGTAATCAAAAAAAAAAAAAACATTGAAATAAAAAGTTGTTTTCAAAAATGGTGGAAAAAGAAGAAGAGATATTTGAGACATGGATAATTATGAAAACAATACTGAAAAATTTGGAAAAATTAATTAAAAAAAGGTTAGGAAGTGAGCAGGAAAGCATAAGAACATGTGCACATATAGATAGAGTTAATGCCGTAAATAAATTGCTACAAATAAAGACATTTTGGGGCATAGAGGGAGGCTCCAAATGACCATCTTAATAGTCTGGAAGGTTATTATCTGCTGAATAAATTAAATGATGTAGCCAATGTTGCTATAGACCACAGTCATATACAGGGTGAGACTCAATTCTGGTGGGATTTGAGGTTTTCAAAACCAGCAACATTTGGAGAATACAAACAGTTAGTGCTGGTGAACTATTGGAAGGATTAGTATCAGGATATTATTAAACATCAGATGGAGTAGGGCAAATAGAGATCTGGGGAATTTTATCACATTTTTTCACTCACAAGCATCGAAGTTGAGATCAATCATGAAAGTACCTTCACCTGAGTAGCAAATTATATAAAGAGAAAAACAAGGCCTTCCTAGGGATCTAGAGCAAGTGCTAAATGAAAAAAAACAGGAAACATTAGAGCAGATTGCCAAACTGCTTATAGCATTGGACTGCAATAGATGTTTTAAGAGGAATAGTGACAATAAAGATGGTCTTATGCAAGTATCCAAGGAGATGTGTACCTGGGTGGAGAGAGAACCAATAATGGCACCTCAGGGATGTCCAAAAGTGAAACTAGTGATAGAAGAAATGATAAGAAGGGTTTTACTTAATTCTGGAAGCCAGTTGTCAGTAATGTCACAGTAAGTATTTAATAGCATAAAATGTAGTAATCCCAAAGTTAAAATTTTCCATTAAAGACAGTGTATGACATGATGGCTAATAGTAAAAAAGTGAGATTGGTATCAAAACAAATATGAATAAATGTGTATATCAGGAAATAAATACAGCCACATTTTGCTTATACTTGAGAGTCTGATCCATGAGATTGTACTGGGGTCAGACTTTATATATAAGACCTGCTGACTTCTGTATTATGAATGAAGTCAAATAAAACTGAATAATGAATTAATAATGCTTACAGCAGACTGATCATATAGATATATTAAAAAGCACTGTGTGTAATGTGCAGAAATAAAGATAGAAATAGACAAAAAGGTGGAGGAATTAAAATTGTTAAAGAGAGAGCAGAGGAAACAGTTGAAGAAATACTAAATAAATATGAGAGGATTTTATCCGAATACTGGGGAGTTATTCAAGGGTATGAACACAGATAAAAAATTATGATAGATCAAACATATCAGGCCCATGCATAAATTATACCTCATCAGTATTGCAGTGAAGTGGAAGAATAGATAGACCATATACTTCAATTGGGAATCATCTCTAAATGTTCATCTCCTTTCAATAATCCTCTTGTAACAGAGAAAAAATGTATGGGTCCAATTGGTTATGCTTGGATGCTCATCAATTACATAAGATAACTGTGTCTGATACAAATGCTTCTCCATCTATGAATGAGTCATTAGTGAAGTTCCATGATAAAAGGATGTTTTCAATGTTTGATTTGACTTCCAGTAACCGGAAAATCAAGTTGCACTTTAATGATCAGAAATATACTGCTTTTTAATATAATGGGTGGGAATACCACTTCACTCAGATTCTATTTGGTATAAAAATAGTGGGCAAGGCTGATAGTGTCTTGATCATGTGTTAACAGACCATATCAAAAGTTTGATTGTGATGTATGTAGACAATATTATATTACTATCAGAAAGTACAGATAAGAACTTCACACAATTAGAGCAGCAGTTACATGAGTTCAAATTAAAGGAAGTAACTTAATAACTACTGAAGTAAAATTTCTAAACTATATCATTAATGAAAAGGGGATCTGACCAAATCCTGAAAAAATTCAGTCTATCCAATATGCATCACATGATCACATTTCCTATACTAGCACATTAACTGTTGATAAACAGAGCAAAACTCTCCATACAGTATTGCCACCTGTGCTAAACAGAGTAATCAATGGATGCTAGAAGGCTTGTGCATAAAATCCCTATGTAATGCCTACTCATCCAATATCCCCAGACTAGTTTCTGGCTTGTGGCCTTCATCAGTGAGGAGTTTTGGATCTGAGAGCACTGCATCTAGATCTTAGGATCTAATGCAACCCTCTAGCAACCACCTTTTATCTCTACTTAACTACTAAACTATGAGAATGAAATTGAAAACACAAAATATATTTTCAATCTAAGCTCAGTAGCTTAAATAGTCATATGGGTCTGAACTCAGTTCAGCACCCATACATTTTCAATTTCATTCTCATAGTTTAGTAGTTAAGTAGAGATAAAAGGTGGTTGCTAGAGGGTTGCATTAGATCCTAAGATCTAGATGCAGTGCTCTCAGATCCAAAGCTCCTCACTGACGAAGGCCACAAGCCAGAAACTAGTCTGGGGATATTGGATGAGTAGGCATTAGATAGGGATTTTATGCACAAGCCTTCTGGCATCCATTGATTACTCTGTTTAGCACAGGTGGCAATACTGTATGGAGAGTTTTGCTCTGTTTATCAACAATTAATGTGCTAGTATAGGAAATGTGATCATGTGATGCTTAATGGTTTAACACCAATCCTGCCTAATAGGATAGTGGTGGCTATGGTTGAAAAAGAGCCTAAGACACCAAAATGTATGGGTGCTGAACTGAGTTCAGACCCATATGACTATTTAAGCTATTGAGCTTAGATTGAAAATATATTTTGTGTTTTCAATTTCATTCTCATAGTTTAGTAGTTAAGTAGAGATAAAAGGTGGTTGCTAGAGGGTTGCATTAGATCCTAAGATCTAGATGCAGTGCTCTCAGATCCAAAGCTCCTCACTGACAAAGGCCACAAGCCAGAAACTAGTCTGGGGATATTGGATGAGTAGGCATTAGATAGGGATTTTATGCACAAGCCTTCTGGCATCCATTGATTACTCTGTTTGGCACAGATGGCAATACTGTATGGAGAGTTTTGCTCTGTCTATCCAATATATTCCTAGGCCCCAAAATAAAAGACGTGTATAGTTTTTTCTTTGGGTTATGCACATTTTATAACTGGTTTTACAAAAAATATTTTTGATAGGTAACCATTAAAGCAATTACTAAAAAAGGAAAGACAGTGGGCATGTACTGATGACCATGAGGATAGCTTTCAAAATGTGAAGGCAGAGTTTTTAGAAAAAAGTTATTTTGTCATACACTGATTTTTGTAAGACATTTTTGTACAAATTGACAGTAGTGGCCTTGGATTGGGGGCTATATTGTCACAGATACAAAATGGGGGTCAGAAAGGGGTTCTTTTCTTTATTAGTTCGTTATTAAAGGGACCGGAAATGAACTACACCATAAGAGAGAAGGAGGCTTTGGTGATTCTGTAGGCAATTAGAAAAAATTGTCAGTATCTGATAGATTCTGTGATAGTCGTAATTACTGATCACAAAAGTCTTGAGTTTTTAAATCATTGTTTCTTTAAGAATTTAATTATAGTGTGAGATACAACCAAGGTAAAGAAAATGTTTTAGCAGACATATTAAGCCCATAGCCTGCAGTACAAGAACAATGTCACTTAAATTGCAATGGGGCATACATTGCTGCAACAAAAGTTGACAAAGCGAATGAAACAGAAAATGACTTTTGTAGGTTAAAGTAGCAGCAAATCGAAGATGAGTACTGTCAGCAAATAATAAAGTACTTATGTCACCAGCTTGTAATAAAAACAAAAAAAAATAATCCAATGTGCAGGGATAGGAAAAAATACTGCCTAAAAGAAAAATATGTTACAGTGCAAAAGAGAAAGGGATAAAGAAATAAGGATTGTTATTCCTGTCACTATGATGAAAAATTTAATTAAACATATACATCAAAAATATGGACATATGTAGCAAGCAAAGTTGAGGTATGGTTAAGCCATTGATTCTACTGTCCAGGAAAGTATGTGAACATCTTGTGTATTATGAATGAGTGTCAACATCTTGTGTATTATGAATGAGTGTCAAATATGCCACAAAAAGAAAACAATTAATGTAGTTTTGGCAGGGCCATTGAAGCCCATTTATGCACAACATCTGAATAATTTATTAGCAAAAAAATTCTATGGATCCTTGCCCTCATTTAATAAAATAAATATATCATTGTGACATACTATGTATTATCATTGTTTGTGGCAGCATACCCTGTAGTTTAGGCAAAAGCTAAGCAAACCATATGGGTTTTAGAGCAATGACACTTTGGGACAATGGGAGTTCTGGATAAAATCTTGTCTGACCATGGGACACCATTTGTATCCAACAAGTGGAAAAAATGGATGGAGAAACATGAGTAAAACAAATGCTCACATCAATAGATAAATCAAAGACCAACCCAATTGAATGAGATGAGGGAGTTGGCATGATCACAAAAAATGAGTGAATGAAATCCCACATATTCTTAATATGATAAATTGGTCAAAATATGATAAATTGGTCAAAAATGAGTCTACAGGGTTCAAACACATCTGGATTCATTTTGGGAGAAATGTATTATGCCCATTCAGGACCAGGTTGTCCATGAAAGTAAAAACAATTGATAGAAGAAAGGATGTTGAATGAGCTCATAGTAGGCTAAAGAAAATGGGTGAATTCAAACAAAAAAGAAAAGGGAAGTGTCACAAATACATTTAGAATAGGAGACAAGGTAATGATAAGAACCAACCCTGTAAGACATCCTGAGAAAAACATTTACAAGAAGTTTCAAACACTTTATGAAGATCTGTATATAACAAAATGAAAATACAGTGACAATGCATTTGTAGTGACAAAAGGCATGGAAGAGAAAGGAATGTATAATGCCTGGTCATTAAAATTGATAAAGAGGAAAGGAGAATGGCAGAACAGGTAATTGGCTGGTCCAATAAAGGATCAAGACTGTAGAACATTCTGGAATACACAAAGGGAGAACACAAAAAGAAGATAATAATAATTAATGAATACAGTGAATAATATTAAAAGAAAAACATTTTCCTCTCAAATGGAGGGCAGTGTAATGTAACACTACCCAGAACACTTATTAAAATTGTATTTACAACTACTAAAAAAAATATTAATTTCTCATGAAACCATGTAAAGCTTAAAATTGATAATAAATAATATTATTGCAGAATAATTTCTCTATAAATATCTGAGTAAAAACTTTTCATTTGAAAATAAAATAATTTATGAAAATGTAAAGAGTTTTTTTTATATTATTAAACAATATGCAGCACTAAAAAAAAGAAATAATCTATAAAAGTTTAGAGAGTGAGTGGATGGGGGGGGGGGTCAATTAAAAAAAAAAGTAAATAAAAGTTAAAATTATGACAGTTCAAGAATTTTTTTTTCCAAGTAATTAAAGATAATATCGCTTTTCTTTTAAAATATTAAAGAAAAAAGAAAACTTGAGTTGTTGAGTTCATTCAATCAGTTAATCAATCAGTTATCAGTCAGTCTTTTCATGTATTTGTTTATAAAGACCATGCAGCTTGAGAAGCTTTTAGGAGCATATGATGAGCTCCAAGCTTGGCCTAAATACCAGTTGTCAGACCGAGATGGAAGTAATGCACACCTAATCATCTGCAGCCACCCTGATGTCTGAATGTTTCAAATAAGTTTCAAGGAACACTAAACAACAGAAATCTTGCAGAAGACTAAAATCCAACTGGTTGGTAATAAATTTCACAACAAACTGCAAAAAGTATCCACATTCTAAAAATCTAGGTATTAAATATCATTTTCTTATTTCCATGTCTAATTAATGTTGCCATTGTAATGCTTAAAGCCTCCAACATCAGTAAAACCAAGGAACTCTATAGCATTTATAAAAATATATTGATGTGCGTGTTTTTAAATAACATGTATTATTTAATGCTTTTGTTATATTCTATTTTAATGTATGAATTCAGAGTGTGTGTGTTGTCATTATATAAAAATATCATTGTTTATGTTAGTTAAGATTTATAAAATTAATTAAAATTAGAATAATAAATGTTTAAAATAAATTCTCGAAACTTAATATTTGTTGGTCAATTCGTTTATCAATAATTAATTCAATATTGTGTTAGATTATTTTTTTGATTGAGCTAATGGGATATCTTAGGTGCTGAATTAGTTTGCCATTATTCAAATTATGTTATTTACTTTGGTAATTAACTGGCACACAGCATTTACTCTGAATCAAAAAAGTGCTTTGAATGATAGGTGAACTCAGGATGGAATTCCAGGTCTGGTTGTAAGAATTATGCAAACTGTCCGGTACAATATATATATATATATATATATGTGTGTGTGTGTAATATTCAAAATAGCAATATATAAAATATATATATATATTGTACCCTTACTTCTCGATGTATAATATAGTTTGAAATACAACTAGCTCAATTAAATTATTATGCTTAATTAAAATTTGCATATCTATCTTTAATTTACTTTTATACTATCATATTCTAATTAAATTTATTATCAATTATTAAAATCAATATAGTTCTATAGTATGTACTAATTAAATAAGTATTTATCAAAATCATGAGACTGTGAAGTAAAGTTACAAAGCAATAAGTAGATTTACATTGAGTCAATATCTCCCAAGACATTGTCTCAATGGCATAAGAATACTATTACCTCCTTACTATCCTATTACTACATCTACAGCATTCTTATGGCTTTTAAAATAAAATAAATTATCTTTAATAATAATAAAAATAAATCTTAACTTTTAATTTTAAAATATAATTAAATAATCTCAGGTTCTTCTAATTATCTTAAAGTAATAATAATCCATGTAAATAAGTATGATAAGGGATTTTATATCAAACCTAAATACACCTAACTTATTTTAATAATAATATATAATACTAGTCTTAGGGTATAACTTAATCTTATCTATTTCTGTCATATCATCAATCATTAAATAAATAATCATATGTATATCTTTTATTTTCATATAGTATCTTAATTTTGGAATAGATCAAAATCTTATAATTCAATAATCTGTGGCAATAAATAATATTGTACTTTTATAATGTGCATTATAATTACCCTATGACCATAATAATATTATATGTTAATGTCAATCAATTCTTATAAAATGATATCAAGAAAATATTGTGTTTATTTCTAAATAATAATAATAAATTCATATTGTGCAAATATTATGTTTGTTCAAACTATCTGTTGTCAAATGCTGTGGTGTAAAATAATGAACTCGACACACTTTTAAAACAAATTAAACCAATTTATTTACATTAACTTCAACTAAGAATTTATTTACAATATTTACAGTTCAAAATTAGGAAAACAAAGAAAATAAAAATAAGAAAATAATAATACAATATGTTTACACTGTTATTAACTCATACTCCTAATAAGTAATTATACATTCTTTAAAATGCTGTACTAATAACATTGAAGTATGTTTTCAAAACTTAGACTTTAAACAAGCATCAGTAAACTTCAATTATTACACAGGAAAAATTTATGTAAACAATATTTATGTAGCATATGTAAACAATTAAACTTTACTAATTAAATTGCTACATCACTTAAGTATTACTGTTATTCATTTCATCATGTACTAGTATGTGTTCACTTTAATATCAGCATTACTCTAATAGCATAATATAGAAACTAATGTATCCTTATAATGTAATAACAAATAACTGATTATAATTTTATATTTCATTTAATGCAATTCATGCTACATGTTTTATCAAATATGCATTACATATATGTACTGTTAAAATAATAATATTTAAATTATTCATCAATTTCAAATTCATAAAGCATTATATTAGATAAATTCTATGATTCTTTTCTATGTGAAATTATTACTTTACTTTATGTGTTATTCTACTCCTTCTTAATAAACTTTTATCTACAAAAACATCCTCTAAAACTTATTTAAAATTACGGGAAAACAACCTTCAACTTTAAATAAATACTAATTATCCAAACTATTTATACTACGTCATCTATATTCAGTAAACCTTTAATTCAAACATAAACTTCTACATAAAACTTAACTTAATTTATCCAATAAAATAAAAATAAAATATAGACTTTGAGATCTCTTCCTAACTTGAAATAAAATAATTACTTGTATGAATAATAAATATAATTCTAATACTCCAACATAATAATAATAAAAATAAAAATCAAAATTTATTTACGAAAGAATCATATAATTATTTCTAAGCTTCTTATGTAATGTTGTATCATATTTATATCATAAATTCAAATTATGCATATTTAAATAAAACTGTTACTGCCAATATAATGTGTGTGTATTTTTAAAATATTCATACATCCATTCAACAATAACATATCATTTGGTTGATCTAAAGAAAACATATTAAATACATCAAAATTATTATTATTATACAATTTTTACCATCAATAATGATTTAATGTACAGTCCATCTTCCAATATTCTTCGGAATTACAGCTTCATAAAAATAATTCACATTTACACTCACGATCATTCTTTAACATATTCCGTGTTATATTAATTATAAAATAAACTTATGCAATTAATTATTATATTATTTTTAGTTATTATTTTAAGAAATGTACCTATCTTATTTTTAATAGATTAATAATATTTAAATTTTATGTTAGATAAATAAAACAGAATTCATATTACATAACTCCAGCGATGTCTCCTTTTCACCATAAAGTTCTTTAATCCTAGGCACACATTCACTAGAACACCATTTCCTGTTTCCGGTCCATCACGTGTTTTTTTAAAAGTTTATGAAAAATGAAAACCGTTCTTTTAAAATAAAATAAAAGTTAATTCTTCCATAAGAAATAAAATAAAATTAAAATAGTTTATAGGATCCTGTTTTAGTTCTTTCTAGAATATTATTCAAAGTTATTATTTTAAATTAGTCTATAGTTTATGAAAAATTATCATTTAATTATTTTAAATTGACTGGGACGTCCACATATTATTTGCGCATTCCATAACAAAATATCCAGGTAAGAATAAACTTCTTTATCTATAAACGACCAGCGTTTAAATTATTTCAATATAATAATTTTTATTATATTAAGACTTTCAGCTAACTATATTTCAATTTATTTGCCTTTTAAAATTATTAACATTCAGTCTTTTAAACATAAAGACTTAGCAAGGCAAGTATTTATAAAAACTACTTTTATTTCTAATATCTTTCCTTAAGATATATTTAAATTTATATCTTACAAAATACTTTCTTTATAAAGAAGTATTTTATTCTTTAAAGTATTTAATTTTCTAATAGTCAATAGCAATTAGCTTTTAAAATTATATACTGTCCAAAATATTACTTTTCTCCATCTCGTAATTATCCGAACTAATCCAGCGTTTGTCATACTTTTAGTATAAAGTTTCCGATATATTTTCACTATATATGATGTTCCCATGACTATTTGCTTGTAAATTGAGCTTAATAGAGACGACCGATAGGGAAAAATTAAATTAACACTGCATGTTTATCATTTAAAACTTTTATAACTTATTTACAAGACACTCTTATAATTTTGAAAATGATTTTAAAAGCGTCTATAAAATTTACGTAGCTATTTTTTAATAACACAATTAACTTGAAAATTCAATCACGAAGTCCTCTCCTAACAATTGAACTGAGCTTTTATACCGGAAGAAACTTCCCATTTGATTGGTAGATTAAACAATCAACTTGCTGGCTTATTTACATATTTTACCAACAACACAAAATTAAAAATAAATAATGGCTTATTTAATATTTAATATTTATTACATTATTAAATTTCTAAAATAATCTTTATCGTTTATTTAAATTTATTAAACATTCTTTTAAAATATTCTTACTTACTTGATTTTAATTTTAACTTTTATAAGATTATTTTTAAATAAACTAAGTCTATTTTATACGTTATATTTTTAAAGCAATATTTTAAAATCAGATTTAATATTCTACATTGAAATATCTTTATTTTTATCTCGTGATAACTCACGTATTATTTATAAATTTATAACATGATTTTTAAAATAGTTCTGCAACTTTACTAAACAACTTCCAAGCATGTGTGTGTATATTTAACTAACATCTGTTCTTTACAACACAAGAAACGCTTGTCATCGTCTAAAAATAAACTAACAATTGCATTTTTTTAAAATAAATATTTTTTAAATAAATAAGATATTATAATAGATTTTAAAATAATTATCCAATATTATTAAAATCAAATATTAGTCTTTTATTTAAGTACTTACAATAATTAAAATATTTATATTCTTTTATAATATTATTTTATCAACAATAAACATATGTATTTAATCTTACTTGTCTTTTAAACACTTTTAGCTTTAAATACCTATTTATTAAATATATTAATGCAGTATTGATTATGGCCATTTTTTCCAACTATATATTATAATCATCATCATTTAAAATGTCTCTCTCAATATCAGCACAATTTTACATATCAAATACTCATAGATTGCTTTAATTAAACCCTTTGAAATATTACCATAAGCAAAATTAACATCACATATTCAAATATATCTTAAATTTAAAATTTTTAATAGATTAGCACAAAATTAAATGGTGACCCATACAAAAGGGCACAATATATATATATATATATATATATATATATATATATATATATATATATATATATATATATATATATATATATATATATATATATATATATATGTGTGTGTGTGTGTGTGTGTGTGTGTGTGTGTGTGTGTGTAATATTCAAAATAGCAATATATAAAATTAAATAGCATTTCACTATAGAAATTGAAAATAAAATAAAAAATCGCATTAAATTCACATGAAATTTATGTTCCCAAATTAATGGCCAATATTTCATAATTATCATATATTAATACAATTACATTATTATTTAATAAATTGTATGCCATAATTTAAAAATGTGCATAATTGATTTTTTTTTTTCAAATGAGATACCACATGTTAAATGAGCGCAGATTTAAAGTTAATACATTCATCACAGATAATTGTATGATCTGCAAATACAAATAAAAGATTATGCACACAACATTCCACTGTATTATGCAAAACATTATGATCATAATTTTTAATGCACATTTTAACACATTTATGTAATAGAGCCCCTGTAGCCATGTAATTTTGTGTATATTGTATTTGTTTATTTTATCAATAACTGTCTTTTTTTTTTTCAAAAATTAATTTATAAAATTTTAGATTGAATCTTGATACCATAAATATAGACAGTTTATTATCTGGTGCGTTATGAAAAAAATATTTATCTACACATGAAAAAAATTGTATTGATTAGGGTCATAAAAGAGAACAAAAATAACACCAGTATATAAAACATTTAAAATATTTTTCAATTGATTGCAAATTTATGTTGTAGAAAAAATGGTTACATCATTTCATAAATACAAAACTATCAATTGAACATCATGTTATAATAGAAAAAAATGTTAAAGCAATTTTGAAGATTCAAGAAATAGTGAAATATATCAGCCAACTAAAATTGATGGAATATTTTGAAATGAAAAGTGATTAATATATAACTTTTAATTTAATAACTTGTACAATTGATGAACTAATGAATTTTTATCTAAACACAAATATTTGTTACAAGTAGTAGAAAACTATATTGAAATTAATAGAATTTCAATTAAAAATTATGAGATAGATTTTTTATTTCAACAGAGTTACATCACAAAGATCAAGCCTAGATCCATTTCTAATTCTATTATACACACATTAGTTGATAAAATGTCAAAATAAGAGACATAGATCATCTGACCCTATTCACTTAAGCTTGTAAGTTATAAAGAAATAGGATTGCCAATTTTTCAACAACTTTGTGATAAATGCTTAGATGTTTTTTTAGGGGAGGGGGGGGCTAACATAGATATTTTAAATGCTTTCTCTAGCAAAGCATTTATCACAAAGCTTGTTGAGGAATTGACAATCCTCATTGTTTATTAGTTGATAAATTATATTAAATGGGCACTTTATTTAAAACTTTTATGTTTAAAAAATGTCACAATAGCAAATGATGTAATAATGACTATTCCAAATATCTATAATATTATAATTGTTACGAATATTTTGTTTTCAAAGGTAAAAACAAACTTTCATACTAAAATTAAGGCCTGCAGTTTCTGAACTGCCTAAAAAAAGATGTCATATGGATATCATGTAAATCCATAATTGTTTTTGAATTCTGATGTTGGCTTATGTTAAGACTACTGTAATCTTTTATAAGAGTCTTATCTAAATCCATTGGATAGTAATACTAATAATAATATTTCTAGTACTTGGATGTTGTGGCCTAATACAGACAGGGTCGTGGGTAAGAATATTTATGGGATTATTATTTTTCCCTCAACATACACACTCCTGTAGTTGAAACGTTAGATATATAAGATCCACTAATTTGGCCTCTCATTATTGAATTAACTTATTTAAAAAAATCGATACTCCTATGATCTGATAATACAACTACTACAGAGCCTATCAAAAATAATAAAACATTTGAAATAATTCTGAAAAAAACAGATGTCATTTTTAAAACAATATTTAATCCCTAAACAAAAAAAATATATCAACAGAGGTCAAATACCTTATATTATCATGAATAATAATGCTTTAATATTAAAGGAAAAGTTGAAAACTTAGAGTATGCTAGAAAAAAATCAGTCAGAATGCTAGCATACTACAAGTGGATTAAGGTAATATGTTAGAAGTGTAATTTATATAAATGTATAAATCAACATCAGTCAGCACAAACATATTTTTAAATTTAAAAAAAAATGATAGTTTGCTGACGTTTTTACACAGGCTACTATGTGTTTAGTGTTTGTTTGTGTTTTATAAAAAGTAATAATTAAAAAAAAATTAAAAATAAAATTTTCAGCAATATGTTTTTTTCTTTCTAAATACCATTTTTAATTAAAAGAAGGACGTTTTTGTTAAAAAATGACACAGAATAATTTATTACAATATTAGTAGTAGTAGTAGTAGTGGTGGTGGTGGTGGTGGAGGTGGGGGTGGTGGTGGTGGTAGTAGTAGTAGTAGTAGTAGTAGTAGTAGTAGTAGTAGTAGTAGTAGTAGTAGTAGTAGTAGTAATAGTAATAATAATAGTAGTAATTAGTAGTAATAATAATAATAATAATAATAATAATAATAATAATAATAATAATAATAATAATAATAATAATAATAATAATAATAATAATAATAATAATAATAATAATAATAATAATAATAATAATAATAATAATAATAATAATAATAATAATAATAATAATAATAATAATAATAATATTGGCCTTTCAAGCCAAATTGTGCAAACGCTTTTGCGAGTGTTAAATAATAAATGAATACCGTCTGACCAAACAAGATATAGAATTTATGCAGGAATAAAAGGATTTTAATGCAGGAATAAAAGGATTCCTTTTATTCCTGCATAAATTCTATATCTTGTTTGGTCAGAAGGTATTCATTTATTTAACACTCACAAAAGCGTTTGCACAATTTGGCTTGAAAGGCCGATATGAATGTAATTACAATTGTATACAGACGCTATAAAAATAAATGCTGATTTATATAAATAATAATAATAATAATAATAATAATAATAATAATAATAATAATAATAATAATAATAATAATAATAATAATAATAATAATAATAATAATAATAATAATAATAATAATAATAATAATAATAATAATAATATGAGCAATAACTTTTTTACTATATGCATACTGATGCACAAGATGCTCATTTACATTTGGTAATAATACAAGAAAATATCCAGCAACATTTACAAAAAAACTTCAACAAATAAAATAATGGGATTACAAAATTAGTGCTCCAGACATTGCAGAAGCAACATGGTCACTCATAAGACAGCCATCAAACATATAACAGAATAATCATCAAACAGATTATTGAAAATGTAAAATACAAATGATTTTAAAATTTAGAACTTGTTCCAAAGTCCTATGATTGCCTATGTAACAGAATGCAATCGTTTGTTGTAAAGAGTCTATGTAACATTTGTTTAATAAAATTCTTTAAATCATCATCATCATCATCATCATCATCATCATCATAATAATAATAATAATAATAATTATAATAATAATAATAATAATAATAATAATAATAATAATAATAATAATAATAATAATAATAATAATAATAATAATAATAATAATAATAATAATAATAATAATAATAATAATAATAATAATAATAATAATAATAATAATAATAATAATAATAATAATAATAATAATAATAATAATAATAATAATAATTTTGTGGAATGATTGATGAGTATAAAATTTGAATAAATAGTCAGACAGAAAAGTACAAAGTAAGATAGATAAATAAACATATTTGATCATTATACATTTAAATAAATAAAGGTATAAAATATGATTGCATACAAACTTTTATAATTATTCCATCATCATCACTTTTAAATATCCATCTACTACATAGTGAAGGTCTTTCAAAGTTTAATCCATATTCCCCATTGTGTAACAGGTCTTCTCTGTGTCACACCAGAAAACTTCCTTATTTCATCTACCCATATCAGTCGTGGTTTCATTTTACATCATTTACAATCTCTTGTAATCCAGTTTGGTATTTCAACCATCCATCAAGTAACATCTCTTTTAGAGATATGTCCAGCCACAGCTCCACTTCTTTTATATCAGTAACGTCTATTTAATTTCTTAACTATAGGGTTTTTTTTTTTTTTACTTATAAGAAACACCTATACACATTTTTTTTAATGGTCTGATGTTTTAATATCGGCCTTCTGTTATGTGTCTAAGTCTCAGATTTGTAAGTAAGAACAGATAACCTACATTTATTCAAAACATTCCTTTTCAAAGACATGGACATATTTTCATTTAATATTAAGTTATTTCTAGCAAAAGCATTCCAAATAAAGTTTAATTGTATAATTATTTTTTAAAGTGACAAGGATATTTGTCACTCAATACAATTATCAATCTGGATTTTATTATTTTGAAAATATCCATTGAATTTACATAAGAATTTTTACTATTTATTTTTAGTCCAACTTTTTTTTTACTTTCATCAGATAATACTTGCAACAATTTCTTTAGCTCTAAAGCATTATTTTCAAAAACAAGTACATCATATGCAAAATGTAAATTTCTAAATAATTTCCATTTACATTTAAACCCTTAGGTTCCCAATATAATACACAAAGTATATCTTGGAAAACTGCTATAAAAGTTTTACATATATAGAGACACTATATCATACATACTTCTCAATGGAATTTTTTTTAGTATGTTGAATTTTATAAAAATTCTTCAGAATAAGACAATATTTCTGTTCCATACTTTGATGATCCACTTGTTAATTCACAGAAGAAATGCTTATAGAACCAAATGACTTTTCATTATATATATATATATATATATATATATAATGAAAAGTCATTTGGTTCTATAATTAATATATGCTTTATATATATATATATATATATATATATATATATAAAGCATAGGGTCAGCTGATATTAATTGGTCACTTCTATAACTATTCTAAATCCTTGGATATGATACATTGCATTAAAACCGTGGTTAAATACATCTTGTTCTTTTGATTTTTTTTAAATCCAAAGTTTGCTTTAGACGACATGTAAAAATTTTGTATACAATAGACAAAATATTATAGGTCTTTAATTTCTAATATCTTTTTATCACCATTTCTAAATATTAATATGGAATTCTTCTAGTCATCTGAAATATCTTTATTATTTGAACATTTGGCATATAACTTTGCCAAATTATTTTTTTATTTCTACAACTGTTTCTTTTAAAATAATGAATATAATTCCATAATTACCTGGTACTTTTCCTTCTTTATAAATTTATTTGCATGTCTACTTCTTCATTTACAGACCTGAGCTATTCTGAAGATAATCTAGTTGTAGGATATACTATTCCTTGTTCTTTATTACTATATAATATTTGTAGAACTTTTTTATTTATTTCATGATGTCATCTGTCTTTTTAATAATAGATTCATCTTTTTTTCTTATTGCATAAATAATTTTCCTACCAAAATTAAGATGTTATTTTATATGCTTTAGATATTTATTCTCTTTTACATCTTTTCTTGTTAGTTCAAAATTATACTTTGTTTGTCATTATCAACTATTTGTCACTTCATTTTCTAAACTTCAAGATATTTAATTTTTCTTATTATTTCATCTTAATATAGTTTCTAATTCCTTTTTTCTTTAAACATGTTATCTCTGTAGAAATAAACAGATCAGTTGCATTTATGTACTACCTATCTATGTTGCAGTTTTCAAAATTTTTTGTTTTCATTATATTGATTTTATTCAAAATATAAATCATCATGAAATTTTTTTAATATTTGAAAACTATCTACCTGTTCCAATACCAAATTATTGTAATGTTTCTGAAGATTAGAAATATCAATGGAGAATAATGTTTCTTTTTTCTAATTTTGCACTACAATTATATAAATCACCATACTGTGTAATCTCTTATTAATTATTAATGTTTAAAAGATTTCATAAGTCTCTGAATTATTTAATTATATATATATATATATATATATATATATATATATATATATATTGTAACAGTCATTGCCTCTCTCTGTACCGCATTGAGCATGACATGCGTTTTCTGAGATCGAGCAGCAATTAAGAAAATTCAAAGGCATCCAAAATACACATTACAATAATCATACCTTTGAAAGGTTCATTTACTGCAACCTTTATGTGACACCTTAAGAAAGAGATTGCTCCCCTGCCTAAGGGATATGATCACGTAATAAGTAAAGAGCTATAATCTCTTATAAAAAATCAATAGAAAGTGAATGCCTAACGAATGATTCCCGATCCCGGTAAGTTTAATCCCTGACTAGCTCAATCAACTCATGATCTCGGGATGGTGGTTTGTTGCTTCATTAACAGAAAAGGTCAAACACTAATATCATTATCAAATACACAGCACAACTCCGTACTTTACAATTAGATATTACATTTATTAAGCCCTCTATGATTATATAAATATTTACAAAATAATAAACACACACATAAACGATAGTAATTAAAATTCAAGCGTATAATAAATTTTAAAGTTTCATGAATGGGAAAGGAATGGTCTGAAATTCTCCCCTGCTTACACTTTAAACTCAAAACAAAATTTCTTATAAAACAGTGTGTATTGGCCATGGTATGTACGTGTTTCATAATAATAAAACAAAAAATGAGTTAGCCACGAGTTAATGATAGTAGAATCTTAAGTGTTTCAATATCTGAGTCCTGCACGTGGTGGACAATAATAATTATTTGGAACACTTTTGTACACACTTTTATTCCTTATGGAAACAATCCTGCACTTAGCGGATGGAATAAATTTACTCGGGTAACAAACTCATGCTAAACTACAATTTTAATCTTAAAAGTTCTATAATATGAGTCCTGCCTGTAGCAGACAATAATAATTATTTGGAACACTGTCATACATACTTTTATTCCTTATAACAACAATCCTGCACTTAGCGGATGGAATAAATTTTCGATTATTTCAAAACGACACACATACATCCAATGATCAAATCACCCAATTATTTCTATTTCTCTTTTAAAAGATTTCATATTTACTTTATCGATTCTTTTATAATTTATTGAGATACTCCAATGAATTACATGAAGCTTTACATTAAAATTACAAACAAAATATTTATGACTGAATTACGCAATTCATTGGCTCATTTACTAATAGCAATTTAAGTCAAATTACGAATTACTCATAATAAGACATAAATATATATATATATATATATAATACTTCCCGAAGTTTTCGTTCTTCTCCAGGCTATGATTTTGAGTGCGATATATATATCTGATGTGCAGGTGATTACTTCCCAGGGCCTATATGAAGGTTGGCAAATTTTCCATAGCAGCTACACTTTCAGAAATGGAAAGTTGCATCACTGGATGGCTATGTAGGACTCCGAGCTGTGCGAATGTACTGAACTTGGTTTCTACTCCATATCCATTGCTGAATCATGAATAAATCCTGATTCCATTTCCTTAGCGATATAAAACATTAGCTTAAATTTTAATTGTATTTTTCTTTTTCAGTCAATGAATATCATATTTCTTGGTCTGCGCCTTTTAAAATACATTCAGCATTCCAAATAAATAGTTTTTACACTCATAATTCTTTTTCTTTTCTTTTGTCTGTACACTCCGGAAACTATACTGCTAATGGGTAATTGTGCCCGTGCGAGTATCAACCAATGTAACCCAGCTAAATAATTAAATTTCACCTGACCAACCTTTATATATCCCCCCATTACAGGGTGTATTCTCTCATCCCCTCCACAAGTTATTGCTTTTACATTTCTGTTTTTAATTAAACAATTCCAAACAATAGTAAAATTACGTTTATCTAATTAAATAATTTTGAATAGGTGTCAAGCCGAATAACCACTGATACAATTTCTACACTTGTTTGCTAAAAACATTATACGATAAAAAAAGAGGTCATTGGCTTGCCTGCAGTCATGAACATTAAGTTGTAAAAAAAAATTATAAAACTGTATACTTGTTGTGACATAAAAATTGTTTTTGAGTTTTCCAAAAAGAATATTCAACAAGCAACAGAAAAAAAAAATACAACATTTGAGAATCTAAAATAAAATAAAATCAAAATAAAATATGTTTACTGTTGGATTATTTGCAAATACATTTCAGTTTCCCATAAGAATTTATTTAACCCTCTGCCATATTTATTCATATCATAAATAAAAAACATAAAGCATTTATTAACAGCAAAATGCATATTTATATGTGGTGTCTGCATTTGTTTATTATAAGCGTATTATCACCATTCATCCTATTTATTTTAAATATAATGTGTGTGTAAGCAACAGAGAAAATATACCTGCACATACCACTCCTTTTTATATAATACATACATTTGTTTGGACTGCAACTAATGCTTGCACTCAACTTTGTGGCAGTCATTTAAAACTGACTGTCACTATATATATATATATATATATATGTGACATATATATATATATATATATTATTATTATTATTATTATTATTATTATTATTATTATTATTATTATTATTATTATTATTATTATTATTATTATTATTATTATTATTATTATTATTATTATTATTATTATTATTATTATTATTACTATTTACAGGATATTCCATGTAGTGAAAAAGCTAAATGCCGACGTTTCAGTACAATATCAAGAACCTTCCTCAGAGCATCCTCTTTCTCAAATCATAAGAATGCACGTGAGATATAAAACCGTTTTTATCATTTTCTTTCTCCTCATATTTAAATTCTTTTGGTTGAGAAATTTTTAAATTTATTTTCTCTTCCAATAACTTCTTCCAAATGTTGTTAATCTTCTTTAATTCACACCTTTCATTTATTCTCTTGGGCCTTTTAAAAATCTCTATAGCTTCTCTTAGCAATCTCTGGTCATATTGTTCAATTTTTGCTAAAATATTTGAAAAAATATTTGAGAAAATAAATTTTAAAACTTCTCAACCAATAGAATTTAAATATGAAGAGAAAGAAAACAATAAAAACGGTTTTAAATCACACGTGCATTCTTATGATTTGAGAAAGAGGACGCTCTGAGGAAGGTACTTGTTATTGTACTGAAACGTCAGCATTTAGCTTTTTCACTACACGGAATATCCCGCAAATAGTAATAATAATATGACATCTTTTAACCGTGAAAATATTAGAATTAATATATATATATATATATATATATATATTATAATTACTTAAAATATATATTACAATTATTTTTCAGAGCCTTGGTATTTTGGGGTGATTTCTGACCTTTTACTCATTTTTTGGACAATGTAATGAAACTAATACAATTTTAGATTTGATGTTAGATTTGTTGAAACTGTTTTAAATAATCGTTTACTTCTTTTGTTAATATTATTGCTAAAACATGTATTATTATACTCTTATATAAAATTGAATATTAAGAATATGTTTATATGTGAATCTTTATTTTTATATTATATAATACTGATATCAAAGTTAGCATTTATATTTGTCTTGTAAAAATATAAATATGCTACAGATTATATATATATATATATATATATATATATATATATATATATATATATATATATATATATATATATATATATATAGAGATAGAGAGAGAGAGAGAGAGAGATAGAGAGATAGTAACAGAAAAGAAAAGAGGAGAGGGGATAGAAAGGAAGAAAAGAAAAAGAAGAAGAGAGCGAAATGAGAGAGAGACAAGAGATGAAAAGAAATAAAAGGAAAAGAAATGATTAGAAATAAAATTAAAGTGAATTAGAGAAAGATGATAATAAAAAGAGAGAGAAATGAAATGAGATGATAGAAGACACGAAAGGAAAAGAAAATATTACATGGTGGAGAAAGATGGAAGGAGAAGAAAAAATGAAATGATTTGAAGCGGATGAGATGATAAAAGAGATGTGAAAGAAAAATGAGAAATGATATGAAAAAAAATTTAATGAGAGACTTTTAATGACTTGGCTCAGTAGGGTTACAATAAAATTTAAAAAAGAGATGATGATGATTCAGAGATGTACAATCAGATAGATACCAAATCCAATACTAATGCAACTGTAACCATTATGGTATATTAATAATTTACTACTAAATTATACAAAATATTATTTAAAATCATTAATTAATAGATATTACAGTAGTCCTATCAACAGATCACACATACTCTCAATAAGAATAGTGAGACTTTGATTGAAAAAAAAATCTTTCTAAATTATATCTAACAAGGCAAGAAGAGTAAATGACGTTAGGGATTATAAAACTAAAACTCTTGTGCAGAATTAAAGTTTGACTTGTCTATAAAATTAGTTCTTGGGGAATAAAACAAATGAGTGATATCTTGGCTGACCATAGCATAACTACATTATGTTCAATCTTAGAATAATAAACAAAACAAATATTAATTCACAAATTTAATTAATCAATTTAAATTTAAACTAATAATGGCTTATTATCCAAGACATTACTCGAGTAAAGAAAAGGGCAAGGGTACTTTTATGTCTTTCCCATACTCAAAAACAACCTACTCAAGACCTCAAATACAGATGGATTATAATTCTTTGGACATATAATGTTAAAGATAATGATAGACAATGTGCAATTAATATAAGATAATGTTCAGCTTTTAAAATAATGGTAACTAAAATATTATTCTGAAGTATTAATATTGTTAATCTCATATTGCATAATCTTTAATTGGAGAAGATATACTGATAATTTAAAAATAAACTATTAACTAAGCATTTAACGATGTATCTGATATAATGCAATTATCTGTTATTGTGATTCAATCTAAAAATCACTTACTTCAGCATGGCTTTATAATTTTCAAACCAATACCAAATATATTTAACTAACTTTATGATACACTTGTGAACTTCTGAATTGAAGATTTAATAAACTTTGAAAACTTAAGATTTTGTGAATGTGGAATCCAAGACAATAATATTTTCATATAAAAGCAAAACAAACAAAACAAAACTTTTGAAATAATAATAAGTTGGTTTATTGAGAACAATAATAAAGTTTTACAATTTAAATGGAATACAAACATTGCCAATATAGCTCTGGAATCTATTACAAGCATTTTGGATTTTAATAACTTTACTTGGTTTATAGATATACATAACTTCTTTAGCTACTGTTTTTGAGTATCGTTTTTAAAACTTATTTTACATTGTTTATTCTAATAAATAAACTAATAATATAATTATGCATAATAGCAGGCAAAGGTTACTCAAAACATAATTTTAATCTCTTTTAAACAATTAGAGATTTTAAAATCTTGAACTTTAATTATAATGTCTGTATTTAATAAGCACACTTCTAATTTTTAATGAAAATAATTCATAACACTATGGTGTCTTCTAGTAAACAGAATGACACACACAACTAGGTTTGTATTAGAAACCCTAAGCTTAACTTTATAATCCTGAGATTAACAACTACTAAGCTGGAATAAGCATATTCAGCATATTTTTTGAAAATTATCATCACTAGTTACACTGACATTTCTAATATTATTGCTAATGATATATTTAAATCAAACTAAGCTAATTTTAAATTAAACTAAATTAGATGTATGAAGTATTCATTCATCAGAGATCAGTTAAACACTTTTAATTTAATTTTGTCCACATAAAACTATAATCATCAATGTTTTAAAATGAAAGATGTAACAGACTTACAAATCCAGCTGAGAAATTCTGGCTGAAAATATTAAAATTAGTATGTATGAATTGTCACTTATACTCTATGTATATATTTAACATATCTAAATATAAATAGACCTTATTGTTGGTTATCTTATGGATGATCAAAGTATCATATCAACACACTTCAAACATTGATATATCTACAAGCATTAAAAATAACTATTACTACCTGAAGAAACAAAGTTCCTCAAACACATATATCTTGTCATCACTAATCTAAAACAAATGCAACATCACCTACTGTGGTGGAAGTAGCATTAAGTCTTTATGAATGATAAGCTAAAATATAAAAATAATAGCTTCTTCAGATCTTGAAAAGAATGTGGTGGCTTTCAAAAATACCTAACTTTGAGGCAGAAACTAAGATACCTGGACCTTTTCTACAGTGTATCTGGGAACAGGTAAGATGCACCAAGAAATAACAATTCTCTCTCATGGAATTTCCAATGCTTATAAATGTGATCATCATCACTGAATAATACAATACAATAACTCTCTTTTAGGGACTAGCACTATCAAATCATGGAAATACAACACAATAAGGATTGAGGACCTTGTCTACTCCATAAAGCATACTCAAAATTATTAACTAAGCCTAACTCTATGAGGCTAACAATTACTAACTAATAGGAAGAAATATACTTTACCTGATATAATTAAGATATTCCTAAGAAGGTTAAGAATACAAAATGTATATTCAATGTTCGAACCAACAAAGCAAATTGTGTCAACTGACTACTATGAGAAATACTTTAAAATTAAATTCATATAAAATTCTAGGCAAGGCAAAATGAACACACAATAAAATATTCAATACTAAAATATAGTGACTAGTGGACTTTTGATTGCAAATTAAATGCGAGAATATTAATTTTCAATGCATATAAAAATATTTGTAGTTATTATTACTATTGCACTCATAGAACAAATGAATGGAAACTCTAATAAGCATCTTTGGCTGATTTAAAATAAAACTTAGTGAAACATTACCCATAATAAACTAAGATGGGGATATTTAATTCTCTATAAATGAAATTATCAAATAGAAACTAATTTGTGAAATGCTTAATAAATAAAATAAAATCTACTTGGGAATGTCAAAACATTTGTTCATTCTAATAAACCCATTAATGTTTTAAGATTATAACCCTAGTTTACCTGTATATTTATGCAAAAAGTGTTGCACAAAATATATAGCATAAATATTTTATATGGTTTTTAAAAAAAAAAAAAAAACAATAAAACATACAATAAAAACTAATAATATTAGTAACTTAAGTTCATATTTCAGCTCCATAACGATTTTTCCATTTAAAATATGTAGATAATTTATTCAGGCTAATTTATTTATCCAAGTTTGAAGCTTCAGTCAAAATATTTATAAGCATGGCAATGATTTCAAAAATAAAAATGTTCAATTGTTCTTTAAATAATACTCTCACTTTCTTTTATCTTTAAAGATAATTTTAAATATTAAAATAATAAAATAGGATAAGCACAAGCCAGCATTGGACAAAATAAATTATTCAGCATAGTATATTTTTGTATGATCCCGGGTTCAAACATAGAATAATATTTTTAAATACAGCTTTTTTTTATTAAAAAAAAATTATATAATATTTAAAGATGTGTTTTATTTTAAAACAAATTTTATTTTACCATTTTAAACACAAGAGTAGACTTTTTTTTTATAATTAAAGACGTTCCTGATTTATAAGCTAAGATTACTTGTCACAAAGTTACTTATAAGCAATGGCAAATATAACAATTTATGATATATTTGACAGATACGAAAATTATTATTTTAAAACACATATTTTTCTCTGTTTACATTTAGATAAAATGAATTATTTCCATTTCAGATAAAGGTATAAATGATAACCTTTTAGTTAATCATTATTTGTAAGTTCATCTTTAATTAAACATAGCTTAAAACATTTTTATCCAACACTTTCCAGATTAAGATAATTACTATCTCATATACAATACATTTTAAAGTTGGAGGTTAAAAAAAATTGATATTCTACTATAGAACGCTTTGCAAATAAAGTTCATTCTTCTTTATGTTAATACAATATATTTTTATTTTCCAAATTTACTTTTAAAAATAAGCATTATCACAGAAGAACATATTTATATGTGGATATCAGGTATTAATGGTGACACATCAAATTTAAAGTCAATTTTAATTTATGAGGAAGGTGACACATTTTTCATGATAATTTTTTTAAATTATAAATGTCTTTTAATTTCTTCCTCACATATATTTTTAATTTAATAGGATAAAGACTAAGTATCCTACAGTTACAATAGTTCAGTGCAAAATATTGTTTATCTATAAAAATAATTAATAATTTATGCTTTAATTTTACTTTTAGTTTTAAATAAAGAAAAACGAATAGATAAAATTCATATGAAATAAGAGACACTAAATTTTCTTCAAACATTTTTTTTACTATAATCTCATATTCCAATTGAAATTTAATTACCAGAAAACAGTTACCTCTTTAAATTCAGCAATCCATTACTGCAAGACCATTTAAAATAGTTGTTTTAAAACATACTTTTACTTTTTAAATAATAAAGTTTTTAAAAAAGTTACATCTTTTATTAAAAAAAAATTCAGGATTTCCATGTGTAGAAACAAAATAAGATAACCTCCCTTAATGAATTCTGGATTTCTATTTCTATCTGATAATCTCTAATGCACCCAAAATTGATGAATTGGCTTGAAAACCAATGGAATTATTTTTTTAAACTTTAATATTCTTGACAGGCCAGCTGTGGAATTGATTTACTGACATAATGGATCTAATTATACCAAATCATGTGACTCACAGCTGCAAAGTCAAAAAATTCATTGTTAACAAAAATTATCTAATATTCTTAGAAAATATTTTATGAAAACAATATTAATAAATATAAAAGTTAAAGTTATTCATCTCTATTAAACGTTTAAATTTTCAATTTTAATAATTTTTATTCAGTCATTTGCTTTATTTTTTTAAACAATATTGGAATTAAATTACTTTTTTTTTACATTTACATGTCTCTTGCATGCACATACATATTTATAAATATAAGTAATTGATAAACATGACCTCAAACTAATTGTTTAAAAGTTATTTTTAAAACTACAACATCAAAAATATTAATGATTGTTTAATTCAAAATAACTTTCTAAGTAAACTGTAATCTAACTGACATCTAATAAATATTATTTCACTGTTTTAATAAAAACTTACAGATTATTTTTTTTAAATTTATTATTATTTATTCTAATTTATTTATAATATTTAATTATTATAATTTAGACATTAACATGAATTATGCAATAGTTACTTTAAAATACATTTAATATTATTTAACAATTCACAACTATTTCTGATATCCCTTTAATTCAAATTATTGTCTGATATCCCTTATCAAACTAAATCACATATACTATTGAAATATTTAAACATAATTCCATAAATATTTAACAATTATTGTAATACTACATAAGATATATTCTATTTTCTTCATTAACCAAGTTAATTTCCATTTTTATCGTTATTATTTTTTTTAAAAATCAGGAAATTGCAAACAAAAGGTGGAGCTAAGATAACCTCAGGCACCTATTGGAACTAAGTGAAACTTCAGTTAGGTACAATATATATATATATATATATATATATATATATATATATATATATATAGTCTGGAGAAAGGAAGTTGCTATTAACTGAAAAAGGACCCTTTGATTAGAGGACTTAAATGAACCTAGCAGGGTAAATTCCTAAGGTCCACTCCATACATACTTGTCATTGCAGCTGTTATTACTATGTGATTTTTCATATAGTATTCGAACATGGATGGATTGCTCACCAACATACCTTAGCAGCATGGTATGTTTATTGGCTTTTTATTTCCTTGTTTAAGATCAAAAAACACCATGGTGTTTCTTCTCAGTTGCCTGATAAGGCAGAATGAAAGGTTAGGTAAATAATTAATATTTTTTTTCCAATACATATATACAATAATGACAGAAAAAAATAAATCATGGCTCTTATTCCCAGAAGGATGTAAAGTCACCATCCAAGGTAGTGGTTGGTGTCTGAAGGTGAAAGGTGCTAGAATTCCCCTGATTGCAGACCCAGGATCCCATTTGATTACAACTACTTATTTAGGTTCTAACAACTGCAGATAACATTCAAGTGAAGAAAGATTGCAAGAATTATAAAAAGAAGTCTTATATTAAATTGGGTAATATTGGAATTTGTGAAGTTAGAAGAAAAGGTGAAGAGACAATTGAATTAAAAATGTACATGTACTCTATTATAAAGGCATAGATATTGGAAATACAAGTGGATTAAAATTTATTATAAATAAAAAGTGGAAGAACTTCATTATGGAGATAGATGGTGTATCAGACAGAGTGGAAAAATTAGTTATACAACTTAATAGCAGATACCAAATGCAGATAATTCTGGTTTGTGCCCCAATAAGTTTGCATAGTGATGAGGTAGTAGAAGATTTTTATATGGATGTGCAAATAGCTTTTGATCAGAGTAAACATTTTAAAATTGTTATGAGAGACATTGATTATGGTAATAGAAATGAGAGAAGACATAGACTTGTGGAGTTTGCAGAAAAAGAGAATCATTATATTATGAATTCTTTTATTTTGAAAAAAAAAATGTTAAAAGGAAATGAACATGGAAGCATTCAAATGGAGGTCCAACAGAAATTGAATATATTTTGACTAACAGAAAATTCATAGTGCAAGTTTGTAATATTCTTAATAAATTTAACACAGAAAGTGATCCATGATTAATAAGATGCAAGATACATGTCAATGCAAACCTAGAGAGACAAAAAATATTAAGAAAAACAATGTTTACAGTTGATATTCCTAATCTTTAGAAACATTCTAATGAATTGAAATTAGAACTTAGAAATCGGTTTCAAGTATTAATAGATTTTTAACATGATTCACATTTGAATAAAATTAATAAGAAAATAACTGATACACTTTTAGAAATTGCAACAAAGATAGCTAGTAAAAAATCATCAATTGACCAATAAGATTTCTACCGAGACTAGATAATTTATCAAGAAAAGAAAGAATATGAATACCGACAAAAATGAAGATTTGAAAAGGTTTTAATATCTCGAATTTTGTAAAATGTTGCAGAAAAGAGTTGAAAATGATATAAGAAAGTATATCTGTTATCTAGCAAAGAAAGCTGTAGTGAAAAAATAAAAGTCTCAAGAATGTAACAACATTTTGGTATCAGTAGGAAATTTATATCTGCAATAAGAAAAACAGATGGTATTATTACTAAAAAGAGAGATGACTTCATGAACTGGGTAGAAGAGTTTAATCAAGAATTATGTACCTCCTATATCTATTACATTTTCTGAATTGCTCATAATTATAAATGAAAAAGTCAGATATGCAATTAAATGAATGAAGAAAAAAAGGTTCCAGGTAATAATGGAATTACAATTGGTATATTAATAGAAGCAGGCGAAAAAATAGAATTTTTTTAGCAAAGTTATATACCAATTGTCTAAATGATAAAGAAGTACCGGATGCTTGGAAAAATACAGTAATAATATTAATATTGTAAAAAGGTGATAAAGAAGATAGTAGGAATTACAGACCTATTAAACCTTTTATCAGTTTTATGCAATTTTTTTACCAAGATAATTACAACTCGTCTACAGAGAACATTGGATTTCCACCAACTAAGAGAACAAACTGGATTTAAAAGTGTTTTAGTACAGTAGATGACATACAGGAATTGAGAGAAGTTATAGAAGTAAAAAATAAATATGAGTTGTCATTATGTTTTAGATTTATAGATTATATAATGATATTTGACTGTATAAACACTTCTTCAGTAATTATAGCATTGGATCATCAGTTATTTATCCAGGATATTGTCATATTTTAAAGAATAATTCTTAAAATTCAACAGCGACAATTAGAATACATAATGATACTGTGAAAGTAAATATTGAGAAGGTGGTAAGACAAGGTGACTCCATATCCCCAATATTGTTTACAGCAATGCTGCAAGAAGTATTTTGTGAATTAAAATGTGAAACTAAAGATTAAAAGTAAATGTATATTATTTAAATGATTTTGATTTTGCATTTAATGTGGTTGCTTTTGCAAAAAATGCTTCAGAGCTGCAAAAAATGTTGCAGGAGTTATTAGATGAAAGTAGAAATAATCTTTATTGATTATTATATTAACCTCTTGAATCTCATTTTAAAGAGAGACAATTGTTAAATTTCCCTGAGTTTGAAATCTGAGCATAACGGTCAAATCAATTAAGGTGAAGATTGATTTGAGGTAGTTTAGATAAAATAATTTATTAATAATAAATTATTTATTTGGTACAAATGTAATTTTTTATATTAAAATTAAATCGCATCATACATGGCATCCTATATGAAGACATTAAATCTGTCTACAGTGAGATGTGACTGCCTTAATTACCACATTTAGAGGATGCATACCATTACATATGGATCAGCCAAGTGGGGCTCTTTATCATAATTCCATATGAGTATAGCTCTGAATCATAGATTCCTGACCATTATAGCTCTGAATCATAGATTTTATATTGTTTGTATAGCGATACAAAACTTTGAGGGATAAATATTATTAATAATAATCTCATATTAAATGTATTGTAAAATAGTAGATAATAAAATAATGGAGACTTTGAAAATTAAATAGTTAAAATTTAAATAAATAGATCACTTGCTTAAAAATATAATTTTAAAAGTATATATATATAAATTATTAATCAATGTCTGTATTCCAATTATAATTTATATATATATATATATATATATATATATATATATATATATATATAACTAACTACAACCATTAAATGTCTGTATTTTTAAATTATATAATAATAATTCAAACAAATATATTTAACACAGTATTCAAAATTAAATAATATATTCTTTACCAGAAGTACTTTCAATTGTTTCACTGACAATCTTTTTCAACTGTTAATACAAACGTACAAAAAATAAAAACTTGCATTACCCATCATTCAATCTATTCAAATTTCCCACAATTCTGTTGTATTTATATTAGCCGATTGTTTATTCATCAAACCACCTCTATTCCTAGATATCATCATTGCCTCTTTAATTTTACGTTTTTCACTACACCTTTCAATTTGAATAATTTTTATATCTCTATTATTAAATTTAAAACCATAATTACATGTTTTATTATGATCAAATATAATTGATGGAGTATTCATATTTACTGAAGATATATTTTCTTTCTGTACACGTTTATATAATGTCTTATGATCATTATATCGTTTTTGTAATGTACATTTGGATTCCCCTATATATTTTATTCTACAACCACATTCCAACACATATATATATATATATATATATATATATATATATATATATATATATATATATATATATATATATATATATATATATATATATATATATATATATATATATATATATATATATAACAGAACTTAATTCAAACTTAGAAATCTTGGCTTTGGAGTTATTTATCATATCATTTATATTATTTGAAGAGAAAAAAGAAATTCTACACAAACCACTAAAAAGTTTATAAATTAATTTAGCTTGTTGATTAGATATAAAAGGAATAGAAATCCATTTATCACTTTTTAATTTACTTAATATTTTCTTATTATTACTCTTATTTTGATTATATTTTGTAATTGTATTATAAATAATATTCCTTCCATAACCAACATTCAACATATCAGTAATATATACATTGATATTTTCAATTTTATCACTAATAAATTTGCACAAATAATCATTTCTAAATAAAAATGACTCATGAGTCATAAATTAGGTGGTTTGAAGTCATTTTTATTTAGAAATGATTATTTGTGCAAATTTATTAGTGATGAAATTGAAAATATTAATGTATATATTACTGATATGTTGAATGTTGGTTATGGAAGGAATATTATTTATAATACAATTACAAAATATAATCAAAATAAGAGTAATAATAAGAAAATATTAAGTAAATTAAAAAGTGATAAATGGATTTCTATTCCTCTTATATCTAATCAACAAGCTAAATTAATTTATAAACTTTTTAGTGGTTTGTGTAGAATTTCTTTTTTCTCTTCAAATAATATAAATGATATGATAAATAACTCCAAAGCTAAGATTTCTAAGTTTGAATTAAGTTCTGTTATATATATGTTGGAATGTGGTTGTGGAATAAAATATATAGGGGAATCCAAATGTACATTACAAAAACGATATAATGATCATAAGACATTATATAAACGTGTACAGAAAGAAAATATATCTTCAGTAAATATGAATACTCCATCAATTATATTTGATCATAATAAAACATGTAATTATGGTTTTAAATTTAATAATAGAGATATAAAATTATTCAAATTGAAAGGTGTAGTGAAAAACGTAAAATTAAAGAGGCAATGATGATATCTAGGAATAGAGGTGGTTTGATGAATAAACAATCGGCTAATATAAAGACAACAGAATTGTGGGAAATTTGAATAGATTGAATGATGGGTAATGCAAGTTTTTATTTTTTGTACGTTTGTATTAACAGTTGAAAAAGATTGTCAGTGAAACAATTGAAAGTACTTCTGGTAAAGAATATATTATTTAATTTTGAATACTGTGTTAAATATATTTGTTTGAATTATTATATATATATATATATATATATATCATTTATCATATATATATATATATATATATATATATATATATATATCCTATGATAAATGATATATTATCGTATAAGTAAAGATATAACTACAATAAAATTATTTTTTTGATTACGAGAAGTAAATATAACATATTTTCTTATAATACTGATAGTGATATAGAAATGCAAACTGAGGTCTTAGTTCAAATATAGAGGACGATGGTATGCTTATTATCAATGAACAAATAACTGTAGGTCTGTCTGAGGGCAATTCTATATTAAACATCCATGCTCCAAAAACTATGGATATTATTGTCAAACCTATAAAAAATAAAACCAGTGATAACAATCCATCATTAAATCAAATGTTGTTAATTATGCACCAAATGTTGGAAAATTTAAATGCATGTCTAAAAAGAAGATTTGATTGCAAATATGGATACACGATGGAAAACATGGATACAAAGATGGAAAATCTGAAAGCAGAGATGAAAGATATGATAGCAGATATCACAAATGAATTATAAATATAATTAGATAATTTAAAAATAGATTTGAAAGATGAGGTATCACAAATACAAATGGATATGAATAATAAAATTAAAAAAAAATGTTATTGAGGAAACAAATTTTAGGTCTCAGAAAAGATTTTTTTGAATTTGAGACTAAGATAGAAAATATAGTAGAAAACAATTTTTTAGAAAGAAAAACTGTATACAATCATCGTCAAATTGAAATATATAAAATCGAAGAATAGAATAAAAGCGTTATAGATGAGAAAATAAAAAATGTCCACGTAGAAATTAATAACCCAAAAAAAAAAAATTCAGTCTATGGAAAAATATTTTCAATGTTTAAATGTGAAACAAAGTTTGATTGAAACAGATTTCAAATTAAATAAAGATAATATTGAAATATTATTAGAGAATCAGTCGGACATACTTAATCGATTAGAAAATTAAAATATTACTGTAGATCAAACCATAAACATTTTGAAGGATGAATTTGAGAAATAAATAAAAATAATGATGGAATATGGTGCAAAAGCTTGTAAAAAAATTAAAATATTTAATATTAAAGAAGACACTACTTCAGATAAACGTAATCAAATATTAGAAGCTATTAATAGGATAGAGGAATATCCAAATAAGAAGGAACATCAAGATGAAATAGTAATAGAGATGAAAAACATGCAAAAGGAACAAAATAGTAATGATAATATTGGATCAACAATCATCTGTAAATATGTAGAAAAGAAAATGTTAACAATACAAATCACACATTACAATCTAATGTTATAAATCAATTTGTAAAATTAAACATTTCCAAAGGTTTACAAATGAAGCTCCAATAGAGCATCTAAAGAGTTTAAATTTATATTTTTCAGTAAATAGTAGTAATTTGACAGAAGGTGAAAAATTGATAGTGACATACAGCCATTTATTATGTGATGCTTTATCATCGTGAGAATCATTAATTCAAATACTTAAAACTTTTGAAGAATATCAAAAATTATTGATAAATAATTTTTGCAATAATGATTGTCAAGAATCGCTGTTATATCAAATACTTCAGGAAATATATAAAAACATGCCAGGTAAAACACTTACTAAATTTTTAAAAGACAGGTATCAAAACTGAAATTTCTTGATATATATCATATTAGTCAAAACCAAATTATTCGTATAGTGAAACATAATCTACCCATGAAAATTGAGCAGTCTTTATTATTTTCTAACGCGCAAAATATCGAAACAAATTATAGATATTTTTAATAATATTGACTCGAATAATCAAATGTTAATCAAAAGTATTCTGAAAGAAAGAAAGAAAAGATAATCAAGTAAATGCTATCAATAATAAAAAAATAAAACATAAAATTTTTAATGATTCTCACAGTAAAAACAATGATTTGTGATAATAATGCAAAAGTTAGTTCAGACACACATCAAATTTCAGAAATTAATAGTATAGAATCTACTAGTGAATCAAATCAAATTAAAAAAATGGTATAATAAAAATATACCCAAAACAACAGTTACATTAAATTAAAAAGGGTCTTCGGAATATTACCTATCCTCAAAGACCCATATTTAAAACGAGGAACAAAAATAAAATATTAGTTAAACAAAACACCAACATATTTTGTTCAGAGGAAGAAAATGAACGCAAATATGTTGTACAAAATTGTCCTTTAATTAATATTATGTATGAAGATTTGCAAATTAAAGCTTTCTTAGATAGTGGTAACCAAATCTTTGCAATATCAGAGGAGTTTTATAAAATGTTTATCGTTAAAAAAACGCATATTAAAACCTTATCTCTAAAATCAGTACAGATTACCTTAGCTAATAATAAAGTGGCGAAATTAATTCAAAAGCAAATGTGAATCAAACTGACTATTAATCAAACTTGTATTTATCATTTTTTTTATTTTTTATATTAACTGGACTCATTCATGAAATGATATTGGGAGTAGACTTTTTACCTCTGAACTAATGTTTGATTGATTTTAAAAACAAGATTGTTAAAGTAGATGATGTGGTTGTAAAGATGACATTATCTCCAAAGTATGATTTATTTGAAATTGATTGTATAATTTCAAACATACCAGAAACACTTGTAAAATCAAAAATTGCTGAATCAAATTTAATTGATGGTGATAATGTTAATATATTGTAATTTATTCATATATTAAAGCCTTATAGAGGAAAATATAATAATTTCTTTAAATAATCAATTACTATAAGTTATGTAATACCTAAATTATGTAATAATTATTAGGATTATAGTGACGAAATGTAAAGAAATAAGATATGAAATAGAAGAAAATACTATATTATAATGGTCGGTGTGTATTTGAGTCTTACCATATCTTCTATACAGGGCATAACTAGGCCATTCAAACCTGGAAAATTTATATAATACGCAGATACTTACTGTCAAGATCCAATTTTGAAATAAATAGGACCAAAATGCCCCAGTTACTAAATCATGAAATTGCAGATATAATTTTTAAGATTATAAAAAATAAAATAAGCCACTGTTAGATTGACAATACAAAGAAAAATTTACTTTGCACATATATAAAATTCAGAATTATTTATTTTAGTATGTTTACTTTAGAATTTGATTCACATTTAAACTTTTTATTTTATAAGTTCGCACAGATGGAGTAATTAATATTTTATTAGAGTGTCGAGTATGGATAGACTACATAGATTGCACTTGAAAAGTAAATATTCTATATCCCTTATTTAACCCTAGGCCAAAACGTTCGCAGTCAAACTAACGCTAATCTATCTGATATATTAATATATTCAATGCAACATGAATACAACAGCACAATACCACACTGTCAGAAATGTATATCTGAACCGCGTGGTTATCTAGAAGAAACGCCTCACATCCTATACAGAAATACTTTGTCTGTCTGGTGAGAAAAACAATAAAAAAACTCCATAGGAAGGGATTATGGTGTTTTTTGCTGACTTACCATCTCATTTCATAGGCTAAAGGGTGATCAAAAGAGAAGGGAATACCACCTCCTTCTGATGACCAATAAGAAATTGGACTATTTTGCCCATGTGTGGTGCATAATGTGATCCTGCACATAGCAGATCTTTATATTACATTTACTACTTACACCAATACATCCTATCCATTAATCCAATCTAACCATGAAACAAATAACCTGAGATTAACCCTACCTTAAACTAACATAACTTTGTGAATCTATGCAGCTATTTACAGTCAACTTAAATTTAACACAATTTGAATGTTTTAGCTTAAAAAAACAAATAAACACTAAAAAAATGGAAATAATTTAAAAATACATATAATAAAAATAATTATTAATAACTCATTTAGTTTGGTCAGATAGGAATTCATATTTATATTTAAATACTGGGGGAAAATATATATTTATTGTTCATAAATTATTTAGAGTTCTTATGTTTTAAAAGTCCATACTTTATATTTGCTTGTGATTTGGATCCCGTGTTGTTTCTAATTTCCATGATGTCCTCGGAAAACTGGTGTGCCATTAGCCATTCTGTTGATATTCATCTGAAAGTCTTTTGCTTTAGCTGGTATATTTCTTTGTAGGATTGTGGTGTTCTGGTGTCTGCAATATAGGAAATTGACACTTCATTTCTTTATTTTGAAAAAATTTAAGGGATTGAAAGTGAGTGTTTTCAATGTTTCTCATTCAACCCTCTCAGAATTGAACTTTATTTTCAATGTTTTCGTTTTTATATCAAACCTCTGGATTAACTGAAGATGACATCATGATGATGATGCTTCTTTCACTATGGTCCATTTCCTGAGGCATTTTATTGATTATTCTGTTAATATTGTTTTTCTATCCTATCTGACCTTTAATTATTAATTTTGAGATGCCCAAAGGCTAGTTTACTTTGAATAATTAAAAATAATCATTTACATTTTTAGCATTTTACACAATACTAATTAAATTTTGTACATTCTTAAAGATATATTTTTACCTTTAAATCCTTATGTTTTTGTTAAAAGTTTAGTCTAACTCGATCAGATTATATCATTAATATGGAAACAGAAGAATGGTTACATATAGGTTTGCAAGTTCACAAATGAATTGCAACTGATATATTTATTGGTTGCTAAAAATATTCAAGTAAATCTCAAAAATTAAGAAGTAGGGCTCGTACCTTTAAATGTGTTTATGTGAATTCATTTATTGGATGTCAGTGATAGTCTAGTATGTCTCAAAAAGAAGCAGGATTGGCACGTAAAATTGACTTATAATAAAATATTTATGAACTAACTAATTACAACTTAGTTACAAAATAATCAGGTTTTCTACCATATAAATATTTTGATATACCATTTCAAATACTTAGTATAATAATAATGATACATTATATGGAAATTGATTAAAAGAAGTGAATAAAATGAAAATAATCTATATAATGATTTTTACATAATAAAGTATATTTAACGTTAATAGGTAATAATTTTAAAATAAAATAGTCAGGTTAAATGGTAATATTATAGAAATGATAGTGCATTTAATCTATGATTTGATCAAAACAAATTATATGAGATGTACCGTATTAAAAGACATTATAAAAAATAAGAACCCAATTGCTCATAAAGCAATTTAATTATTATTGAATATAATAATTAATAATCTTTTTTTTCTAATAATTGATTAAGAATTTTAAAATCTTCAGTTACTAAGAAATAAAAACTATGTATTATAATAATGCATAAATGATAATAAAAACGAATAATTAAAATAAAAGGTTAGTTTATTTTAATCCTCTTTAGTTGAAGTGAAATGTAAGAGTATATATTACTCACACATACATATAATCAATAGGTATACATTATATTTGTATTTGTATTATATTATGAAAATAAATATATTTAATAGTAACTTAGTAGTTTTCATTCTTTAAAATGAAAAACCATTGTTGAAATATTAATTCATTAATAAAAACAATTGACAAGGTTATGATCTCTAAGTTCACATGCAGTTTTTCAAATTAAAGGGAATGAAATTAACTTAATCATTTAATATAGAAATGTAATGCCTCAATATATAATATGATATGCTTTAGCAAGCTCATGACACTATATATAGAATTTTTTTTTTTTTTAGAAATTAAAGATTCTATCTTTTTCCACAATATTCTCACAAACATGTATACTGTGTTCGATTTAAAAGAAAAGTGTATGGGATAAAATCTATATTTTTGAATGATTTAATACTTATTAGAAGAAATTTCTAATATTTCTTAAAGAAAAGTAATTTCTAAATTACTTAATTTGATTATATTTTCATATTCTATAAAAGCATTCTAGTTGGTGTTCTAAAAATAAAGATCATTTAAAAAAAAAAACATTTTAATAAAAAACTTTAAGTAAATTAAAATAATAAACTTTACATTATAACAAATATGCAAAGTGAGTGCCAAATGCCTTTAAAATTCTTCGAAATGGAATTATAATTTTTTAATAAAGAATTGTGTATAAAAGAAGTTGCTATCTAAATGCGGGAGGAAACTAAACATCAACTTCAGATCTTATGTTATCTTCTTCAGTGCATAACGACTAAGAAATTAAGAATTGTAGCTCAAAAGGATTTTCAATCACAAATTCCAGGAACATCTAGAACTATTGCATTAACTTCTATAAATACCATTTAACTTTTAAAAATTACAATTGGGGAACATAACTTTCATTTCTTTTAGCATTGAATTTATTTCATTAAACAAATGAATAAGAAGAGAACATTAATGATTTAAAATATTTTTTTATATTTAATAAAAATTTAGATATGGGATAAGAAACATTAAAATGAGAAAAGCATATTAATATATAAAACAGATAGAGGGAACTTAGAGATAAGAAATTAAATTATTTTTCAATTCACATTTTGTATGACATGACACTACTTTGACACTAATCCAAATATACTAATAACCATTGTGTATGATAAGTGGATAAATGACGAAATTGGTATGAAATATATATTTTTTATGTTAAAGAACATAAATAACCTATAATCATTTTAACTGATGAAAACATCATATACAAAAAAATAGTATTTTATTTGTATAATCTAATTATTAAATAATAGTTATAATATAGTAGTCTTAATATATATATATATATATATGTTAAAACAAAGATTTGCACGGGTTAAATATATAAAATACATATTTTACGGGTTCATCCATGTTAAAAACTTTTAATATTAATATACTGACATTTTGACTTGGTCACACAAGTCATCCACAGAGTTATAAAATGTCGAAAGACGGTTGTAGAGGCGCTACAATCACTGATTTGAACAAAATGTTAAAATTCCACCAATAGCAAAAATGTTAAATTTAGGAATGTTTTTTTTTTTTTAAAAAATCTTTCCAAATAGGAGGAAGTTTGCATGTATCATCTAGCTTATTGATACAATCTGGCCTTTTAAGTATCTCAATGGCTTCTCTAATTTTGCACTGGTAGAGAATTATCACATCTGGATATGATCTTGTTACGAGAAAAATCAATTGTATGACCTGAATCTATAGTATGGAGTGAGAGTGCTGCTGATGATGACTGTTGTTTAACCGCATTAGCATGCTCATCTCTCCTAACACTGATGGGATGATTACTCATACCTATGTAAGAAGTTTTACAATTTTACATGAGATTTGATAGACACCATGAGATTCAACAGGGATTGAATCCTTAGGTTTGGTTAATATATTGCTGATCTTTTGATGAGCTGAAAATGCTGTATCTATATTATAGCATTTTAATATACGTCCGATAATGTCTGTAGTTCCTTTTACATATGGAACACAAATCCTAATAACTGATTTATCATCTTTTTGTTTCCTATTCTATTTTGGGCTTGAAATAAGGCTTTTCATATAAATTTGTAATTATAACTATTTGCTAATAAAACACTATTAATATGATTTATTTCTTCTTTCAGATGTGTCTCATCTGAAAGGTTAATTGGTCTATTTAAAAGAGTTTTGGCTACAAAACTATATGAGTTGGGTGATGATGAGAATGTAAATGTAAATATATGTATGTGTGTGTATACTTTCTGTAAATAGAAAAATATAAACTATTTGGTGTTCTAGTGACTAGAACATCAAGAAAAGGGAGTTTTCCATCATACTCTGGCTCCATTGTAAATTTAATATGAGGATGCATATTATTTAAATGTAAGAAAAAATCATCTAATTTATTTTTTCTATGTTGCCATATGACAAAAGTGTCATCTATGTATCTGAGTCAAATGAGAGTTTTTAAAGATGATGATTCTAAAGCAAGAGTATCTATATATTCCATGAATAAATCAGCTATTACTCCTGAGATAGGTGAGTCCATAGGACTACCAAAAACTTGTCTGTAATGCTGTCCATTGTATACAAAATATGTATTTAAGAGAGAATAATATGGTCTGGTAAATTGCAAAGTTGTGAGATTATATTTAAAGCTTCATCAATTGGAATGTTTGTAAACAAAGACATGACATCAAAACTGACCAGAATGTCATTAGCATTAATTTTTAAACTTTTTAAAACAAATAAAATGAAGAGAGTTTTTAATATATGATTTAATAGATGAAATTGTAGGTGTAATGAAATCCGATAAGTATCTAGCTAAAATATGAGTTGGATAACCTATTGCACTTACTATTGGATGAAGGGGCGTATCTGGTTTGTGAATTTCCGGAAGTCCATAATATTTTGGACAGACACAAGATTTTTCATGAGGGATTATTTTATTTTTTTATCTCTGTGTCAATAGCTATTAGGATTTGTGTTCCATATGTAAAAGGAACTACAGACAGTATCAGACATATATTAAAACGCTATAATAAAGATACAGAATTTTCTGCTCATCAAAAGATTAGCAATATAATAACCAAGCCTAAGGATTCAATCCCTCTTGAATCTCATGGTATCTATCAAATCTCATGTAAAAATTGTAAAGCTCCTTACATAGGTATGAGTAATCATCGCATCAGTGTTAGGAGAGATGAGCATGTTAATGCAGTTAAACAACACTCATCATCATCAGCACTCTCACTCCATACTATAGATTCAGGTTATAAAATTGATTTTTCAAGTACCAGGATCATATCCAGATGTGATAATCTATACCAGTGCAAAATTAGAGAAGCCATTGAGATACTTAAAATGCCAGATTGTATCAATAAGCGAGATGATACATGCAAACTTCCTCCTATTTGGAAAGATTTTTTTAAAAAACATTCCTAAATTTAACATTTTTGCTATTGGTGGAATTTTAACGTTTTGTTCAAATCAGTGATTGTAGCGCCTCTACAACCATCTTTCTACCTTTTATAACTCTGTGGATGGCTTGTGTGACCAAGTCGAAACGTCAGTATATTAATATTAAAAGTTTTGAACACGGATGAACACGCAAAATATGTATTATATATATATTATAAGCTTTTTAAATACTGTATTTTTAAATATTTATTTATAAATTTTCTTATATATATATATATATATTGACCCGTGTTCAAATATGTGTATTCGAAACACCGGCCTCTTAGGCAGAGAAGAACATACTCGGAGAGTATGTATGCCCAAACGATAGCTATAAAGTATATAACTAATGTTACATTTCCAGGACATAACTTCTTTTCGACTGTTGAGTTCAACACTAAGTTCAAAGCACTTTTTTGTTTGTGTATAAACACGGGCGCCAGCTATCTATTCATGGATGAATAAATAACGCACTTTAAGCAATGGCCCCTAACTCAACGCCTAAATCCACGACTAGCTCAGCTGTTTGTAATCACTAATAGATTATACTTAATTAGTGATTAAAAGAATTAATAAAAGAATTTGTTAAAAAGAATTGACCGACAAATAAAGTTTAATTTTAAAGATAATTTATTAACTAACATTTATTTACTAAATTTAAACATTCTAATAAAACACACGCATATTTTAAATTAACATTTTTAAACTAGTTTAAATATTCTTGTTTACTTTCATAACAAAACACTGGTATTTATCTAATTTAACTAATAATATTGATATAAGGATCACGCACATATTAACTCAAGCACACACACATAATAATATTAAAGTATTACATAGCATTTGAAATTTAATCACACACATCAATAGTTCATTTATGTATGATATCGAGTTCATATAATTAGTCTCTTGGAGGATTCACACAAATTAATGAAATGCAATGGATATTACAGAATAAACGAAAATAAGCAAATGTTTTACCTAGGATTTTGAATGTTGACGTAGAATTTTGTTCTTTGGAGGCTGCTTTCAGTGAGAATATTTCCATTATAAATGCTTACCAGCCGGCTGGGACGTTTCCATGCTGAGTTTCCTGATTTTCACGATTATTGCTATTGGAGACAAATATATATTAATCAATCCTTTCTTATAAAATCTTTAATTTTTTGTACAATGCTTAACATTCATCAACATCGACAGTTTCGATTGCCCCTGCAATCTTCTTCAGAACTATAAATATATACACATATATATAAATATAAATTACACAACTATATATAAATTATATACAAATTATATAAATCCTATAAAATCCATATATATATATATATATATTCATAAAAATATACAAAAATATTTATCACCTGTATATCCCCTCAAATACATGAACATTAATAAAATAATTGAAATCTTTTAACACCTTAATTTTAATCTTTTTTTATTATATATATTTAATATACTTTCATGCTATTATTTTATATTTTTCAAATATATTTATTTCAATTATTTTTATATTAACTTATCTTTATAACTTTATCTTCTATTTCCATAATTTATATTTAATTATTACTTTTATATGTTAACATTATCATATTTATTTATATACCTATTCTTACTTACTCCATTTTTTTATCTTATATCCTCTTAAATTTTTTATTTTTACTTTGTATATCCCTATATATATCTCATATTTCTAAAACTTAACCTTTAAACTTTTTATCATATTTTATAATTTAAAATCTATTACATAAACTATTCTGAAATTATTATAAACAGAAAAACATGTTTAATTCCTATTTATTTTATTTTTTATTATATTAATAATCTTAATTAATTCTAACATTTAATTCTTAATTTTACCTTTTAAACTTCTTTATCTTTTACGTTTCTGCTCTATTTCAGTTAAACCGTTTTTTATTTTTTTATATTTTTCATACATTAGCTCTCTCTATTGCATTTTTTACCTATTAATTTTTTATCTTTATTTTAATTTTATTCTTTTATTTTTATTATATTAACTTTTATATTAAAATTCTCCTCAATCCGAAATCATTGTTCATTTTTGGTTTAATACTATTTATATAAATAGCTTCTTTACGCTCTTCCGATCCTCCTACTTTCTGTAAAATGTAACATTCTAATACATTCTTTATTAAACTCATGTCCTGTCTCCAATCTGTGCATATATATTGGTGAATTTTTATCATATTTATGCTGTATCAATCTCCTATAAATTGAGTTCTTAGTTTCTCCAACATAATTCATTACCTCTTTATTTTTAATTTTACAATCTCTACAATTAATTTCATAAACTCCATTAACTTTATTATATTCTGTTTTATTTAAACACTCATATTTATTCTCTAATATTCCTATTATATTTTTTTTTTCTTTTTTTATTAACTATTTTTAGTTTTAATACTTCATTAAACTTTTTATTAATTTTGTTTATAATTCTATTCAAATTCTTAACTATATAATTATTTCCTGTTTTTAAACCTATATAAGCTGTTTCTTTTTTAGTTATCTCTTTATCTCTATCTCTTTCTTTATAATTATCCTTCATCTTTTTTTCTATCTTTTTAATATTATTATCCACAAACTTTTCTGGATATTCATAATTCCTTAATTCTTCTTTAATTAACTTTTTTTGTTTATTATATTCATCTTCATCTGAACAATAATTTATTGCTCTATAAATTCTAGAATATATTGTACTTCTTTTATGTTAAGCATTGTACAAAAAATTAAAGATTTTATAAGAAAGGATTGATTAATTAATTAAGGCAATGCAATAAAGAAACAAATTAAAATTAAATAATTCATTGAAGACAAATATATACTGACGGAGATTTTCTAAGATGTTAAGCTGACATTATTTCACGGGCAGATCTGCTGTTTTCTCGGACATCTGGTCTGGAGGTGAACGTGCGTTCCAAAATATTCTCAGCACTGCATTTTGTTTCTTAACTGAATCAATTAATTTCCGAACTGCACTCTCTCAATAACTTTGTGAACGGATTGTCTCAACTCAATTAATTTGTGGAATGAATTACTGTCCGATAAAAAAGGTCTATTTATACCTGCGCTTGTTATCTTTCTGATATCTCCGGCAAAGATCTGTTGTCGAATTGATAATCATTTGATAAACGTGTTTTGAAAGATTGCTTAATTAGTAATAGCCATGCAAAAACGTATTGTTTTATATTAATTAATATCTAATAGCCATTGCCGTGTTTTTTAATGATAATCTTCTTTAACTTTCACATACATTTTATTTATTTACAAATCGTACATATATATGCACATATATTTTTAATACAATTTACTATTTAGTTTTAACATTATTTTTTCTTTAATTAAACTTGAATGAAAAGAGATTTGCAGGTTTTAACTTTTTAAATTATATTTTTATGAATACTAAAAAAAAAAAACTATTTAATTCTTATCTTTTCGAAAACAAGCTGCAATAAATTCTTCAACATTTAATTTTATGTTTCTCTTTAACGAAAGATTGTTTTAATAATATAATTTTAGATAAAATTATATGTGCCTATATCAATATAGGTACAATATATATATATATATATATATATATATATATATATATATATATATATATATATATATATATATATATATATATATATATATATATATATATATATATATATATATCATGTAGTGTTATAAGTTAAAAAATATATCTGTAGGGGGTAAATTGAATATATTTATATTTTTAATATAAGATAGTAGATATATAAATAATTATTATATATCATAAAGTTTAAGTTATTTATTTGTTAAATAAATAATTATTATGTTTTATAATAAAATTATGAAAACTTTAAATTTATTTTATTTATATATTTTATTTTATAAGATAAGAACAAACATTTAATATAATAATCTTTATTGATTATTATATTAACTTCATGAAACCCCTTTTTAAAAATTAATGAGATTTATTATTATTATTGCTGTATATTGATAAAAAACCCTGAAGAGAATCCAATTGTTAAATTTTTTTGAGTTTGAAATCTGAGCATAATTGTCAAATCAATTAGGTGAAGATTGATTTGACGTGGTTTAGATATAATAATTTATTAATAATAAATTATTTCCTTTGGAACAAATATAGTTTTATATTAATATTAAATCACATTATTCATGGCATCCTATATGAAGACCTTAACTGTGACTATAGTGAGATGCAACTATCTTGATTATCTTGTTGAGAGGATGAATACCATCACTATATATATATATATATATATATATATATATATATATATATTGTCACCTCAACTTTATCTCAATGCAATCTTTTAATCTTTGTAACCTCAACAAACTCTCATTTATTTAATAACTTAACTATACGTGCGCCAAACTTCACTTTCTATATGTTTAACCTTAATTTTATTTCATTTCATTTATTTCAAGTAGCTAGTCGATTGAATCTAATATTAACCTTAGGCTCAAACAAGGATGGCTAGTGTGTTTATCTACTGATATTAATAATAAGATTAAGTACACCCTGGCGCCAAATTGCAACTATAAATCATAATATCCACCAGAGATCATCATCGTCATCCATGCTTATGACTACAGAAGATAATGGAGAATGTAATTAAATTGTCTCAAAATGTTATGTTAATAAAACCATTCAATTTATTGTGGTCTCTGTTTCAAACCTAGCATCAATTATGCAAATGTTTCATGAGAAAGTTATTACTAAATGATTAATAATGAGACAACTTTCTTCCACAACTTTAATATAAATATCTAATCTCGAGTGGTAACTATGGAAAATGACATATACATTTCTAATATATACCTGACTGAACATAAATCAGTAATCGATGCAGAGAACTCATAATTCATGCTTATAATATAAAATTATTATTTAATTTAATATAAGATAAAATTACTATAAATAAATCCTTCCCATTTAATTCCATTACTTTATTTGTCGTTCTCAGCATCTACCACTTTCAATAGCTACAATTATATAACACGGAATGTCTGTGTTATGTTCTCTAATCTGATAACTATTAATCCTATTTCTTTAACCACACATATTAACCTTTCAATCAACTATCAATTCATGATCATTATAATAATAAAAATAGTATTTCCAATAATATCATAATATGCTACTTGATTTCCTCTTAGGTTAGTAATCGAACTACTCTTTCTCAAGGGTCTAGATCATGAGCGATTACATTGCATTGGATATGATCCCAAAATATGCTGAAATAAATTTTAATGTGAGTTTACTAGTGGAAATCACACTAAACACCGGAAAGCAGAAAATGGATTTAGTCTGCACCCAATATTTACAATATTGCAATAAAACAAATGATTAAATTTAATAAACTTAAATTAACTTTTTCCTGTCATTTTATTCTATATTATATAATCTGTTTGACCAAATTTAATTAATAATTTTAATCCATTATATTTTGCCAAAGTAACTATGGAAGTAAAACATGGACATTAATCATATAAATCGATCAAGAAATTACTTATGTAAGTGAAACATGGCAATAAATCATAAAAATAGATTATGCAATTCAACTATGAAAATAAATTATCGATGTAAAAATGAATTATGTGAATCGAATATGGAAATAATCATTTAAAAAATGAATTATGTGAATCGAATATGAAAATAATTAATATAAAAATGAATACTGTAAATCAATCATGGAATCAATCCATATTAAAAATGAATAATTTAAATATAAATATGATCTAATATTAGTTTTAAATATAGGTGCTGGATGTAGTTTCTGGAGATATTTGAAACATTAAAACACAAGACACAATGCAATTTCATAATAATAATAATAATAATAATAATAATAATAATAATAATAATAATAATAATAATAATAATAATAATAATAATAATAATAATAATAATAATAATAATAATAATAATAATAATAATAATAATAATAATAATAATAATAATAATAATAATAATAATAATAATTTATTTATTTATTTATTTATTATGAAGCAAACAATAAATGTGTAACACAGTGAGATAAATTCCATACAAGAAAAATCTTCTGTGAGGAATTTAAATGTAACAACTAAAAACACTAATAAAATACAAAAAAAAAAAGTATAAATCTAACATAAAATATTAACCTCACACAGATATTGCATTTGGCAATTCAATCACAGTAGTAAATAATTACAACATAACATACAATATAAACAAAAATAAATAAATAAAACAAAATAAAATAAAACTAATGCTTAGCATAATATAACCAGTGCCATAAATGCTTTTTAAAAATCAAATAACTAGTGTTCATTAAATTCACAGAACAATCTCTTGCAAATACATATTAAATAATTTAGGATCATTATAACTAAATTGCTTTTTACTGGGTGTTTTAAGAAAATTAGGTAGAGCTAGTTGATATTTAGTAGATAAACGAGTATTTACTAAAACACTAATAAAATTAAAAAAACAAATAAAAAAAAGTATAAATATAACATAAATATTAAAATTATACAGATATTATATTTGGCAATTCAACAACAGTAGTAAATAATTACAACATAACATACAGTGTAAACTAAATTAAAATAAAATAAATAAAATAAAACTAATGCTTAGCATAATATAACCAGTACCATAAGTGCTTTTTTAAAATAAAATAACTAGTGCTCATTAAATTCACAAAACAATCTCTTATAAACATATTAAATAATTTAGGACCATTATAACTAAATTGCTTTCTATTAGATGTTTTAAGAAATTTAGGTAAAGCTGGCTGATATTTAGTAGATAAACACGTATTTACAACAGAAGATTTAGTATCCAAATGAAGTTTCCTACAATAAATATCAAGTATCACTCTATATTTATACAAATGTAAAACATCTAGTATATTAAAAGTGGCATAAATATCTTTAACAGATGTGGTACGTGATCTACCAAAAATGATACGCATTGTATAATTCAGTAAAACAGACAATGTAGTCATTGAAAAGTAGAACTGTTCCCCCAAACTGATATATTATAACATAATAAGCTTTGATAAAAAGAAATATATAAAGTAATCAAAGCTGACCGAGGAAAAAAATTAGATAAATATAAAAACATATAACTTAATTTACGTAAAACGAGAACAAAGAAAGTCAATATGGTTTGACCAAGATAGTCTGGAGTCAATAAAAACAGCTAGATAGCAAATATTATCAACAAATGACATGTTAGCACAAGTAGAAGTGCTATTACAGTGCCAAAAATACTTATTCCAAATAGTAATGTTAAGCGAATGAATATTTGACATATAAGAAAAATTAATATCTTCTGTTTTACTCAGAATAAATTGATAAATTATTCAATGCTAACCATTTACTAATTAGGATTAAATCATCATTAATTATTTTTTCAACAAAATTATATGAAACTGCAGCATAAGATAAAGCAATATCATCTGCAAAACCATAAATCTTAGATTCTAAAAGTAAAAAAAAAAAAAATCATTTATATAAATTATAAATAAAATGAGACTCAAAACTGAACCTTGTGGTACACCATGGTTAACTGTTATAAAATAGATTACAACACCAGAAATATTTGTTGCATGTTTTCTATCCTTTAAGTAACTCGCAAACCATGAAATAAATCCACCATGAAAACCATATGAATATAAACGCTTAAGTAAAATTTTGTGAGATACAGAGTCAAATGCCTTAGACAAGTCTAAATAAATAGCAACAGTTTTAAAATCCTTATCTACTGATGTTGTCAAATTATTTACATGACTATAAAAAGTGTCCAAGGTACTTCTACCAGAAATAAATCCATATTGATGTTCTGATAAAATATTATTTTTAGATAAAAATGACATCATTTTCTCTTTAACCACCATCTCCAACAATTTGGATATTACAGATATAATAGATATTGTTCTATAATTGTCAAGCTGCGCATGATCACCCTTCTTAAAAACAGGTGTTTTCAAACAAGAAGGAAACAAACCAGCATTTAAGGAAAGATTAAACAAATAAACAAGAACAGATATGAAATCTGACTTATTTTCCTTAAGAATCTTTGGTGTTAACTTATCTAGACTAGCTGAATGAACATTCTTTAAGATATCAATTTTACCAGACAAATCCAAATCAGTAACATCTGTACACAAAAAAGAATTTAGACAAGAATCAGCAAAAGACAATTCTTGTACTGGTGTTCTATTTATTGACAGATCTGAAAAAAAAAAAAATTAAACAAGTCAGCAACACATTTTTCATTATTTTTTACTTCAATCAAATTATCATTGTGTTTTATAAATTTACGTTGATTTGACAAAGGTTTCTTTACAAGAGAATTTATCAATTTTCATTTCAAAGAAATATTTTTATCATTAAAATATTTTTGACAATATTGAAATTTTAATTTCCGAATATCAGATTTAATCCCAGTATTTAATTTCCTCAAAGTCAACAAATCTCCACCCAAACATTTTAAATGATTTCTTTGATTATTTTTTCCAATCAAATCATTCGTTATCCAGGCTGAGCGTTTGCGGTTTTTGCTAGACAATTTAAAACTAACCATAGATTTTGCAATTAAAGATTTACAAATATCTTGAAATTTTAAAAATTCGGAATCAACATCATGCAGAGCAAAAACATAATCCCAATTCTGAACATATAATAACATTTTTAGTTTATTATGTGATAACTTATTAATATATAAATGAGTATTTACAGGTTGTCTACAATTTAATAACCTCAACTCAGTTGCAAAATGATCCAAAATAAAAATATTTATTACAGACAATTCATAACTTTGATTCTGGTTTAATCTGTCAAATATATGATCCAAAATTGATTGACAAGATTTAGTAATACGAGTAGGTGAAAAAATAGCTTGATTAAAACCATAACTATAAAGCAAATTTAAATACCGTACGGTAGGCCCATGTAGATTATTACATAAATCTATATTCAAATCTCCCATAAGAATTACTGAAGTAGTATGTAAATCAGATAATAACACATCAAGTTCAGCTATAAAATCAAAAATGATACTTGTGCACGATCTATATAAAGCAACAATAGTTAACACAAAACAAGGTAAATTCAGATGAATCAAAATACATTCTGCAGAGGCAAGAAATGGATTATGATACGTAAATTTAATGTTTTCTTTCACAAAAACTAATACACACCTGAATGTGAAGACTCACGAGGAGAAAGAATATTTGAATAGCCATCCAGAACATATAAATGCTATTCTTCAATGGAAATCCAAGATTCAGTTAAAATTATCACATCATAAAACCCGGCAGGAAAATCATTTAAATACACAACAAATTCATCAAAATTAGATATAACACTTTGTATATTCATATGAAACATATTTAAATTAGACAAAGTTTCATCATGAGAATAAAATTCATCAAGCTTCACTTTAGGAAATAAATTTCAAAATGCTGACAACTCAGATTCATTTCTAATTAAAACACATGGAGAATTTAAATCATTTCTAATATAAAACAATCCATTATGTATAAAAGCCATACCTTTATCTTCACGCATTTTTTGCTTAGCCTTCCACAACAGCTGTCTAATATGTGGAGTTATACGTTGATTAATATATACACACTGACTAGATTCCATTAACAAAAAATCAGAAAACGATTTAATAACATTTCTCTTCAATAAAAATGATTTAACTAAATTTCGCGAAGCAAAACGAGTAACAATAAAACCTGCTATATTATTAGATTTAGATTTTGTCCGATAAACATTCTCAATACAATTAGTAGTAAAGTTTTCAATTTCAAGTTTTTCCGCCAACTTCGTAACAATTAAAGATAAATTTTCATTTTCACAAAAGGGTACACCTTGTATTTCAATTTCACAATCCAACCGTGAACGTTCCATAGAGTCATTTTTTTCCTTTAATAAAGTAATTTCGTTTTCACAAGAATCATACATATTTGACAATCTTAGTAAATTATTATTATTTTTATCAACTTTACTCCGCAAAAAATCCACGTCAACCTGAAACTTCGCAACCGTAATCGTAAGCTGTGAAATTGCCATATGTATAACCGGAAGTAATTTCAATCCTTCTAAAATATCATTTAAAATCAAGTTCGAAGAATCAGTATTATTTACCATAACAGAACCATCACCATCAGGTGGAATTCTACAAACATTACATCTCCATTCCTGCTTTTTTTAAAGACATTCGTCTATAGGTAGCCTCTCCGAACGTTGAGTACATGTAATAAAAACTGGTGTACAGCCCATACACGAAACAAAATTTCCATTTTTATGTAGTAAATCATGACAAATATTGCAGAAAGACATTTTATAAGCAAATCCAATTAAATAATATTTTACTGAACACAATAAAAATCAATATTTATAAATAAAAATACGGTAAAACAAAACAAAAGCAAGAGAGAAAAAAATTGAACACGTCTTTAAATCTAGAACACACTTATATATAATACCATTACACTCAAATATTATATTCTATGAAGTCTACTAAAGAATAATACTGATAATACGAATACATATTTAAATTAACTAATTTTCTGAATAACTTATTCATTGTTTTGACCAATTTATGGATTGAATATTAAAAACGCTTACACACGGAATAAAAATTCCGTATTTAATTTACGTATATAAAATGCTCTTTTAATTATGAATAAACGTATAAATTCCTGCTCCCCCTTTATTGCAATCATTATTAATTGGTCTATCACAAAAATAATTAAGTAATTATCAATTTTAGTTATTCTAACAAGCAATAATAAACAACCATCAATTTTAATTACATCAACAAGCAATAATATTTTAGATTTCTTATGAATAGGATGATGTGACACGAAAAATCTCTCATTAGTCATGCAAATGAGTTTAAATTGAAAAAAAAACATAATTTTATGTTCATGCATGTCAAATATTTATGCTTTTCAACCACATATATTTTGATAGGTCAGCATGCCATCCCAGCTTGACAATATTCAATTTTCCATCCTTCACAAAAATCGACTATAGACCAGCAAGCTTTCAAATTAAAAGCTCTGTCATCCTCTTCATCAAAGCACATACATCTGACTGAGATCCTCATTCTGTCAAAGCAACTTTTATCCTGCTCAACATAAGAAAATACTCTACATATTTTACATCACCATGCAGTATTTGATAACACACACACATCAGCATCTTAACAAGAAAAAATAAATAAAAACAACAACAAATGACTCCTAACTTCAATGTCTGATTTAGCCAGAGAGAGGTCTTCTCTAAAACCAAGAATCGTGTGAAGAACTCTTTGTTTATACACTTAATCTATATAGGCATGCACAACATTTTCTACAACTCAAACAATAACTCTATTAATAATTCCCTACATTAATAAAAATAAATGGAGTCAGAACTGGCCCTCATCTCCTACTGCCATAGTAAATAAATTATGAGATAGTTATTTCTTATATATGAGGTGATAAGATAACTCTACCTCATATAATCACTCTTCATATATCTAATATTAAGCATAAAATTTTGTCAACAAACAAATATATATATATATATATATATATATATATATATATATATATATATATATATATATATATATATATATATATATATATATATATATATATATATATATATATATATATATATATATATAAATAACTACAACCATTAAATGTCTGTATTTTTAAATTATATAATAATAATTCAAACAAATATATTTAACACAGTATTCAAAATTAAATAATATATTCTTTACCAGAAGTACTTTCAATTGTTTCACTGACAATCTTTTTCAACTGTTAATACAAACGTACAAAAATAAAAACTTGCATTACCCGTCATTCAATCTATTCAAATTTCCCACAATTCTGTTGTCTTTATATTAGCCGATTGTTTATTCATCAAACAGCCTCTATTCCTAGATATCATCATTGCCTCTTTAATTTTACGTTTTTCACTACACCTTTCAATTTGAATAATTTTTATATCTCTATTATTAAATTTAAAACCATAATTACACGTTTTATTATGATCAAATATAATTGATGGAGTATTCATATTTACTGAAGATATATTTTCTTTCTGTACACGTTTATATAATGTCTTATGATCATTATATCGTTTTTGTAATGTACATTTGGATTCCCCTATATATTTTATTCCACAACTACATTCCAACATATATATAACAGAACTTAATTCAAACTTAGAAATCTTGGCTTTGGAGTTATTTATCATATCATTTATATTATTTGAAGAGAAAAAGAAATTCTACACAAACCACTAAAAAGTTTATAAATTAATTTAGCTTGTTGATTAGATATAAAAGGAATAGAAATCCATTTATCACTTTTTAATTTACTTAATATTTTCTTATTATTACTCTTATTTTGATTATATTTTGTAATTGTATTATAAATAATATTCCTTCCATAACCAACATTCAACATATCAGTAATATATACATTAATATTTTCAATTTTATCACTAATAAATTTGCACAAATAATCATTTCTAAATAAAAATGACTTCAAACCAGCTAATTTATGACTCATATGAACTTTAGAATTATATGGAATATAACCCCTAATTTCCACAGGCTTTAAAATCATATTATAATCAAACACATTATTATTTCTTTTAATAAATATATCTAAAAACTTTATAGAATCTTCCTTCTCTTCATTTAACACCCATTTTACATTATTAATCATATTTAACTCATTAAACAAATTAACTATTATTTCATTATGTGCACATATAAATACATCATCAACATATCTACAATATACTTTAATTCCTTTATATTTTATCTGAGACAATATTTTAACCTCATAATTAGAAATAAAAAAATTACAAAGCTGTGATACCACCGGAAGACCCATTGGCCAACCAAAATTCATTTTATAAAAGCAATCATTAAACCTAACATATATATTATCATTCACAAATCTTAATATTTTAACAATAAAATTCCTAATATTATTATCTATAGATTTTAAAAACAAAGCTCTTTCAATAATCTCTATTGATTCAATACGATTAATTGAACCATACATTTCAGATATGTCAAGTGTACACATAACATCATTATTATCAATTTTTATATTTTTAATCCTATTAATAAAATCAAATGATGATGAAATCGTATAATCTCCAAATCCAAGCACATCTTGCATTATTTTTTCAATATATCTACTAGCATTATAATAAAAAACACCACCAAAATCAACAATTACTCTTAATGGATAACAATTTTTATGCAATTTTATATTTGCAAAGATTCTTGGAAACACTGCTGACGACGGATATAAACTGTAATATGTCTTTGCATCAATAACTTTTTTCTTTTTAGCAGTCATTAAAATGTCATTAATAATTAAATAATATTGATACATATAGAATGAAATTTATTAATGACATTTTAATGACTGCTAAAAAGAAAAAAGTTATTGATGCAAAGACATATTACAGTTTATATCCGTCGTCAGCAGTGTTTCCAAGAATCTTTGCAAATATAAAATTGCATAAAAATTGTTATCCATTAAGAGTAATTGTTGATTTTGGTGGTGTTTTTATTATAATGCTTGTAGATATATTGAAAAATAATGCAAGATGTGCTTGATTTGGAGATTATACGATTTCATCATCATTTGATTTTATTAATAGGATTAAAAATATAAAAATTGATAATAATGATGTTATGTACACTTGACATATCTGAAAGTATGGTTCAATTAATCGTATTGAATCAATAGAGATTATTGAAAGAGCTTGTTTTTAAAATCTATAGATAATAATATTAGGAATTTTATTGTTAAAATATTAAGATTTGTGAATGATAATATATATGTTAGGTTTAATGATTGCTTTTATAAAATGAATTTTGGTTGCTAATGGGTCTTCCGGTGGTATCACAGCTTTGTAATTTTTTATTTCTAATTATGAGGTTAAAATATTGTCTCAGATAAAATATAAAGGAATTAAAGTATATTGTAGATATGTTGATGATGTATTTATATGTGCACATAATGAAATAATAGTTAATTTGTTTAATGAGTTAAATATGATTAATAATGTAAAATGGGTGTTAAATGAAGAGAAGGAAGATTCTATAAAGTTTTTAGATATATTTATTAAAAGAAATAATAATGTGTTTGATTATAATATGATTTTAAAGCCTGTGGAAATTAGGAGGTTATATTCCATATAATTCTAAGTTCATATGAGTCATAAATTAGCTGGTTTGAAGTCATTTTTATTTAGAAATGATTATTTGTGCAAATTTATTAGTGATAAAATTGAAAATATTAATGTATATATTACTGATATGTTGAATGTTGGTTATGGAAGGAATATTATTTATAATACAATTACAAAATATAATCAAAATAAGAGTAATAATAAGAAAATATTAAGTAAATTAAAAAGTGATAAATGGATTTCTATTCCTTTTATATCTAATCAACAAGCTAAATTAATTTATAAACTTTTTAGTGGTTTGTGTAGAATTTCTTTTTCTCTTCAAATAATATAAATGATATGATAAATAACTCCAAAGCCAAGATTTCTAAGTTTGAATTAAGTTCTGTTATATATATGTTGGAATGTAGTTGTGGAATAAAATATATAGGGGAATCCAAATGTACATTACAAAAACGATATAATGATCATAAGACATTATATAAACGTGTATAGAAAGAAAATATATCTTCAGTAAATATGAATACTCCATCAATTATATTTGATCATAATAAAACGTGTAATTATGGTTTTAAATTTAATAATAGAGATATAAAAATTATTCAAATTGAAAGGTGTAGTGAAAAACGTAAAATTAAAGAGGCAATGATGATATCTAGGAATAGAGGCTGTTTGATGAATAAACAATGGCTAATATAAAGACAACAGAATTGTGGGAAATTTGAATAGATTGAATGATGGGTAATGCAAGTTTTTATTTTTGTGCGTTTGTATTAACAGTTGAAAAAGATTGTCAGTGAAACAATTGAAAGTACTTCTGGTAAAGAATATATTATTTAATTTTGAATACTGTGTTAAATATATTTGTTTGAATTATTAATATATATATATATATATATATATATATATATATATATATATATATATATATATATATATATATATATATATATATATACTTAAATTTATGAAAGCATTTGATTTTTAAATCTTTTTTTTTTTCAGTTTTTTTTTTATTTCAATGGGATCAAAATCATTTTTCTTTCCTTTAAACATTTTTAAAACATAAAAAAATTAAATTAATATAATCATTAAAGTTTCATTAAAACATGCTACATATTATATAAATAAAGAATAAATATTAAACATTACAATAGTCTTTTTCCATTGTCTCTTTTCTTTGAGGCTAAGTTTGACGACTTGATGTTATTGTCCATCAGTTAATTACTATTTAGGTAATTTTATTTTGGAGATAGCTATATAGATGTACATACTGCATCAACATATTGTATTTTATCAAATGTAGTTACACTGATAATTAAAATAGTTTCAAAGAGTTCTGCTGATCACTTTTCCATTTTGATGAGTTCCTTTCCTGGGTTGGAATTTAGTTTTTTTTTCTTTTTTTTTCATTTTAGATTTAAAGTACAGTCAAACAAGTGGATTTTAATTATTAATTATGAATTGGCTTCTCAACATTGTACAAAAGTTCAATGCCCTTTAGACGAATTTTAATAAGCCAAATAATTATTAAAACATGAATTGGCCCTTTAAAATTATATAACAGTTTGACAGTTCTCTATTTAAACAAATTTTTAATAAGCCAAATAGACATATTTTGGCCTTGGTCACAGAGTCTCTTATTAAAAGTTGATTTGTTCATAATTGACTTTGAAGAAAGAAAACATACAACTATTATATATGAATTAGAAATTCATATCTAAGTTATAATTTTTACACTTCATAAAATGTTAATTCTGAGAGAAAAAAATTAAAAAGCCAGAGAAAATGTTCAGAGATAAAAACTAGCAATGTAGTTTTGTATCCGTAAGTTAATTCTGAATTATCCCCCCCTCTACTTCACTCTTTTTATAAGAAAATGGGGGAAATATTTTTTCTGATCTTTAATTAACCTCTCAGACCAACATTTAAAGACTATTTGTTAACTGTCACTTTAACATTTTACTTAAAGTTCCAATTACACCATATGGCTCAAACTCATGGCTAGGTGAATTATGATAAACCCAATTAAAATACTATCTAGAATTGCTTGTCAATTTTTGCAAATTAAATGTTACCTAAATAACTTTTTATTTAAACTTACATTTTGGATCTGCATGCAACAAATTAATCAGATTTATTTTTATACTATATTATGAAATAATATAGAACACAATATATAAATTTCTATAAATAATAAATAAACAAATCCATATATCTGTATCACACACATACATGCATATACAAAACATTAAATAGAAAACTGCTTATTCAGATCACATGAGCATAACATATCCACTATAATTTCTTATAATCACAAAAATTAAATATCCATTATAATTTGTTATAAGTTTAAGCCTATTCTCCTGGAAAGAACTGTCAAACTAAAGCCACTTATAACCAATTCAATTATAATTTTCACCAACTATTTATTAATAAACATTAAAACTCATGAAGACTCTTTATTTTAGACATATAAATATTTATTTTTCAATTATTATAGCACATTTAAAACCACTTCACCCCTTCATTACACAATGCTAGCTATATTTTACACAATTACAACTATATCTCTCTATATGTTAGATTTTAGTTATACACTTATTGATTTTTCAAATAAAACTTTTCAAATTTTCTTAAATTATTAAAAAAAATTCCTATAAATAGTTCATTTTCTTACAATTGGTTTATAGATGAAATAAACAAAAGGTTACATTGCCCCATTGCTATATAATCTTTTTTTCATTTATATATTAATCACTAATTAAAAATTACCCTACACAAGATTTGTACACCCCTCAGGCCTATAGGGCTTCAAGCTATGTACATTATAATTACAAGTTTTTTCAGCATCAATCCATCAATGATCTTATATTCCACAAGAAAATATCTAATAACCAACCATTTTATCTTAGTTCATTTTATTGCTAAAATGATAAATTCATAATATCATTAAATTGTTTTGACTAAAGAAAATTTTTCGAAAATTATTTCATTTTGCATTTAATCTTATTATTCAAATGAATAGACATCATATGACAAAATAGGTGGACGGGATCAAACCCTGTCACATCACTTTTCATTTTACTGTTGGTCTCATCACTAACTAACATCAAAAAATTACTACAGCTAAACAAATTTGATTCTATCAAAATATTTTCATTTTGCACTTTATATTCTTGTCTTCCCACAACATACTATCATTATTTTTCAATTTAAAGAATATTGGTTCTATACAATCTATTTTCATTTTACAACTTATCTTTGTTGTAAAATTTGTGGTAATATTCTTAATATCTTTATTATCATAATCACTTTTTTGTCTCTTATAACTATAATCTGACAAAGTTATATTCCCTATAATTTTTCTTTTCTTCATATTAAAACTATTTATCAATGGATAAGCCTCTTCTGCCTTATTTCCTTTTACATTCATTTCTAAATTATAGAAATTATGATCACTGTCTTTTTCAGCTATTTTACAGTTAAATTTTGTTTCTTCATACTAAACATAACCTGATTTTGCTCTATCTTAATTGTTATCTTGGGAATATTTTCACTTCTACCTGCCCCTTTGTTTCTATTAGCTTACACTCTAGATCATCTATTTTTTTCATTCCTTAATGCATCATTACTCTCATTTTGAGCATCTATACCTTCTTTTGATGCATCTACCTTGTGACTTAATTTATTGAACCCTTCTTTTGAACTTTCTATTAGAGCATCAGCACTTTCTTTTCTATCATCTAATTTTTTATCTTGGACAACTTATTTTTTATTTATTTTCTCTAACTTTTCTATTTTTTCATCCATTTTTTCCTAATTCTTCTGTGTGAGCATCCATTTTCCTCATCATATCTTGCATCATTAAATAAAGTGTTTGGATATCTACACTTGTCATTTTTGTTTCAACTCTATTTTGAGTTAAGGGAACGATTTCTGCCAATTCTGGGACTTTACCAATTACTATCTCCATCTCTACACACTCTATTTCCTTTTACTTATCTCTAAATTCTCTGACTAACTTAAGTATATATAAAAGCTGTCACAAATCATTATCAATACCATAGCAAGGTAAAATAATGCTGACAATAAAAGTGGAAACATAAATATCCCATTTCACAATACAGAAACTATTAATGTATTAATAGACAAACCACCAAAATATATTTCAAATGATCATTAATTATTTTGAAATAACAATTATACTTTTGTTCTAGCAAGCAGTACACACATAAATACTAAAGATCAACCTGTACTTTATATTTACAGTGGGTATGTTCATGCATAGGCAAAATTAAGAAATGGCAAAGGCTTAGATCATTTTTTTTCATATAAAAAAATAATCGGGTCATTACAGTATATCTTTGACAAAATTTAGTCTGATGGTTCACCTTTAATAAAATACACTAAATCTATTTTAAAATGCGAGAGGTAAATATCTCTCTCTCTCTGTCTAGTTAAGTGATATTTAATATTATGTTTTTCCTTAATAAAAAATTCCCAAATGACACATGATTTAAATATTATAACACTAACATAGCAATAATAATATATAAAAAAAAATAAACATTTTCTTCCATTAGATTTTATCCTATTAGTCAAAGTTTGTTTCATCCTTATGAGCTAAAATGATAAGAAAACTGATAAATATATATATATATATATATATATATATATATTATATATATATATTTTATATATATATATATATATATTATATATATATATATATATATATATATATATTATATATATATATATATATATATAAATTATTAATCAATGTCTGTATTCCAATTATAATAAAATATATATAACTATTCAAAACAATACAATAATTAATACAGTAACAATATTTTAAACAAATATATACCAATTTAATAGAAGTACTTTCAACTATCTATGTAGTCGTTGTCAACTAGACTCAAATTGTATTAGCTAATACAATTTGAGTCTAGTTGACACGATTACATAGATAGTTGAAAGTATTCATTAAATTGGTATATTTGTTTAAATATTGTTACTGTATTAATTATTGTATTGTTTTGAATAGTTTATATATATATATATATATATATATATATATATATATATATATATATATATATATATATATATATATATATTATCCTTTTCGATGTTTGCATATTCAGACAATATTCAAACACTTCTCCAAAGGCAAAAAAATAAATCATTTATTGGTTTATGTACCAATGTCAGCATAGTGAGATAATATTTAAACACTTTTCTAAAGGCAATACCATTATAATACTTTTATTGCAATCTACAAACTCCTTTTTGTTTAAAAAATATTTATTGATTTTGTTCTTCCCTCTGGGGTAATCTGTAACCACTTTAAATAATTTGTGCATTTTTAGAACATTTTTGTTAAAATATTATTAAGACGCATGTTTCACAATAAAACTTTGAAAGTAAATATTTATTTTATTTCATTTCCATCAGCAAATTAAAATGTGATTAATGATATTAAGAAGAATTTATTCAATTATAAATAAGATATTCTTGGCATTTTCAATGAATCTGTAACTTTTCTTTTCTATCATTAAGCAAATTTGCACTAAAACCTTCATTTGGCAGATGAGTTTTTTTTTTCTTAAGACAGAATAGGGAATAAAATACTTTATTAAAAGTTGTATCATTCAAAAATAACTTTTTTGATTTGTTTACTTTATTTCTTGACATTGTTCTTCAAAATTATTTCAAATTATTTTATTGAAATTATAATTTACAGGCTTCTGCTTAATAATAAGAGCACACAAAAACATTATCAGCTTTTTCTTTTAACTATAAATAATCTGTGCATCATTTTTAAAGCTGAAAATTTAAAAAATATAAACAAAATAAAAACAAAAGCTACATTCTCTGGAATGGTTCTTGGTTTGAAGTAATATTTATTGAAGTAAATTATTATTAACATGGTTCCCATTTCTCTTTTCCAGGATGACTCAGGAACTATCAAATTGATGGAAAAATAGTGTTGAAATGATTGCAAGCTTTTAAGATTTTCTATTCCATGTTTTTAAATAACAATATATTATAATCCCATTCAAGTAGATTCCAATTTTTTTTGATTTTTTTTAAACTTTTTATTTTTTATTTTATAAGTTAAAATTGAAGTATGTTGATTCTGATTCTCTTTTTCTTAATCACCCCCCTACAACTTTGTTATATCATAAATAGATTGTATTACAATGCATTGTGGTGACAAATGGACCAATAACCTTAGTGTGAATATCATTAATATTACTCCACCTGGCTTCATTTTTAATAACTACCCATAATATTCAACACTCTTTCTAATCCACTACAAAAAATATGCTTATGAATTAACTATAATTGTTCATTTTACAAGATTTACAAATTTAATTAATTTATTTATTTCAATTGGTATTCAAAAATAATAAAATAGAAATATGTTTATCTTCCAATTAATAATACTTTCAAATTATTATTTTATCCCTAGTCAAAGCCTACACTGGGTCTAACTTCTCATCTTCACTCAAGCAGATTTCCTAGTGCATCAAGAACCATCTTCATTGAAAGCGACATTATTAAGATTTTAATGCTAAATATATTATTATAATTTAAAATTTTGGATTATTTAATACAGGGACCTGAATAAAAGGTCACAATACCCTCTTATAGAAAATAAAGTTTAAATTTAATATATATTTATTTAACCATCATTTATTGTAACATAGGTTAAACCATATGACTCTATACACATTTTAGATTACTCAATCATAAACAACATATTTAGTTTATCTACTACTGGTAAATACTATTTTTATTATGATCATTTTATCAAAGATACACTTATTCTTTATTAACAATTATTAAACAATATTACTTACTACATATTTTGCCATGATACATATTGCATCCCAAATAATATGCACAAATATTTACATCAAAATCAGCTTTATATTTTCCACTTAAAACCAAATTTAATTATTCTCAAAAAAATTATCTTCTGATAGTTATTTTGATTCAGATAACCTTTTAACTGAAACACAAACTTCATTTTACATCAAACCTTTCTCTCATTTATTACTGCTTCTTGCTGAATGTTAGGATAACCAAACATATTTTCCTGTTCAGTGACAAATTTAATTTTACACCTAACTTGACCACTTAATACATTTTATACAATTCAAATGAATTATATAACATCAATTTATCAAAGCTAGTCTTCGATTTGCAATTATTCTTTTTTTGAAAAGAATTACTTATTCCACTATTTTTACATTGATCAAATTTACTCCCTTTCTGAAATAGACTTCATTTTTCAATTAATCTTTATCTCTATCACAAAATCTTGTTTAATATCATATAAATTATACCAATCTATTTTTTCCTTAATCAACTTCATTTTACAATTCATTTTATTACTGCATAACCCTACATAATCATACAGTAGATCATCCAAAGCTAGATTATCATAATTAGTCCTCAGTCTATATTTAACTTTATTGACAGATTTCCTTAAATCAATCAAAATATATTTTTCTGGAACAACAGTTTTCATTTTACAATGAATTATATTATTCATCATGCTTTTATCATTATTTGTATTATCAAATAACAAGCTTTCATTGACAAACAGCTTTAATTTGCAATTTATTTTATCATTTTCAATTGGATCTTGACTCAGTAAATACTGATCATATTGTGAATGTAAAATATTTTTCATTTTACATCTTACTTTGAAAACTCTTAAAATGCCTTCCTCACAATCAAATGAACTACCTACATTTATTTTCATCTTTGGTTTCATTTTACAAAAATCATCTTATTTAATTTCACCTTTTTTCATCATCGAAGTTAAGGATTCTCTCTTTTTGAAAATCAATTTTTTTTTTCACATCCTAATTTCTCTTCTATTAAGAAATTCTCACTATCCTCAAATATTATCACTCTTATATCACGTCCACTCATTTCTTCTGGCCTTTCTTTTAAATGCTCATCCATCCTAGATTTAAACTTATGGCTATCTACTATTTCCCTTTTTATAATACTCATTTCTTCCAACACTACTTTCTTAATTTCTCCTTTGAATATACTAGAATTAAAATAATTTCCTGCACCCTTATCATCATGCTCTTTCTTAATGTCCTGTATCTGAGAATCAAGATTAGTAATAGAGCTCCAAAATTTCTCATTAAAAACTTTTATTTTCTCTTCCAATTGATCCTGAGAACTCTTTATTTTCTCTTCCATCTGGGAAAACTTCTCTATATTCTCTCCTTCATTATGAGATAACCTTTGACTTAGCTCAGTTATTCTACTATTTATCTCTTCACTTGCTCTTTTGTACTTGATATTCAAAACATCTTTATGAATCTTGATAATACTCATGAATTTTGTCATTGATCATTTCTACATTTTTCGCGCTCAATAGTTCCATTTTAAAATCCATGTCCTCTTTTAATGCTTTTAAATCCTCCTCATTTTTATCGAATCTATTATCAAAAATACATTTCATGTTTTCCAAGTTATCATCAAGTTTTTTATTCATATTCTCTTTATTATCATCTAACTTTTTATTCATTTGATCTATCCTTTGACTCATATTTTCTTTGTTTTCATCAATTTTTTTATTCATATCATCTTTCATTTCCTGTATAAATTTTATTAACATATTAAAATCATTATTATTTTCAGAACTCTTCAAACTTACCACTTCTTCTAACTCTTTTTTTTTAGTATCACTCATTTTGCTATCTAATAAGTATTTTCTTCAATATCTCTATAATATCTAATTTAAATTGGACTAATTTAATTTAACCTTGCATACATTTCAACATCACCACCTTCCATTGACCCACAATTCCACATAAGTTCACACAAGAATAAAACAAAATACTTGACCCTATGGTAGACAATATATACTTCATGCAACTGTTTTAAGTCGATATGCCTACATCAATGTACAACTTTAATCCTGTTGCAATCTTATGCCGATATCACCACCATTTAACATATTGCTCCCCAATATATTTTATTTATAAACATATTATACTTTAATTATCCAAAAGTACACCACATAATTTATTTATGATCTTTTCTAAAACTGATTTGATTCAGGATCATCCACATTATCTTAAGTTAGTATTATTTATTAACTTGAGAAATAACCTTCACAAATTGATCACCCTGATTAAATCTTAATAACAACTCTTTTAAAATAACTACAACATCTCAAACAATAATAACTACTTTAATCATAGGGTTCACATGTGTTTTAGGCAACAACATCCTACAGATAACTTTATCACCAGCAATCGTAAACACATCGAGCTTCACATTTTTGGGATGTCATATAATTCCATTTTTACATGCTGTAGCTAGCAATCAACATTCTACCTATCTCACACTATCTTGTATCTTGCAACCTCCAATTAACCAATCAACCTATATTCTTGGGAGCGATAATCTGTCTTTGTGACTCTCTTGGATCAACAACTAATCTAGACTCACATTTGGGGCTATAATCCACCACTGTGTCCTTCTCTTTGAATGCTGGAATCATATACGAATCTGGCTGCACAATTCATGACACCAAATCTGCCCTTTGTAATCTTCACTACCCAAATAATCAAAAATATAAGCACAATGAAACAAAAATGCTAAACTAACGAGATGATTCCTTTATTGAATAAAACTAGCATGAAACTATAGATCTAAAGAATATCACAAAGTGATTAATAAAGATAATAACTTCCGGTCAAAGCAGCTTTAAAATCCACACAACAACGAACAAAACAAATATGATGAAATAAATTTAATTTTCATCAACCCAGTAAATAACTAATAATTAACTAGTAAAAAGAAATAATGAAGAGAAAAGAAATGAAGATGTATGAGAATAATGAATGATTAAGATAGTGATAGAATAAGAGTTAATGAATAGATAAGATAATAAAAGAATAAATGTTAATGAATGATTAATCAATTATGATAATGAATTAATCTCAAATGAGAATGAATAAATAAAAGAATGATCAAGATGAAATTGAAGAACGATGTTGATGATGGAGTCTGAAATCTTAAACTATAAACAAGTATTGTCTTAAACTGTAAGAAGATAAGCTAAATAAAAATAAGGATTCCAAGCTTGACTCAACCAAAATATTTATCATAAAGTCAAAACAAGCTATACATTTTATGACAAAAGAAGTAATTTACACCTTAAAGTTTGGTTGACGTTCATAAAACAGTGAAAGTAATCTACTTCCAAGTCTAACTATAATAAATAACTAGCTATAAAATTTACTACAAATTCAAATTCTACCTTGAAACTTAATAACTAATTCTTCTCAGGATTCAAACAACTGAAAGATTGCTATACAAAATATACTTGGGTCAGTGAGAGAGATTTTGCAACTACCCGAATATAATGCACAAAACAGCTCTTAATACAAACTAGGCGTATGTCTAGATTGACATTATTTTACAAACTGGGCGTATGTCTAGATTGACATTATTTTATAACATGTATGATAAATAATGTATAAGCCAGAGTGAAGGCTTACTTATTTTCGGATTTTATATAATAGAAATATGTAATTCAATCTTTATTTTAGTTTAAGATATTTTCTTTTGTTAGATTTTTATTTAGTAAAACCTTGTAAATATTGCCTATAGTTTTGTTTAATGCAAAGTGGAATAAATTTGTTAAACTTGTCTTTTATAATAACGTGAAAGCTAAACACCTTCAAACAGATACGCTTTAAAAATGCTTAAGTGACAGCCAATCAGATGGAATAATGGCATCACATGGGACTGTAAATTCTAAAACACAAGCCAGAACTATTAGAAAAAGATGGGACCATCTTAATCTATGCCTCAATTATATTTAAATAAGCCAGACTCAAGCATTTTGAACTAAGAGTGTGAAGCTTAAATACCTTCACATTTAATCCACTAAATATTATATATATATATATATATAAATTAACAACGCGAAATCATCCGATTTACAACGAAGCAATATTTTTAAATCTAATGAAATGATAAAATGATTAAATGTGAAGGTATTTAAGCTTCACACTCTTAGTTCAAAATGCTTGAGTCTGGCTTATTTAAATATAATTGAGGCATAGATTAAGATGGTCCCATCTTTTTCTAATAGTTCTGGCTTGTGTTTTAGAATTTAGAGTCCCATGTGATGTCATTATTCCATATGATAGGCTGTCACTTAAGCATTTTTAAAGCGTATCTGTTTGAAGGTGTTTAGCTTTCATGCTATTATAATATTATCTGTTTACGCTTAAATTTAATATATTTACATTTATTAATATCATTTCATTAGATTTAAAAATATTGCTTCGTTGTAAATCGGATGATTTCGCGTTGTTAATTTATATATATATATATATAATATTTAGTGGATTAAATGTGAAGGTATTTAAGCTTCACACTCTTAGTTTAAAATGCTTGAGTCTGGCTTATTTAAATATAATTGAGGCATAGATTAAGATGGTCCCATCTTTTTATAATAGTTCTGGCTTGTGTTTTAGAATTTAGAGCCCCATGTGATGTCATTATTCCATCTGATTGGCTGTCATTAGTTTTCACGTTATTATAATATTATCTGTTTACGCTTAAATTTAATATATTTACATTTATTAAACTTGTCTTTATAAATCTCTGTGTTATGTTGATTGATTTATTCATACAAAGACATGATTAATAAAATCCAAAACAAATGTATATTTAAATATTTTTTGTGACAATAATATTAGACTGCATAAAATTATATATTCTTGTTGTCACATATTTTTAGATTATATCATATTTTAAGATGCCAGATAGGATTAATAGTTATTTAACTAGGAGTAGGAACATTATTATTATTATTATTATTATTATTATTATTATTATTATTATTATTATTATTATTATTATTATTATTATTATTATTATTATTATTATTATTATTATTATTATTATTATTATTATTATTATTATGATGATGATGATGATGATGATGATGATGATGATGATGATGATGTTTCAAAAGGCATTTATTGTCTCAAAAGAAAACAACATCAGTGGTTACATAAAAATAACTGCTATTAGTTGATTACAAATTTTAACATTTACATTGTTATTTTTGATAGAATTCTTTTTTGGATTTACATGAGCTTAAAACATAGTTCTTGTCTACATATAATATCCTGGATTGTCCATTCTGCCTAGGTCAACAGTCCAAATGTTATAACACATTTTTCATTTTATTTTATGTCCCAATTAGGACAAATATAATTTATCATTTAAACACATTAGCAAATCAATCACTTATAACAGAAGGAGAAAATTGTTGCCAAAGTGTCCTTGTTGCTAATTTGACATCCATATCCTTCTAAGTTTCTTTATAATGTTTAATTTTTCCAACTTACAATGTTCAAACTGGTGTCACAAAGATCTTATTAGATTTAACTCCTAAGTTCTGGTCCTATGTTTCTTTTAAATGTGTCATATTCCGAAAATTCACTGATGTTGCAAAATTTCAGGTTTTCAAAAAAAAAAAAAATACACTATACCGGTTCCTAAAAGTTTTATCATTTTTGTCACTATAAAATTGATTTAATCTTAAGTAATGACCAGGTTGATGCATAAATGTCAGGTATGGCTAGTGTCTTATCTCTTTTCTGTATCATTGCAAGTTTATTTGAAAAAGTAGCTGGATGCCTCCTGGAATTGTTACCAATCAGGAAGGTGCATCTAGTACACCAGATGCATAAAGCACAAAGGTTGCAGCCCTGACACTTGCTGTTAATCCCTCTAAATGCAGAAATTAATTGATGCATTGTTACATTAGACTTCCTGTAATTGCTAGTTATTCTCTGCATAAGTCCCTCACAGTGATATATCAGATGTGATAGGGTTTCCTCAGCTCGATGGCATAACCAAAAAAAGGGATCAATTGATGTATACAATCTTTTATGGCAAAGAAAATATGTGGTAGGTAATGAAGATAAGTTAAGTTTTATCAGAAAATTGAAAAACTTTGGTTCTAAGACCCTTCATTTATACCTTTTAATCAGTTGTTTATTATTAATTTCCAGTACCAAAGCAATAGTGTTAATACCTTCATCAATTAGTTCGTAAATTTCCCAGTATTTGTACTTATTAATAAATTGCTCTGGGATTTTTGATTTTGTTTTACAATGATATATTAATTGTTCAAAATATGATAATTTATGGTGGTGGTTTATCAGTTGGAATGACCTCCATGAACTGCATAATTTTTGGAAATTGTTTAACAATATCAATTATATTGTTCCTCATTCTCTGTTTGTCAAAAATACCAATATCATGTAACCCCAAACCATTTTTATTCAGTGGTTGACATAGTTTTGCCATTGATATTGCGACGACTTTTCTTGACCATAGTAGCTGATTGCAAATGGTCTTAATTTTAGAGATAAAAGCCTTTGAGAAAGCAACCACCAGCATAAAGTAACCTATTTAGTCATAAAAAAACTGTTAATTAATTGAATCTTATAATATAATCACATTTAGGTATTGGCTAGAGATTCTGCTATTTGCTGGATTTCATTTTTCAATTTGTTCTACAAATGACATCTCATGTCAGTAGTCTCCAGATGGAATGGAAACCCAAGGAATGAGCCTGGCTTTGCCTGGAAAATGGATGTACATGGCGTTCCCATGAATATGGTCCACACTGCTGTTTTTTCTGGATTGGAACCGAGTTTAAATTCCTTTCAGTATTCTTCTAAAATCATCTGTAGTTTTGGTATCTGCGTTTTGATATCATGAAAACTGTAATATCATCCACATATGCAATGCAGGTCAACTTTTGACCTGTGCCCATGATCTCCATTCCCTCAAATTCTTGTTGTAGTCAAACAAGAGGATTTTTATATAAAATGAATAAGTTGGCACTAACGCATTTCAGTGTCATTCAATAATATCAACAGTATAAATATATCAACATTGTCGAAAGCCGAAGCAATATCCAGCTGTACAACAATCTGGCCATACTTTGCTTTTCTCTAACTGATGTCAATATAGCCTTAAATAACAGCAGCCTGGGTGGTAGATAAATGTTTTTTTTTTCAAATTGAAATGAAGAATTCATCGGCAAAATAAATGGTTCTATTTTATCTTTAATTACGTTCTCTAAAATCTTTATGGGCATTGGACCCATTGATATTGTCCTTATCTATGATAACAAAGGGATGTTTTTTTTTATTAAATGGCACCATTGCGATCGTATTAACTCCCTCCATTGTTATTATTCCCTACTATAAATAATTTGCCATTGGCACAGGCATTTGCTAGTCAGCTTGTCAAGATGTTTTAATATGAAAAGTGGAATTCAAGGGCTTCCTGTGTAACATTTGTTGGGCATTTCATTCATTTTCATTATAAAATCATCTATTGCATATGATTCAATCTCTGCCACTCCTAATACATTTGGCTGGTATTGTATCAATTTCCTGGTCCCAGCTTATCTTTAAAATAGTTAAGAATTAGTAAGATCATATTATTTCCAGTAAATGTTTCATTGTTGATTTTAATTGCTGATGGCACTTTGATTTCAGTTCCCCTTCCTAATGCCCATCTAAGGTATTGTCGAATCCATGTGTGTTGATGCATTAGGTATATTTTACTTTTTTTTAAATAGCTCTTCAGTGTTTCACATGCCTTGTTATAAGCATTTGTTAGTATATGTATACGTTTCTTTGTGTGTTGTGTATGGCAAATCGCCACACTACGTTTGTGAATTTGTTCTGCAAGCTTCAACTACCCTGAGAGAGGTGTTTGATTTTTCATTGTATGATGAATGTTAAATGATAAGATATTAATGTAAGCTAAATATTGCTGTATTGGGTTAAAAGTCATTGAAAGAATCTTATTCCACATAATATGTCTCTCAAAAAATAAATTCAGGTGTTAAGGTTGGAATCAACATTTTTATTGTTCTAGTTAGTGGCAGTCTATAGACTTGTATATTACTGAGGTCAACTGATATGAACTGAGCTGAGTTATCAGAAATTGCTGATGGGATTAACTTCATGCTTATTAGATGATGAAATGCTGGAGAGTAAAAATCAGATCAATTAATGTTGAAAATCGACCATTATGAAATGAAACAGCATCTTAAGGTAAGCAACCCTTTGCACTAATCAATGGAACCGATAATTTATCTATCCCCTTATTTACAAACTCATCATATGTTTCATTGCAGTCTCCGACCAAAATTGTGGGATTAGCTGTATATCCCAGATCTGAATTAATCTTGGCAATTAATGTATTTATTTTATATTTTTGCATTGGCATATAAACAAAGATTACATTTAGGATTGCCAATTCCTCTACAAGCTTTATGATAAATGCTTAGCCAGAGCCAGCACTTAAAATATCTCTGTCAGGAACCCCTCCCCAAACCTCTGACCATGGTTTCGTGCTTTGGCACTCCTCAGAGAGGTGTCAGGGTAGGTTCAGACACTAGATCTAAAAATACCAACCCAAAGCCAAGCACTTAGCTAAAAGTTATCTATTGAGTGGAAAACCTGAAATTTTCAGACATGTACATGTCTTCAAACCCAGCTATCCAACTCAAATAGCTATATGGGGCTGATAGATCTTCAGCCATGCCACATAGTAGTAGTCATAGCAATATAAAATTGCATAAGACTTTTTGGCAGAGACTATAAATAGTCAAAATAAAAGTCATAGATCAATTCATAGATCACATGACCCTATCTCTTAAGCTTGTAAGTTATAAACAGTGAGGATTGCCAATCCTCACTGTTTATAACTTACAAGCTTAAGAGATAGGGTCATGTGATCTATGAATTGATCTATGACTTTTATTTTGACTATTTATAGTCTCTGCCAAAAAGTCTTATGCAATTTTATATTGCTATGACTACTACTATGTGGCATGGCTGAAGATCTATCAGCCCCATATAGCTATTTGAGTTGGATAGCTGGGTTTGAAGACATGTACATGTCTGAAAATTTCAGATTTTCCACTCAATAGATAACTTTTAGCTAAGTGCTTGGCTTTGGGTTGGTATTTTTAGATCTAGTGTCTGAACCTACCCTGACACCTCTCTGAGGAGTGCCAAAGCACGAAACCAAGGTCAGGGGTTTGGGGAGGGGTTCCTGACAGAGATATTTTAAGTGCTGGCTCTGGCTAAGCATTTATCATAAAGCTTGTAGAGGAATTGGAAATCCTCACTGTTTATAACTTACAAGCTTAAGAGATAGGGTCATGTGATCTATGAATTGATCTATGACTTTTATTTTGACAAAGATTACATTTATTTTAATTTTTTGTGAAATAAAGTAATTATTAATAGATTTGCATCAATGTATATGATTTAAAAATTGATAAACTGGAAAGCGGTAGCTATCAAAAGACCTGTCCCGGCTGATGGAGAGGTAGAGTCTCTTGAACATTCAACAAAGCCCTCATTATTTAGAAATTTTTCTGGATCAATTTGTGAACCTGCATAAATTTTGGCTTCAACCAGTCCCATTATATGAGGTTTTGTTTCCCTGATCCATTGTTTCAATTTTTACTGAATTCAAACCCCGTACATTAAAAGAAGCAATTTTAATTTTCATTTATAAAGATTTACATTTTACTTTGAATTTATTTGAATTTACTTTATCTTTAATTATATTTATCTTTGGCTGTCTATCAATTGTAAATCTTGGACATCTTCAAACTCATTTGCAGTTTCATCATCAGTATATCTGTCATTCGATACCGTTCTCCTGTGTCATCAAACATAAGCTTTCCTAAATTTAGCTTTTTTCCTGTTTTCCTGTTTTTGAGAGCCTTCGTAGTTTTCTCTTCTTTTCAATATTTCCCTGAGTAATCTTGATGCATATTTGGCATTATTGTCTGAGTAATCTCAATATGCCTATAGTTCCTAGTTCTTTGTTTTTTAGTCAATTCCAGTTCTTTGTCCCAATTCATATTATTTTCATAATATTGTTTCCCATTAACATTTTTTTTTCAGTGTGTGTTTGTCTATATTTTTTTCTAAAGCTTTAACCGCATGCATTTGTATATCATTCTCTTTTTTTTTACTTTTGTATTACTTATCTTAAGGCACACTTTTTCCTCCAACCTTAATGAAGAATCTAGAATCTCACCAATATTACTATCACCATTATTTACATTTGTAGTTGTGCTTTCTTGCTTATCTGTATTTATATGTGTTTATATATATATATATATATATATATATATATATATATATTGTACCGAGACAAAGTCGGTACAGGTATATACACACACACACGAGCAATGTAAACACTCTATATTTTTTTCTCTTCTTTCACTTTCAACTTATGATAAAAAATAAATGTAGTTTTCTTTCAATGCGTTATAAAATACACTGTAAAATAAAGTTAAGGCTTTAATATAATCTATTATAATAATATTCTCTAAAAAGAAAACAAAGGGAAAAATAATAAAATATAAAGTACTATTAATATGCCATTTTAAATCTCAATAAGTGATTTCTACTTGTATATGCCGCGGGGGTAATTAAAAGGGGTTTGTTTTAGATTATAACTGTAGTGAAAGTTAAAAGCTTATAGAAGTGATTTTGAGACAGATTAAATGCTCGACTTTTAAACTAATGTAAGTTAAATTGTTCTCTTAAAACACGCACACATGTATGCATAAAAGGTGTGAATAAGTATGAATTTTTCTGAGATTGTAAAATGAGATTGCATAAACCTAAGATTGCCTCAAGCATATGGATTGAGTGGACATTACATAGGACACGGACCCCAACGACAACTCAAAGAACATTGAACTCTGGGTGGAGATTCGATCCTCAGATAATAACCAACCCATATAAATACGAATCTAAATCTAAAGAAGGAGTCTTTTTTACATTCTTTGTTTTGTTTTGCTTATGCTTATAGTTTTTTTTTAAATTCCTCCGGAAGCTACAACTAGAACTTTTCTTTTTTTTTTGCTATCTGGTTTATCCAATATGATCACTGTGAAATTAACATTTAGAGCGTCGATCATTATGATAAGCTAGAAAACCCTTCAGTGATTGACCGATGCCCCGACGCCAGAACATCTCCACAGCTATGAATGATCAACAACAATACCGTCCGAACATAGTGCTCCAATCAGTCTAAGGATGTTGTTCCGTTTAATATACAAGAATCGTCCAAACATACTACGCTGAACTTATGTGAAATGAATGACCATGTATTATGGAAACCTCATCTATCAGGTTCGAACCCACACCAAACTAGAAGCAGCAGAAAACTAAGCAAAATCCTAGGTAAACATTTTTTTATAACGCTCCCATTCATTCTTTACGTAAACTTAAAAGGCAATCTCATAATTAATTAAATTCAACTTTCGTAAATCAAATATAAAATGATCCGTAATCTCTCATATATTAAATCTTATTATTTTAATCTCAACTTTCGTAAATAAAAATATCAGATGCTACATAGCCCATCATATTTAAATCTTAGGACTTTTCCAGTTATGAACTTTGATCCTAATGATTATTTTCTTTCGCAGATAAACTATAACACACACCTACTTTCAAAATGTAATAAGAGGAAATATATTTTATCAGCCATGTTTATTATGCATAATACATTCTTTTCTGTGCGAGTGCGAGAATGCGCGTATGTGTGTGCAAATAAAGCTATTAAGCAATATTTCATTTTTTTATAATCAATAACTTATTTTTATTTATTTAAACTAGTCGAGCATTCCTCAAATCATTTCTATAATTAAATATTTTTTTAAAGTTATTATTATTGTTAACATTTATTCATGCAATTAATTATTTTACTTTTAAATTTGTCTTTCTTAGTTTTTTTTTGTTTATCTCTTTTAAGTTTCATTCATAAACATCGTGCCGTAAGTCACGATGTTTACTTATTATGTAGTTAACATAGATTTAAGAGTTGGGAGGGCCTATTATTAATAAATATAAGTAAATGTCAATAGAGCTAGTATAAATAATTCTATTGGATTGTATGATAAAGGGGGATGATAATATAAGCGGCTAGTTGTTTATTCTAATGATGCCTCAACCGAACATTCGTATTAGTTATAAATAACCAATGATCCCGTCCAATGCTTGGACCGATCTGTTAATCAACCGACCTTCTTATCTATTGGTTAATATTGTGTCATTTGCCAGAATAAGAGTCTTGAAGGCAATCACATCGCGACCCTGAGTGACCCCTATTGGTCCATGCTGGGAGTTTGAGCTTATGGGCAGGGATTAGACTTCAAAATCGTTTTGATATGACGTAAGGTGATGCGAGAAATTAAATTATGAATCAAATCATCGTATCTGGCGCCCTCTTGTGTTGACAATGAACTACTATTGATATAAGAAAAATAAATAAATCTTTACGCTGTATCATGTTTGTTTTGGAGCTCACAATCCTTTCTAGGAATGGTTTAATAGGGAGCCGGTGCGAAGGGGATATATATAAGGGGTCGGTAGAATATATAAATATATATTGTAACGGAATAGCGTTACATAGGGTTTGAACCTAGGAAAGTTAGATATATTATACCGAGACAAAGTCGGTATATGTAAACACACACACACTCAAGCAATGTAAAATACTCTATTTTATTTTCTTACAACTTATGATAAAAAAAATAGATATAGTTTTCTTTCCATACTTTCTAAAACACACTCGTAAAATAAAATATTAATATGTCTAATTAAATAGTTTAAGGCTTTAACATAATTTACTAAAATAATATTCTCTAAAATGAAAAATAATATGCCATTATAAATATCAATAAATAATGTATACTTGTATATGCCACGGGGGTAACTAAAAAGGGATATTTTAAAATTATAATTGTAGTAAAAGTAAAAGCTTATAGAAATGATTTTGAGAAAGATTAGATGCTCGACTTTTAGCTAATGTAAATTACATTGTTCTCGTAAAACACGCACACACGTATGCATTCAAGGTGTGAATGAATATAAGTTTGTTAACTGAGATTGCAATATGAGATTGCCTAAACATAAGATTGCCTTAAGCACATGGATTGACACGGACCCCAACGACAACTCTAAGAACATGGAACTCTGGGGGGAGATTGGATCCTCAGATAAGATCCAACCCATATAAATATCAAGCAAAATCTAAAAAGGGATTAATTAAATAAAAATATTAAGAGAAGCTAAGTCAAATTATCAAGTTTTGTTCAACTTTCTCAAAAATCAATTTAATTTAAATTACTTCGTTTGTGCTACCCGTTTTCAAGATGATCGATATGAAATTAATATTTAGAGCATCGACTGTCATGAGGGGCTAGGAAACCCTTCAGTGATTGATCGACGCTCTGCCACCAGAACATCTCCGTCGCTATGAATACTTAATAATATTACCATCTAGAATTAGTGCTCCAGCCAGTTCAATAATGTTCCGTGAAACACATGAATCATCCTAATTTATTACGCTCAACTTTAAAAGAAATGAACAATCTTCTTATGGAAAACATCATCTCCCATGTTCAAACCTCCACTTAGTTAGAAGCAGCGGAAGAATAAGCCAAAATCCTAGGTAAACACTTTATTTTCTTATGCTTTCATTCATTCCATACGTAAACTTTTAAAAAAGGCAATCTCATAATTAACTAACTTTGATTTCACAAATTAAACTATAAAATATTCCGTAATTCATTATATTTAAAACTTATTATTGTAACTTATTATTGTAATCTCAGCCTTCGTAAGATCAAACATTATGCAATTCATAAAAATTTAAATCTCAGGACCTTTCAAATATGAACTTTGATCCTAGTTATTATCTTATAATTTATAACACTTACCTTCAAAATGTAATGTAGGAAAAAAGAAATTTATATTCTATCATCCATATTTTTACGATATATAATATGTTCTTTTCTGTGCGAGTGCGTAAATGCGTGTGTGTGCGTGTAAATAAAACTTTTAATCAATATGTTTTTTTTATATTAAATAAATTTGTTCAGTATTTAAACAAGTCGAGCATTTCTCAAATCATTTCCTATAATTAAATCTTTATTTTATTTTTCGTCTTGATTATTAATAAAGTTAGCATTTATTCGTATAATTAATTATATTACTTTAGATTTATCTTTCTTAAACCTTGTTGTTTTTTTTAAAATATCACTTACAAACATCGTGCCGTAAGTCACGATGTTTATTTATTTATTTATTTACTTATTCCGTATTTAAGATAGATTTAAGAATTGGGAGGGCCTATTGTAAAATATAAATAAATGTCAATGAGCTGTAAAGATAGCGGGAGTAAATAATTCTACCGGACGGTATGATAAAGGGGGGATGATCTTATCAGCTTCTAATTGTTTAGAGATATAGACGAATAATCGTATTGGTCCCAAATAACCAATGACACGGTCCAATGCTTGGATCGATCAGTTAGTTAATCAAGCATCTTCTCCATTGGTTATCATAGCGTCTTTTACCATAATAGTAATTTTGAAACAATTACAGTGCGACCCTGAGTGTCCCTATTGGTCCATGCTGGGAGTTTGAGCTTGTGGGCGGGATTAGACTTCGAAATCGTTTTGACATGACGCAAGGTGATGCGAGAAGTTAAATTATAATTAAATCATCGTATCTGGCGCCCCCTTGTATTGAGAGTGAACAGTTATCAATATAAGAAAATAAATAAAACTTTACGCTATGTCATGTTTGTTTCGGAATCACAATCCCTAAGTGATCGGATGACCCAAGCATCCCGGTTACAATATATATATATATATATATATTTCCTTTTCACTTCCCTGAGTTACCACATCCGATGTCAGTATTCGCTTTATATCCCTTTGTTTACAGCTTGTTTTCATTTCTAGTCTTTCTTCTGATATGTCAAATCCTTTATTATTTTCATTCTTTGTACAGTCTACAATTAAATGGCTTCATTCTCCACAGCCAAAACATTGTAGCCTCAGCCCTTTAATCGTTAGGTATAACACTGCTCCCTGATTCATAATTTGCCTTGAAATTTCTTCTGACTTAATATGCTGGTGCAGCTTTATCTTAAAATGATAACTGTTGGTGTATATAAGTGTGGAGGTATCATTGTACAAGATTTGTTTAATGTATATGGAATGTCCAAATGGTTGGACCATACTTTTGTAATCACGAAAGCTAAACCAAAATACGCATTTTTAATGATTCCTGAACATTAATTTTGCATATTTTCATCTACAACCATCATTACATATCCGCCTATTGTTTTTATTTGTGATTTGAATCTCATTTTTTGATTTTCATTGAAAAGTTGTATAGATATATATCGCGAGTTTGTATGTTCACCTATTTCTGAGACTGAGTCCTATAAGTTTTCTTCTGTTAGTTTTTGATATAATAATGCTTTGTGAAATTTATATAAAGTTAGATTTCTGTCTGTACTAGCGAGCACTAATGATCTATTAGAAAAAAATGTTTTAACAGATACATATAACTTGTTCGGTATTGTATTATTAAACTGGATGTTGATTTCTTGAATTTCTTCTTCTGCCCAATTATCTTCAGTTTGTTCTGTTAGATGATCAGGTGTCTCATCTACATTTTCTACACTTAGTTCACAGATGTCTATTGAATTAGCTCTCCTGAATCTGCCTATTTGTCCTTTCCCTCCGTTTTTTGTGTTCTCTTGCTGTATAATATTTTCTAATATTGCTTTTTGTGGTTTCATTGCAGCAATATTTGCGTAAGATTTTTTTTTCCTTACTGGCTTCTTTAATTGATTTGGCATCTGTATTGTTATTTCTTTTACTAATAATGCACTTGTTATCTGCAAATGCCATTTAAACTAGATCACTAGATTTTTCTAAGACAAAATATAAAAAAACTTACTTTGTTAACAGCATCTTTATTATTATTATTATTATTATTATTATTATTATTATTATTATTATTATTATTATTATTATTATTATTATTATTATTATTATTATTATTATTATTATTATTATTATTATTATTATTATTAGTAGTAGTAGTAGTAGTAGTAGTAGTAGTAGTAGTAGTAGTAGTAGTAGTAGTAGTAGTAGTAGTAGTAGTAGTAGTAGTAGTAGTAGTAGTAATAGTAGTAGTAGTAGTAGTAGTAGTAGTAGTAGTAGTAGTAGTAGTAGTAGTAGTATCTTTCAAATGAGTTTTTTTCAATAACTTAAAAAAGGTTATACAATTTTTTTACGCATTATTCTTGATTATTATACAGACAGTCAATTGTTTGTAAAGCTGGCAGAGGTATATAAGTTAACATATGTGCAGTAAGTTATTTAAACTCCTGATTAAAGTTCACTATCACTTAATGTTCTTTCAATGGTGTAAAGTTGTAACTTTTTCATTTGACATTTCTAAATCTTTTGTGACTTCCTATTTTTTATAAGTTTGATGGTAACTGCAATAGAGACCAGGTGTCAATAAATGTGTGATTTGTTATTAGTTTATCTCTTTCACATATTATATCTAGTTTATTTTTGAATGTGTTTGGGTGCCTTCTTGGGTTATTATTGTTCATGAATTTACACTTTGTACACAATAAAGCATAGAGTATGAATACACTGATTCTTATTTTAGCAAAAAAACTCCTTTTTGAATGAGGAAAATAAGTATTTCATATTTATTCTTTTATTTTTGAATAGTGTATTTATAATTGAATGGATGCTTTTTAGTCCTAGACAAAAGAAAAAAAAATGTGATCCTGTTTTCTGAGTCTCTGTGGCAAAGATTACATAAAATGTCTACATTTTGACAGTTCCTTCTATATTTCAAAAAAGATGTGTGGGTAGAGAGTCAAGGTTATGTTTAACAAGAAAATCAAAATATTTGGGTTCAAGTGACCAGAATTTAAATTTACAGCATAGTTGTCTATTGGTGATATTAGGTACAGTTTTTTCATCCATTTGTGAGGGTGTAAAAGCAAATGTCTTTCCCAGTACTTAAATTTATTTTGAGGTGGATTAAAATTCAAGTTTTTTTATGGATAGTAATGGTGCAAGTAGTGTCTTCAGGAAACCTTGTAAAGGAGGTGGATTATCTGTTGGGGTGACTATTATTATTATTATTATTATTATTATTATTATTATTATTATTATTATTATTATTATTATTATTATTATTATTATTATTATTATTATTATTATTATTATTATTATTATTATTATTATTATTATTATTATTATTATTATTATTATATCCCCTAATTTATGGCCTTGCGGTGCTTCCATTTTTTTTATGGATCTCTGGCCAGTTCTCTAAGGTTTTAAAAAAAAAAATATTTTGTCTTGTTTTACGATCTATTTTATTTTTATCTATTTTATTTTTATTTATTTATTTATTTTTTGTTTATCTCTTTCTTTTCCTTTTTTTGTTTTTATTTGTGTTGTTTCCATTATCTTTGTGGATAACATGGTAGGCCTTTCTTGTTTTTATATGAATGTCAGAGGTATGAAGACTAAATGTGTTCAAATTAAACATTTTTTTGAAACATAACATTTTGATCTTATTTTCTTACAGAAACTTGGTTAAATCAACAATTTCCTGATTTTTCTTACTGACAGATCTATAGATAATATTTCTCGTGGTGGTGGTACTCTGATTGCTCTTCATAGAGGTGTTTTTTAGAGAACTTTCTTTCTCTTCTTCTTTTTGTGAATCTACATGGTGTGAAATTACTTTAAATCAGAATTTTAAATTTATTTTAGGTAATGTTTATCTCAAACCCACTTTGTCATCGTTGGAGTTTGATTATTTTTTGACATCACTTGAAGATTTTCTGATTGGTTATGATAATGTTATTATTACCGGGGATTTAAATATTCCAGATTTATATCAGGGTAGAATTACTACACGCTTTTCTTTTTTGTCTTCTAAAGCTTCTAGAATGTTACGGTTTTGTAAATTTTTAGGACTTATGCAATATAACCCATTTGTTAACACCTCTCATCCTACTTTGGATTATATTTTATGTAATTCAACAGTAGTTATTAATTTTCAAGTTGCCTCTGTTAATTTTCCTATTGATGCTCATCATCTACCTATTGAGTTTTATATTAACGTTTGTCACTCAAAGATTATTTTTTCTAATATTTTAAGAAAAGGATTATGGAAAGTGTAATTATGTTGATTTTTGTAAAAACTTTTCTAAGGTTAATTGGAATTTTTTATATTCTTTTAATGATGTAAATCATTGCTTGGATGGGTTTTTAAAGATTCTTAATAGTTTTATTGATTTGTATATTCCCAATAAGAGGCCTTTTTATAAGAGTTTTCGTCCTTGTTTTTCATGTGATCTTATTAGGATTATTAAAAGGAAGTCTTTTCATCGTAGACTTTATTTTAAAACACAGAATATCTTTTTTTTATAATAATTTTATTAATTTTAGAAGATTGGTGAAGCATGTTTATAAAAGAGATTTGCAGAATTATGTTAGAAAAATTGAGGGTGATATTTCTTCTAACCCTAAAGAATTTTGGGATTTCATTAATAAGCCTGGTTTGGGTAAGGAAAAAGGTTCAAGCTTCTCATGGTTTCACTTTATGTGCAAATGACTTTTCAAAACATTTTGCTGATGTATATTCATCACATGATACAGTATCTTTAAATATTGCATTATTATGTAATTCTCCAACTGTGCATTGTATGTTTGACCGTATTTCTAAGGATGATGTTGTTATAGCTATTAAGCGACTAAAATTCATTCTAGTTTGAGAAATGATAATATTTCTCCATTTATTTACAAAGGATTAGCCGAATTTATTGCAGAACCTCTTGCATTTATTTTTAATTTATCACTGAATTCTTGTATTTTTCTTAATGTTCTTAAGTGTGCCAAAATGGTCCCAATTTTCAAGAATGGCTCACATGATTGTGTTAATAACTATAGACCTATTTCTGTTTTACATACTATTGCTAGAAGTTTTGAGAAGTGTGTTTATAATAAAACTATTTTAGATGTTAGTAAACTCATTTCTTCTTCACAGCATGGTTTTATACCTAATAGATATGCAGAAACTAATTTGCTAACAATTTATGATCATATAGCACATGCAATTGAGGACCAGAAGAGACTTGACGTTATTTATTTTGATTTATCAAAAGCTTTTTATAAAGTAGATCATGGTATTCTTCTTCGCAAATTATATCAACTGGGTTTTTCTACTAAGCTTGTTTATTGGTTTCAATCCTTTCTTCATGGTCATACTGCCTATATTAAATTTTAATAATACTTTTTCATCTAATTTTAAATGTAATTTGGGAGTTCATCAGGGTAGTATTTTAGCACCTATGCTTTTTAACATTTATATGAATGACCTTAAGGATTGCTTAAAATCTTCTTATCTTTTGTGCTATGCAGATGACTGTAAAATCTTTAGAAGAATCAGATCTGTGTTTGATTGCACTCTTCTTCAAAAGGATATATATAATTTTAGTGCTTAGTGTGATATAAATAATATGATTGTTAAATTCAGTAAATTTTCCTTAGTCTCGTAGTCTAACAAATGTGAAGTTTTGCATTTTTCTTATTTTATTAATTCTCACAACATTATTTCTGTTAAATCCCAAAAAGATTTGGGAGTTATATTTTCTAGCAATGGATCCTTTCTTCCTCATTTGGAAATGATTATTGGTAAGGCTTTAAAAATTATAGGTACTATTCTAAGGTTTGGTTATCATTTCAGTGGTGATACAAAATTTAAATTATGTTTATCATTGGTTCTTGCCATCCTTGAATACTGTTCAGTCATTTGGAATCCTAGCTCTAAACAGGGATGTAATTTATTACAATCAGTGTCTAATAAGTTTTCTAGATATGTTTCTTTGGGAAATAAAACTGTTGTTCATCTTTCTTCTAGAAGACAATATAGAGATCTTAAATATCTTTATAAACTTGTTAATAAAATAGTTCTTTTATCTAACACAATTTCTACTGTTATAATTGGATCTCATGTGCATGATACTCGGTCTGCTTCTGTTTGTTACATTAAAACATGTCATTCCAATGTTGTTAGATTTTCTCCTTTATTTAGGCTACCATCTTTATATAATCACAATTTTTTGTAATATTAATTACTTCAATTTAGATTATAATCAATTTTGTAATGTTATTAAATTTAAATGTCAGATTTGATTGGTTTAACTTGATTTTGTTTATATATATATGTTATATATTGTGTGTGTGTTAAATTGTGTTTTTCTTATTATTTTGGTTATTTGTTATTATTAATGTTTTAATAATAATTGTTTATATGCTTTTATGTATTTGTTATTATTAATGTTTTAATAATAATTGTTTATATGCTGATGTTTAATTTTACTTTAGATTTTTAAATGTGTTAATTACCTTTTATTGAAATATGGCACATAATTATATTAATAATTTGTCATTTAAACTCATTTATGTATTATACATCTGTTATAGTGCAATACTCTAATTGGCTTTATGCTGTAGTTTTGTACGGTAAATAAATGAATTGAATTGAATTATTATTATTATTATTATTATTATTATTATTATTATTATTATTATTATTATTATTATTATTATTATTATTATTATTATTATTATTATTATTATTATTATTATTATTATTATTATTATTATTATTATTATTATTATTATTATTATTATTATTATTATTATTATTATTGTTTCAAAGAAAAGAACTTTATTGATGACCATAGGGTTACATTTGCTATAAGACACTTCGTATACATATATTTTACATTGCTAGTGAGTAAACCAAGTTTAAGTGTGTATCTGTGATGTACAAAAAAATTAAATTAGGAGGGAAAGATATTTAAACATTGTTAAGGGGGGGGATACATATGTATACGTTACATTTATGTGCACTACTTGCTGTAATCAGAGTTCTCAAAAGTCTTGGGTTATCATTGTTCAATTTGCAAAACTACAACTTGTATGTATATTACAGTGCTGGGTTTAGTTTGCTTTCCAGTATTTGAGTTCTGATTTTGTTGTTACTGTTCTCTATATTAATAATATGCAATCAAAAACAACATTCTGTTTTTTTATTTGTAGATAATTGCCACATTTCTTTATTATTTTTTAAAATATTGGTTGAGGGCATAGATTGTTGGTTATTGGGAGCCATCTTAGAGGTTTGATTGTTGTGTTATCAGTGACCAGGTTGCTGCTTAGATGTCTGGATGTGCAATTTTATTGTCTCTGGCTCGTAGTTTTGCCAGTTTGATATTGAAAGTTGATGTATGTCACCTTGTGTTGTTACATAAAGTGAATGTGCATTAGTGCACCAGTATGCATAAATCACAAAAGTGGCTGCATGGACTGATGGAATAGAGCCTTTGCATTATGAATTAAAGATTGTTTGATGGGTTGTGTTAGATTGTCTATATGCTCCTATCCTAATAAATCGAATTCTGTCTAGTGCTGGACAAAGATAGAATAGATGTTCCTGTGTTTCTTCAACTCTGTGACACAGGGAACAAAAATGAACAATGTTAGTGTATAATATCCGATATCTCAGAAAATATGTTGTGGACAGTGCATGTAGGTTTAGTCTCAGGAAAAAATCAAAATACTTTGGCTCCAAGGACCATTTTTTAAACTTATGGAGTAATTGTAGATTATTGATTTTCAGCATTGTCAGATTGGTATCATGTCTTGGATTTGGATGGATTAATGAATAAATTTGTCAGTATGAATGTGTGTATATTGTCTGAAGAGATATCTGTGGAGCTGTGTTTTTTATATGATTGATCATTGATGCTAGTTGGTCATAGGCAGGGGGTGGTCTATCTGTTGGTGCTATTTGAAGTAGGCATTCAAGCATTGGAAAATGTTTGACTGTGGATGCTATCAAGTTTGTGGCCTTCTGTAGATGGAAAATATAAATACTATGAAATCCTAGTCTATTGTGAATAGGTGGTCTAGTAAGTTGTTTTGCAGATGTTGACACAGTCTTCCTCTGCCACAAGAGCTTATTACATAGAGAAGAGATTTTGTTAATAAAACCTTTAGAAAACATGATAATGGGTGAGTAATAGATGATTTTTGTTATAGCTAGCTGGTTAAATTATGGATCTTGGAGTATATTGAAAGATATGCCTTTGAGAGAGAAGTAGTAATTCGCTCCGTTTCTTCTTTAAGTTTGTTCTGGATCTTGACCCTCATTGCACTTGCACTCATATAAAGGGAAATCCCAAGGAAGCAGATGGCTTTCCCCCATACATGCCCGTGTACTGCTTTGCATTATAAAGAGACCAAACTGCAGTCTTATTTAGATTGATCCTGAGTTTGTGTGTAGCTGCAAATTCTTGTAGTATTGTATGCAAAGCTGGTAGGTGTTTTTTAGATGGGAGGAAGACAGTTATATCATCCATATAAGTGATACATGTTACCTGCTGAGATGTGTTTGGTATTTGGATACCAATGAATGTTTGCTGGATTTTTACTAATAGAGGGTTGATGTAAAAGGTGAAAAGTAAAGCACTCAGTGGGGATCCTTGTGAGTTTGATTGCGTTGAAGTAAAAGATTCAGAATTTTTGCCACTGAGTGTAATATGTATATCCTGATTTAACAACAAGTTGGTTATAACATATAAAAGAGTGTGAGATATTGCAGTGGCAGCCAACATTTTAATTAATATCTCGATTGCCACAGAATCAAAAGCTGACTCAATGTCTATTTGAACTGCAACTGGGCTGTATTTTTTCCAGCCTTGCACCGATCCCAATACCGCTTTGAAAAGAATTGATGCCTATCCTGTAGATGATTGTTTTTTTGCAAACTGATATGGTGATATCAATGGAAGCAGATATGGCTCAATACTGTCTTTAATGACTTTCTCAATGATTTTGATGGCTATTGGGTACATTGATATAGGCCTAATATTGAGGATGGTTATTTGAACTGGTTTCTTATTAAATTGTATTACTGCAATTGGATAAAGATTTTCAATGTTGAATATTTTTTGTGAGAGATAGTTTGCAAGATTACATAATACTTGATTAATTGTATGGCTAGGTATGCCATGAGTTCCTGGATGACAGGCATTGGGCAGAGTGGCCAGCTTCAAAGCAAATTCATTAGTGGTAAATGGTGCATTTGTTTCAGGTGATCCAAAATAATTGGGGAGTGGGTTGAAGAGATGATGTGTCTGAAGATTCTGTTTGAAATGTGTATAAATAGGTTCAATCATGTTATGTGTTGCATGTATAGTTGTTGAAGTGCCATAGGCACTCTAATGATGGAGGGAAAACCCATGGCCCATCTGATTGAGCCTCTAGTCAATGTATGTTGTTGACTGAGGCAGATTTTGCTTTTTTATGTTTAAATAGTCTTTAAGTGCTGCAATGTGCTGTTATATGCCTGTGTGAGCTTATATATATATATATATATATATATATATATATATATATATATATATATATATATATATATATATATATATATATATATATATATATATATATGGGTTTAGACATTGTTATCCAATTGTGAAGTTCATCTGCCAGAGCTAATAGCCTGGAGGGTGGAGTTTTTTTTGGTGACATGGTCAATATTGAATGAAAGTATATTTATGTATCCCTGATATCTCTGCACAGCACTTAGTTGTAGTCCCTCAAGTTTATGGAGCATAATATATGTTTCAGAAAAAAGGGATTCTGGAGTTAATGCTGGTATTAGAATTCTCATTGTTTTTCTAAGTGGTAGTGTAGTTGGCTAAATTTCAGTTATATCAAGTGTTGCAGTTTGAGCAGAGTGATCTGAGAATGGGGATGGATTGAGCTTGAAGCTGAAGTAATGGTGCAGCATTGGTGAATAGAAGCAAAGGTCAATTAACAACGTGTGTCAGTTATTATGAAATGTTACTGTGTTTGGTGGTAAAAAACCTTCAGCACCCATGAGTGGCATTGCAATTTGATGCAGCCATTTGGAGATGAAATATGTGTATTTCCTGTTAAAATCTCCCAAGATGATAGTTGGGTAAGGAGTTGATGCTAGAATAGAATTGATGGTGAGTATGGTGTTTGATTTGATGACGTTTCCAGTTGGGATGTAGGTGAAAACTATTTGAGAGTGTTTGCATAGTGATGAAATGTAGCTATCAACAAGTTTGCATCGTTATATATATATATATATATATATATATATATATATATATATATATATATATATATATATATATATATATATATATATATATATATATATATATATATATATATATATATATGATTCTGAATGATGTGAATGGGAAAGTTGGGGTTATTAGTAGGCCAGTTCCACCTGCAGGTGATGATGTCCCTGGAGCATGCAAAGAAGCCTTCAGTGCAAAGATGCCCTGTTGGTCAATATGTAATCCACTATATATTTTTGTTTCCAGAAATCCCAATATATGTTTCTGTGTGATTTTGGTCCATTCTCTAAGTAGACATAGTTTGTTTGCAGAGTTCAAACCCCGCACATTAAAAGCTGTTATTTTGACTTCCATTATGGTTGTATTTTGGGATTGTTCACATTTCAAAATATGTTAGTGGCTGGTTTTCATTGTATGAGCTGTATATTGTTTGAGTTTTATTTGGTTGGTTAGATAGAAGTGATGTCCATTGGTGACCAGTCATCCATTTGAGTTCTGGTTAATGATGATGCAGTGTTGTACTCTTCTGTTTGTGAGTTGTTGTCCTCTTCTGTTTTTGTTTTTTTATTGTTTTTGCTTCTTTTTGGGCGACCTGGCCATTTTTTCTATTGTATTTAATTCAACTTGTGGAAGGCATGGCATGATTGCTTCCATGATATATATTGATGTGTTATTTTTTTATTGTGCACATGATGTTTGTTCTATTGGTACTTTGTGTTTCACTGTAAGTGCTTTGTGATATTTCAGTTGGGATAATATTTGAATCATTCGTGCATTGTATGTTTTGACAGTTGCTTGTGTTGTTTTGAATTGCTTGTGTGACATTTGGATTTAACTGCTGCATTCCAATTGGTTCATTTATACTGTTGTCTTGGTTTTCAGTAGTTTGATCTTCTTCAGATGAAGAAGTTATTTGTATCTGGTTATTCATATCTGAATTTATTTTGACTATGTGAGTGTGACTGATATCTTCAGTTTGTGTGTGGATGAGATGATTATTGGTTTGTTGTGATTGTAGACTCTTTTTGTTATCACATTGTTTTTTCAGATGGTCACTGTTTAGTTCATCGGTGTTTTTGTTTTCCTCATTTGAATTTTGAGAGTGAGAGTGTTTCTTCAGGTGGAGAAGTTGTTTGCATATTGTTGTACGTATTTGGATTTATGCTATCATTACATATATATATATATATATATATATATATATATATATAATGGATTTATACCGGTACAATATATATATATATATATATATATATATATATTTGCTGTCTTCAGTATGTGTTTGGATGGTCACTTCAATTGTTTTTTGCGATTGTGGATTATTTTTGGTGTCACATTGTGTGGTAAAAGTGGCCTCGCTTCCCGCATATGTAACATATGGGTTTAAGCCCTCTTATGAAGAGGCTCAGCATGGCTTCCTGATCTGCAAATTGTGTAGGAATATTGTTTGGATCTATTTCTGGATGGAATCTCAGCTTGAAATCAAAGCTATTTCTATATACAAGCACTGACGCATCTTTCAAATAAATTGGTTTAAATGCTATGACTTTTCCAAATGGCTGCATAATTTTCTGAAAGATTTTGATGTCATATCCAAGGTATGCATTTTTGATTATGCCAGTAATCTGGTTATGTTGATCTGGATCTACTGCAATGAGTGCATAGTTGCCTAAAGTTTTAATTGTGTTTTGAAACCTGTTTTTTTGGCTTTCTTGATAAAATTCGAGAATTAAATATTGTGAGTTAGGATGATCAACAATCCTTAGTATGCTATCCCAAAGTCCATGTAGTGTTATTGCTTCATAAAGTAAATTTCTAGGAAATTTATTTAGCGATAAATTTGCATCTGTAGCTGATAATATTATTGAACGATGAGAAAAAAATCTTTTGAATGATGTATGAAGGCCACATGGGATCGTATTATTAAACTGTTCACAAATTATTTCAAATCATCATTATTCCACTGGGCGGTAGGGGCGGGCATTGATTTCCTTGCGTTTGTATATCTAGCTGCAAAATATCATTAGTATTTATTTTTCGGAAGCGATGGAAAACTTTATTTTTTTCTAAAATTGGAACTTGTGTTCTTTTTGTTGTAAATTATTTTTTTCCGAAGAGAAATTATTTTTCTGTAAATTATTTTTAGCTACGTTGGCATATGTTTTTGCTTCACCTGTAATTTGCATAGGCTTGGATAGCATATTGGCGTCTTTCTGCTGGTCACATGACCGGGGGGGTCGCCATTGTAATGTTTTTTTATGTTGAGCAACGAATATTATTTTAAAAAAAAACAACTCAAAAAAATATATATTTAGTTAAAACACAAATTATTTTGGATTGTCCAATACTTACTGTTCTTATATATATAAATGACTACAAATCAAAAATGTTTTGGTTTTAGTGTTTTCTTTTGTTAAAATCCTAAGATCTCTGTAAACAACGATCGGTTAAAATCATCATTTGCTGCGAGACTTCTATTATTATTATTATTATTATTATTATTATTATTATTATTATTATTATTATTATTATTATTATTATTATTATTATTATTATTATTATTATTATTATTATTATTATTATTATTATTATTATTATTATTATTATTATTATTATTATTATTATTATTATTATTATTATTATTATTACTATTACTATTATTACTACTACTACTACTACTACTACTACTACTACTACTACTACTACTACTACTACTACTACTACTACTACTACTACTACTACTACTACTACTACTACTACTACTACTACTACTACTATTTAGGTGTAGTTAGGAATGATACAAAATCCATTATCATATTTGACTACAGGAGATTATATGTTAAATAGATTTGTTTCAAGAACCTGAGGTAATTATATTTTAATAAAAGAGATTAAAATTTATTTTAGTAATATTATACTAAATTACTTATTATTTTTAAAGTCTTAAGAATACTATGTTTTATATTATTATTTGAAGTAAAAGAGAGGATAGTGTTCTTAAACCATTAAGATTGTATCCTGTGAGATAGAGGTGCAATGTAAACCTATTGTTTTACCTTCACAAAATTGTCTCATAATATTATTAGTATTTTTTTATATTTAATATTCATGAATCCAACCATATATTATTTATTTATTTATTAGTTAGAGCTCTTGGAATGGTAGATATTTATCATAACATATATTTGTTATGTATTATATTAAGATTACAAGCATTTTAGCCGGAATATTATTATTTTATTTTAATTAATTTCAAATGTTCTATTATGGATTGACCTGTCAAGTAAGGGTATATATTATAGTTAATATTTTCACGTTTTTATGATGTTGATAAATTATTTTTTGGGTAAAACCGTGTATTATTTTTTATTATATAGCGATATTTCGAAAAAAAGGTTAGTAATAAAATCAGTAAAAGTCTATCTTGTTTTAATATAAAGACTCCTTTTTTATATATTAAAATGTGGATCTTATCATGGTAAGAAGATGAAGAGGGAGTTATAGATGTAAGCTTATATTGAATGGTGAATAATGAAATAATTTTTATAAGTTAAAAATACTATGCCTATTTTATGATGTGTCTATAAATATTGGTTTCATGCTTTCATAGTTTTGCACTAGAATGAGTTGAGATTTGTCCTGCCCTTCAAATTTTATTCAGTCTTAGTTTATGTCTAATCATTATTATCATTATTATTATTGTAGCTCTCATTATTGTTGGCATAAATTGTAGCAGCAGTGGACCCTGAGCAATTAATTATTTCTTGATTCACCATAATTCATAATTGACACATTCATAATTACTTGCCAGTTATCCTGTGCATAATTTTGACTTCCCAACATAAGGCTCAATTTAATGCTATTGATCTCTGACTGTGGTTGTCAGCTATTAATTTTGTTATGGGATGAAAAACGTACTTGTGTACTTTATTATTGCATTATCTGATATGATTGCCACAATAAATTAAGTTCACATATTCCAGTGGTTTTTATATTGCAGTCATTTGATCAAAATTGAAATATTTTAAACTGATCTACACCATTTGAATAACAAGTCATATGACAATTATTTCATAGTCAATAAATAATAACAAAATAATTCTGGTGATGAAGATATTATTTAGAGACTATTTAGGTTAGATATAGATTTTTTGGAAGTCATTAGTAAAATTAAACATTGGTAAATTCTTTTCTGACATAATATATTGTATGCAACGTGAAGTTTAGGAAGATCAATACATTAAGGTTTGTTATTTTGTGATATATATATATATATATATATTGTAACGATCAGGAGAAGGTAAACTTAAGTATCTGCACTACAGGGCGGCATCTAGGCATTTGAACCTAGAAAAATTTATAACGTAGGCAGATACGTAAGTCAAAAATTTTTTTTTATATTTTGCATCCGGTCGTTAGCCCATGTCACTAGCTCAGTGGAATAGCAGAGATTTAATCATATAATCTAAGAGTATATAAAAAAGGAATAAAATAAGCTACTGCCAGTAATTAACACACAAACATTTATTTATTTCACATATATATAAAGTGGCCAGTAATTAACACACAGACATTTATTTATTTCACATATATATAAGATTTAAAATTATTTTAGTATTAGTTTTACATTTCAAAATTTAACCTACATTTTTAACTTTGATTTTTGACTTTAATTTACATTTAATTACTATTATATTCTAATTTTACATTTTAATTAAGTTCGCACAGATAAATGTATGAAAGCTTGTTTATAATGTTGAATACAGATCGGTTACATAGAATTCACGGTCAAAAACATTTCAAAATAAACATAAACGATCGAAATACAAAATTATTGATTACTGACAATTGCAGAGGGAAATTTATACGTAACCCAATAGTATTCACCATAAGATACTTGCATTGTCACCAATAACTTAAAAGACATCCGAATAAATACATTTTAGATACTCACCGTAAGGTATCATTATTTATCAAATGTCTATATATCTTGATCAAATATGAAAATGCAAAACATAGTTAACCAATAAACAATCCATGCAAGCGTCTATAAACAACTTAAATTTAATGCAATTTTATTTAGTGTCGATTATGAATGGACTACATAGATTTGCATTTGAAAATAAACATTCTATCCCTATTTAACCTTAGGCTAAAATTCGTAGTCAAACTGGCATCAATTCATCTGATATATCGATGTATTCAATGTAATAAAATACGGCAGCACAAAAAGTTAAGAGAATAAATTACCCCTCATCAGATAGGAATATTACATCTATCTGCAAAGAGGAGCAATAAAACAAAAAACTCCATAGAAAGGAACTGCGGTATCCAACTTATAATTCCTTCCATAGGCAAACGGAAGTGTGGGGCGTATGAAGCGATTCTGCCCTTAGCGAATCAATATTACATCTACTAATCACATCAATATATCCAATCCATTGACCCAATTTAACCATGAAACAAATAACCTAAGATTACCCTCCCCTAATATAACTTTACAAATCTATACAGCCATTCACGCCCAACTTAAGTTTAACATTTATATAATTTAACTTAACTGAAAACAGAAATCATAATAAAACTTAAAGAACAAAAAATAAATAAATGGAATTGATTTTACATAAATAAATAAAAAATACATCAAATAACATTATTAATAAATTAAGTTGGTCAGATAGGATTCTATTTGTAACAATTAAATACTAGGAAAGTTTAAAATTTAAAGTTCTTAGTGTTTTCAAATTAATATTGTTCATCATATTTTATAAAGTTCTTACAGTTTTAAAAATGTTCATCTTTTACAGTTGCTTGCCATTTGAAATCCAGTGTTAAATTTCACGATGATCCTGTGGTCCTCTAAATATAAGAAAAGCGATGTTGCATTTTTCCATTTTATAACAACTGAAGGGATTGAACGTGCATCCGTCAATCTCTTCTCCCGCACATCCACACTAACACCTATCTGTCACATCGTAATAATCATAATCACTCCTTAATAATTTCCAAATTTTCCTTTTGTACGTATTCGAAGGATTGACTTGGCATTATGTCATCGATGTGATGATCCTTTCACTGAGGTCCGATTTCCCGATGGATTTCTTTCATTGGCTATTTGTTTCTGTTGTTTTCCTATCTGACCGATGTTTTTACATTTAAATGCCCAAGGCTGGTTTACATTTAACTAATTAACAGTCATTTCCATTTCTGATTAATTTCTGTGTTTTTCAAGATTAAAGATATATTTTTATCTCTAAATCTTTTTAAGTTTTTGTTTTTAAAATACCTTTTCTATTTTTAATACAATTTTATTTTAATAATTTTTTTTATCTGTGCGATTTAATATATATGAGTTTAAGATGATATTTAATTTCAATTTTTAATTCTTAAAGAAAATTTTTAAATGCGAACTTTTTAATTTACTTTCATGTTTAATAAATATAAAAAAAAACAATGTAACGAACGTCTGTGCTCGTTACTATATATATATATATATATATATATATTGGTTGATGGAGTTAGAGAACATGGTAATTAAATATTTTATGAAAACGTTTATTAAAGTTTTTTTTTAAACAAATAACTATGAATTGTATTACTGTATAATATATGAATGATTTAAATCAAGAGGTGTATTATTTGGGAGGGACCAAATATTTAAAATTTTTTGATAGGCAATATGTGAGTTTAGGCTCTGACCAAACATTGATATATCCAGATCTTCATGTTTCCAATTTGAAAACAAACCAATGAGAGGAAACTGTGATGAGTGATATAAGGAAATTATATTAATGCTTCAAAATAAATTTGATGCTCAGGAAAATTTACAAAATGGGATGAAAAATTGATTTGAACATAGATTTGATGATTTAGGAAATAAATTTGATGCTTTATAAAATAATCAGAAACAAAATAAGTTTTGTAAAATTTGAAAAAAACTGTGAAAAATAAAATTGAATTATCTCAGGAATATTTAGAAGGTAAGATTGTGGATTATAAAGAAAAACTTAGAAGTGATTTTGTTGAGGAAATGGAAACTAAATTAGAGAATAAAATGAAAATTATGTCTAATCTTAATCCATAGTTTGAAAAATGGAATTAAATTGCAGATTAGTCAAACAAGATTCTGATTATAAATTAAACAATGTAGAATTAAAGTTATAGGAGACTAATGAAAAGTTATCAGTGCAGTTAATGGAAATGAGCCATAAAATGCAAAGCATATTCATGCAATCTAACAGTATTTTAGAACAATTTAAAATGGAATTAGATTTATGATTTAAAATTACTGATGGAAAACAGTTTAGTTTAAGCTTAGAATTTGACAAATATAGAGAAAGTATACATAATCAATTGTTTCAAATGGATGTTAGTAATTAAACTCAGATTAAGGTCTGTTTGCAAGCTGACGCATAAGAATTAATAGTCTGTGCAGGAGTCAAGGGTAGATATGCATGGATAAATGAATTTTACATTCTACTTAGAGGTAGATGTCAAGTAGTTTCAAAAAGAGCTAGTGGATGTTGACAAAAAATAAACGATTTACTAAAACAGAGGATTGGAGAGCCACTTACTTATTTCAAGCAAAAGCAAAAGGAATTTATTCATGAGTTATTGGCAAATATAAAATTAGACGATAGATTTTATATTGCATATAAGAAAATTCAAGAATTGTAAGTGATAAAAGATTAAGATGATTTCTTAGTATGAAATAATTACTGCCTTATGGGAGAATCATTCTTAGAGTCTAGTATAAAGAACTCATATTCTTTGATTGATAGTCTTATTGGGCAGGACGTTAATACTTTCTTGAATAAAGTATTATCAAAACAAAATAGTTCTAAAATATGATGTATTAATTATAGCCATAATAATTTTGTTGGTAATTCAATGGTATTAAAATTCCTTAAGGGAAATTATCTGGTAAATCCCTCGAAATCCCTCCAAAATTTAGAAATCGATTCACTCTCTGTAACCTAATAGAAGTTGAAAAGGTTGTAATTGTTAGAAATTAGCTGAATGCTGCACCAAAGACAGGTGGAAATTTCCATTTGATAGCTCCCAGACTTATGGGAATTATAAATATATCATTCAGTCAAGTTTCTGTGAAGAGGATAGACACATCTTTCTCTTTTTTGAGCATCAAATTGTCAGGATTTTCAGACATGATTTGCCTAAACACAAAGCAAATACTAATTGTGCAAATTGGTATATGATTGATGATGAGACAAGTGAATAAAATCTTGATAGAATGAAAATCATTAAGAAACCCAACCATTATGTAAATAAAATCTTTCTGGATATGCCACATAACAACAAGTTTGTAACATACCACATTCGTAATAGGTCATGTCATTACATTGGTACTGGGCCACATGTTATTAGACCTTATAGTATTATGAAATAAATAAATACTATCCAATTTTCTATGAGAGATCAACATATTGTTCCTAAAATAGTTATTAAAAATAAAAGTAAATCAAGAGCATTAAAATAAGTATGACTTTTCTTGTTAACAATCCACAAAAATATACATTTAGAATGTTTTTGAACCTTTATGAAATCCCATATTAAATTACTAGTTCAGGTAGGTGAAAATGTTTTTATCCTCTCTACATTTGAAGAAATTCCAGGGACCTTATACTGCATAAAGCTTAAGAACCATTCCTGAAGATCATAAGTAACTGTGAATGATATAATAATAAAAGTAACTTTTGAAATGTGTTGCAGGATAATGTAAGACATGTGAATATGTTAATAAAAGTGAGCTGTAACCTGAATAATGCTGATGATTTAGTATTTTTCCTATATAAGATTGGGATGTTTATAACCTTTGGCTTTGCCAATAAAGTTGATAGTTTAATTATTTTGGATATTTAATAATAATAAAAAATATAAAAGTTTCATTAAGTTAAACAATTTACCAAAGAAAAAAATATTAAGATTAATTATATGTAAATTTAATAATAAATTATATAAAGTATTTCTGTCATGAATAAAAAAATATTGTGTTTTACTTTAGGGAATTTTCCAAAGTTCTTTAAGCTTATGATTAAAATAGGCTCAAAATAATTTAAATCCAAAAGTGTAGTTAATAATATAGAGAAACTCAGATTATTCTAATACAATTTAGTATAGCCAGCTTGTCGCCTGAATAAACCATAATAATAGTTAGACTTAATTTCAATGTTAGGAGATAATGGGTAATTGTTGTAGAAAGTATTTAAAAAAAATTTTTTTATCTATAATCAATCCTTTCAGTACTAATAAATATTTAGTTTAGAGATTAAACCAAATTAGTTGATTTGAAAAATAGGTAATTAGTTTAATCATATTTAAAAGAAAAAAAAAATAGTTTAATTGACATGGGACAATTTCTAGATGTGTGTGAACAGGCATGCATTAGTAATTTTAATTTTTATTTCTTAAAGATAATATTTCTTTATTTTACAATATAAAATATTCTAGAATATTTTTATTTAGTTAAAAATTAAATAAAATATTGGTGAACCTATAAATTTGTTCATTAATATAATTTAAAAGAGTTTTCAAAAGTTATGAAAATTATGTAATATTTACTTTTTAAAATATATTTTAACATTATCATTTCTTGATTAATTTATATCTTTGATAATTATTAACATTTATAGACTATCATGAGATTGACTAAGTGTCTAGTTAATATTGAAAATTTTACTATTTTTACATGCAGAACATAGATAATAATTCACTGATAATTTGAAAGTTGAAAAATGAAAAGGAAAGGATGTATCCTGTCACTCAAAATGACTGATGTTAGCAAGCTATAAAAAACTCAAGCGCACATGTTAATTATGATTTTTTTATCTATCATCTTCATAAGAATTGCTAGAGAAAAATTAAAACATTAATACGTAAGATAAATGTAAAATTATAAAATAGTTAAATTAATTTTAATTGCCTCCCCTCAATTAGAATGAGTAAGTAACCACTCTATCAGGTGCGAATTATCATCCAAAGTTAATCGAAAATCTAAATAAGATATTGGAAAAGAATTTGAAAAGAAAAATGTTAACTAATTGTCTACTGATGAATAAAGCATTATTCTACAAAATTAACATATTGCAGGTATTAAATGTAATTTATTCTAGTTCACTTAAAATCTATTACTTATGTGATAAGATTATCACAAACTGTTTCAATTTGTTATTGTCGAGTATATTTATTGGAAGTTTGTCTTAATGTTAATTATAACAGTTTTAACATTTTTTTTTTTTTTGTAAATCATTAAGATAATAATAAGTCTCAGAAACTTTTAACATGTTTTGAAATTTGAATAAACTTTTAATATGTTTTGAAATTTAAATAAATTTATTTAAATGAACTAATTATTCAGGAGAAAGAAAACTATTTCTTTTGGATACTGATGAAATGTTATTATCATCAATAATTGATTAGTTATCATCGATAATTGATTAGTTATCATTGATAATTCATTATTTATTTATTGTCTCCGCTAAAAAAAATAATGCTTGAAAAATTAATTTATACTTTCAAAAAATTAATTCAAAAATTAAAAATATTTAAACATTTTGCCTAACATATTGTTATATTTATGTAATCGTAAATTACACTTATGAAGTAAATGCTACTACTTTTGACAATGATTAGTATTACAGAATTTCTCTATTCTGTTAAGTGTTGAATTATGGAAGAAACTTCCTCTTTTCAAAGAAAATTGCTATATTTAAATATTTATTCCAAACCTTCTTAAATTAAGATAATAATGTTTTGACCAAACTGCTAAATATATGTATTTTGAATAAATCTCATTATATTTGAATGTTTTGTTCAGAAAACTTCCTTAATTGTAAAAAGAGAAAATTATGTTTGAAAACTAATATATTAAATATTTTACCTAGAATGTCTTCTTAATTTGGAAAATAAATGTTTATAATGAACTGTTGTATTTAATATCTTGCTTGGAAAAAAACTTGCTTAAATTGGAAAAGAATGTGCTAATAATTGCTATATTAAAATAAGTATATGTCTTAGATAAAATGGGAAACAAAAGATATGCTGTAAGAAGAATTGAAACTGTCCTGCAAATTATATGTATGATGATTCATAAAATAATGGTCATTTATTTATTAACAATGTTTTGAGTGTGCATGTACAAAGACCTTATATAAAAAAGAGAAAAAACATATATCTTTTCAAATTATGTTCCTAGCATTTGGAAAAACATACTTGTAACATTTATTTGCTATCAAAGCAGGAGCTCTGTAAAATTAAGAACGTTAATATTATATATTTTTTTATAAACAAATTTTTTTTAGTAAAATTTTATGATTTAGGTTTAAATTATACATTTTAACTTATAATTAGTATGATATTTTAAAATATTATATATTTTTAATACTTTAAATGTTATAGTCTATCACGCCTGACAAAGGTTCATTTATTATTATTAATGATACTATATAATACTTTAGTATTAAATTGTTTTAAAAGTATTGCTTTGTACTTTATTATGAGAAGTATATTTTATAATGAATGCTTATATGTTTGTAAAAAATGATGTATATTTTTCATTCCCTTTAATTACTTAAGGCTGTATTTATTCAGTCATATTTAACAATTATATAATTATTTCATCGGTTCCATGCATCAGTTTAATATTATATTTATTGACACTTCAGCATTAATCCCTCTTTTCTATATATAATGTATATTTGTTATCTGACCATTGCACATTTCCAAAGTATGCAAATTTATTTCCATCTTGATGATTTGGAGATAGAACTTAGGTCTTTTATTGTTGCTATTGGATTTATTTAAATATTTTACAAAGAGATAACATGCCATTTTCTCTGGTATTATTGATATTGTTTGAATGATATTTTTCATGGTTTGTGGGTGTATTTATGGTGGTTCATTCCCATTTTATTATATATGTCTAGAAACAAATACATATTTTTTGCCATCAGAAAGTAGGTTTTTCATGTCATCACTAAGTTCATTGCTGTATTTAGATTTTCCTATTGGAAATATATTCTTTATTGTGTATTTCCCACTGTGTAAGGTTTATTGGATATTTAAGTATATTTGTAATTTATAGGTTTGTTATTTTGAAATGTATATTTTGAAATGTTATCGTTCTTTCTTCAGGACACTTTTAATTCTTTAGGTGTATGATGAGAGTTTTGATGTGTAAACCTGTTTTGATGTCTTTTCCAGAACTATAGGAGATAAAACTAATAATGACTCCTTAAGAAGTATGAATTTATATTCTTTAGCTTAAATGAACAATACGCATTGTTGTAAAAATAGCATAGAATTTATGAGTGTATATGTGTAAGAATTTATGAGTGTATATGTGTAATCTTTGAGCACAATTTGAAGATTTAATACAACTTAAGCAATTAAAAACAATCCACGGAATTGGTGAAAGTTATAGATTACAAAAAATGTTTTAGGGCTTACATGTCTTTTTTTTTAGAAAGTACAAATTTGCTTATATTTTAATAAAGTTCTATCACTTTAAAGACGAAATATTTTAGAGATAATAGCGGTAATAACAAAATGTTTCAGGATGATCATTTCTTATAATAATATCTTACATATAAAAATATTTGTCCATGAAAACATCATAAGTCGAGGATGTTTAATTTATCCATTTAATTTATTAATTTTAAATAATAAATTGTAAAAATATTTTCCTGTAGGCAACTGCACCGGGATTTTGCAACTGTGTTTTGAAAATTTTGTAGCAGACTTCTCATAGCGTTTATGTTTGTAAATTTGTTTATTGTAAAATAAATGTTATTTTGGTGTTACGTTCGCCAAAAAACATACAGAAATCTAAACATTGGGTAACTAATAATGCAAATATATTTTTTTATATTTATTCAACGTTCAGTCACGTATATGAAATGTTAAACTATTTAAAAATGATGATTTCGCAGATATGACGAATGCATTAGAAATAAAATATGATGCATTTTATTCTACTTATCACTATAATTTAAAACTGCAATTTATTTAAATAAGACTGATTTTATAGTCAATCATTTTTTATTTTCATTTAATAAAATTTATTTCTGTTGTTGATAAGTATTTGAATGATCAGAAATTCCTTTTCCAATCTTGGTAGTCGAATGCTATCTTAGAAGATTATTATATTATTCCAAATTTAGAGTTTTATATACTGTTTTGATTAAAATATTTTATTAATATTTTCCATCATCATCATCATCATCATCATTATCATCATCATCATTATTCATATTATTATTATTATTATTATTATTATTATTATTATTATTATTATTATTAATATTATTGGCAGCTCTTGTCTTTTAAATAAATATTGTGTTAAGATTTGCAGAGGTCGCTACTGTCGTTTTTTTTTAGGCTATAGAGTTGACAAAGATTATATTGTGGAAATGGGATGGAGCAGAATATGGAAAAACATAAACTGGGGAATGTAAAATTAAATAACTAACAGGTTTGTCTGGCTATAATAGCTGAGAGATTCGTGACTTCGTTTAAGAAGAAGCTACAGTACATCACATCACATCACATCATCGCATATTCTTAAGTCAAGGTTATATATATATATATATATATATATTACTTTATGTAACGAGTATGCACTTTAAATATATAATTATTACAACTTTATATTATTATTATTATTATTATTATTATTATTATTATTATTATTATTATTATTATTATTATTATTATTATTATTATTATTATTATTATTATTATTATTATTATTATTATTATTATTATTATTATTATTATTATTATTATTATTATTATTATTATTATTATTATTATTATTATTATTATTATTATTATTATTATTATAGAGTAGATAGACATTAGCTTGCTGGTCAAGTGTATGTCATATCATGTTTATCACTAGGATAATATGCATTTTATTAACAGCATGTCCAAACATTATAATATAAAAACCCTGAGATCATAATGTCATAGTTCTATAAAATGTGAACATAAGTTCATTGTCAAAGAAAAAGCAAAGAGGCATAAAGAAATACAGATTTATAAAAACATTTTTTTTATTAAAATGTGGATTTGATTGTGGAAGTAAGATGATGAAGTGGAAGTTGGAGATGTATGGCTATATTTGAGGGGTGATAATGAAGGAAATTTATTATAAGAAATTATTGTGCCCGGACTACTTGGTGATATCTGCTATAAATATTCGGAGGTTTGAAAGTTTTGCAATTGAGGTTTATTCTATCTTAAAATTGTATTCAATGACTCTTTATAATGTTTAATGATTATTTTTATCATTATTAATGCTGTAGTTCTCTTTATTATTATCATAAATATAGTAGCAAAGTACCTTGAGTTTCACACGATTCCTTGATTCACCACAATTCATAATTTATACGCTGATCCCACTTGCCATAATTTCAGAAAGTACTATATATATATAAAGAATTTATGAAGAAAAGAAAGAATATGAAGATATACACAAATGATGAGTTAAAATAGATTGAATATCTCGAGTTTTGTAAAATGGTGCGGTAAAAAGTTGATAATATAAGAAAGTATAATTGGAAACTTGCAAGGAAGGTTGGAGAAGGGAATAAAAGTCTCAAGAGTTTAAAATAACATTTTCATATTGGTAGGAAATTTATAGCTGCAATTAGAAAAAAAAATGTAACTATTACTAAAAAAGAGAGATGACATCATGAAATGGGTAGAAGACTTCTATCAATAATTATATAGTAATAAAGAACAAGTACCTCCTTCATCTAATATATATTCTGAATTGCCCAGAATATTAAATGATGTAAGATATGCAGTTAAATTTATGAAGAAAGGAAAAGCTCCAGATAATGATGGAATTGTAATTGATATATTAAAAGTAACGCGTGAAGAAATATATAAAAAAAAAAAAATAATAACAAAGCTATACACCAAATGTCTAAATGATAAAGATGTACCAGGTGCTTGGAAGACTGCAGTATTAATATTAATATTTAAAAAAGGTGATAAAATTAGATATTAGAAATTATAAACGTATCAGCCTTTTATCAGATTTGTATAAAATTTTTGCCAAGATAATTTCAACTCGTCTAATGGAAAACATTGGATTTCTATCAACCAAAAGAACAAGCTAGATTTTAAAGTGGATTTGGTAAAGTAGATCATATCCAAGTATTGAGAAAATTTATAAAGTGGACCAATGAATATGAGTTGTCACAATGCTTTGGATTTATGAATTATGAAAAGGCATTTGATTATATAAACATTTCTTCACTGACTAAGGAATTGCATCATAAAGGTATAGACCCAGGATATTATCATATTCTGAAGAAATATTTAAAAAAATGCATGTACAATGATAGAAGGAAAGCCATTATTGAGAACATTGTAATATGGATGACTTTATATCTCCAAACGTTTTCACATTCTAGCTGCAAGAAGTATTTTGTGCATTAAAATGGAAAGCTAAAGGAGTAAAAGTAAATGTAGAACATTTAAGTCATTTAGATTTTTGCAGATGATAAGGCGGAGGGTGCTAAGAATCCACTAATTGCAGAACCAGGCTGCCATTTGATGACGACTTTTTATTTAGGAACTTACAACTGCAGATAACTTTCAAGTGAAGGAAGATTGCAAGAATTAGAAGAACTCTCTTATATTAAATGGGACATTATTGGACTTTGTGAAGTTAGAAGAAAAGGTGAAGAAACAATTGATTTAAAACGTGGGCATATACTCTATTATAAAGGCACACATATTGGAAATAAATGTGGAGTAGGGTTCATTATAAATAAAAAGTGGAAGAACAATATTGTGGAGGAAGAGGGTGTATAAGACAGAGTGGAAAAATTAGTTATACAACTTAATAGCAGATACCTAATGCAGATAATTCAGGTTTATGCCCCAACAAGTTTTCATAGTGATGAAATATTAGAAGATTTTTATATGGATGTACAAAAGACATTTGATCAGAGTAAACAACATTTTAAAATTGTTATGGGGGACTTTAATGCTAAAATTGGTAGACAAATAAAAGATGAAATTGCTGTAGGTAAATTTGGTTATGGTAATAGAAATGAGAGAGGACATAGACTTGTGGAGTTTGCAGAAAAAGAAAAACTTTATATTATGAATTATTTTTTGAGAAAAATGTTAAAAGGAAATGGACATGGAAGCATCCAAATGAAGGTACAGCAGAATTGGATTATATTTTGACTAACAGGAAATATATATTTCGGAATTGTAATGTTCCTAATAAATTTAACACAGGAAGTGATCATCGATTAGTAAGGTGTAAGTTACATGTTAATGTAAAACTAGAGAGACAAAAATTATTAAGAAAAACAATATTTACAGTTGATATTCATAATCTTCAAAAACATTGTAATGAATTTAAATTAGAACTTACAAATAGGTTTCAAGTGTTAGGAGATTTTGAACATAATTCAGATTTGAATGAAATTAATATGAAAATAACTGATACACATTTAAAAACTGCAACAAAGATAGATGGTAGAAAAAAGCAGCAATTGACTAATAAAATTTTTACTGAGACTAGAAAATTTATGAAGAAAAGAAGGAATATGAAGATATACAAAAATTATGTATTAAAAGAATTGAATATATCGAATTTTGTAAAATGGTACGGAAAAGAGATGAAAATGATATAAGAAAGTATAACTGTGAAATAGCAAGGAAAGCTGTAGAAGAAAATAAAAGTCTCAAGAATGTTAAGCAATATTTTGGTATTGGTAGGAAATTTATATCTGCAATAAGAAAAAAAGATGTAATTATTACTAAAAAGAGAGATGACATCATGAAATTGGTAAAAGGTTTTTATCAAGAATTATATAGTAATTAAAAATAAGTACCTCTTATATCTATTACATCTTCCGAATTGCCCAGAATTTTAAATGAAGATGTGAGACAAGAAACTAAATGTATGAAGAAAGGAAAGGCTCCAGGAAATGATGGAATTATAATTGACATATTAAAAGAAGCAGCTGAAGAAATAGAAATAATTTTATCAATGTTATATACCAAATGTCTAAAAGATAAAGATGTACCGGAAGGTTGGAAGAATGCAGTAAAAATATTAATATTTAAAAAATGTAATAAAGAAGATATTAGAAATTACAGACCTATCAGCCTTTTATCTGTTTTATATAAAATTTTTACCAAGATAATTGCAACTCGTCTACAGAGAACTTTGGATTCCCACCAATCAAAAGAACAAGCTGGATTTAAAAGTGGTTTTAGTACAATAGATCATATCCAGGTATTGAGAGAAGTCGTAGAAAGGACAAATGAATATGAGCTGTCATTATGTTTTGAATTTGTTGATTATGAAAATGTATTCGATTCTATACACATTTCTTCAGTGATTAAAGCACTGGATCATCAAGGTATAGATCCAGGATATTGTCATATTTTAAAGAATATTTATAAAAATGCAACAGCAACAATTAGATTACATAATAATACTGGAAAAATCAACATTGAGAAAGGTGTAAGACAAGGTGACTCCATATCTCCAAAACTTTTTACAGCAGTGCTGCAAGAAATATTTTGTGGATTAAAATGGGAAACTAAACGAGTGAAAGTAAATGGAGAGTATTTATGTCATTTAGATTTCGCAAATGATGTAGTTGTTTTTGCAAATAATGCTTCAGAGCTGCAGGAAATATTGCAGGAGTTAGCAGATGAAAGTAGAAAAGTAGGACTAAAGATAAATATTAAAAATACTAAAGTAATATTTAATCGATTTGCTCAAAATATGAAAATAATGATTGATTATGAAGAATTAGAAGAAGATAACAGTTACAAATACCTTTGTCAAATTATTAATACAGCTGAAAACATAATGAAGGAAATTAATCATAGAAATAAACTTGGTTGGAGTGCTTTTGGTAGAAATAACTTGATACTAAAAGGAAATATGCCTATGTGTTTGAAAAGGATGGTTTTTAACAAATGTGTTTTACCAGTTCTTACTTATGGATCTGAGACTTGGACACTTAATATAAGAGCAATACAGAGGCTTCAGACCACTCACAAGAGTATGGAGAGATGTATGTTGGGAGTAACAAGAAGAGATCGAAAACGCAATGTATGGGTAAGACAACAAACAGGTGTTACTGACCTTATTGATAAAATTAAAAGATTGAAATGGAGTTGGGCTGGACATATTGCTAGAAGAGATGATAATAGATGGACAATTGAAATTTTAAACTGGATTCCAAGATATTGTAGAAGACACATAAAGAGACCACATGTGAGATGGATGGATGAAATAAGAAAATGTCCAAGGGTGTTGTGGAGAAGAGAAGCTACAGATCGGAGAAGATGGATTAAACTTGGAGATACCTTCATCCTGCAGTGGATTGAAAATGTTTGATGATGATGATGATGTTGATGGAAAAAGTTTTTGAAAATAATGTGTTAGAGCTTCAGGAAATGTTGCAGAAGTTATCAGACGAAACTAAGAAAGTAGACTACACATAATGTTGAAAAGACTAAAGATAATGTTGACAAGACTAAAGTAATGTTCAATGGATTTTTTCAAAAGACTAAAATGAAGTTTGATTATGATAAGTTAGAAGAAGTTAACAACTACAAATACATTGGTCGAATAATGGATGAAATTAATCATAGAATTAAACCTCGTTTGAGTCCTTTTGATAGAAATAACATGATACAATTACGAAATATGTCTATGTGTTTGAAAAAAAAAAAGTTTTAATAAATGTGTTTTCCCAGTTCTTACTTATGGATCTGAGACTTGGACACGTAAGAGAAGAGTATTACAGATACTTCAGACCATTCAAAGAAGTATTGATATATGCATGTTAGGAATAACATGAAGAGATAATAAATGAAATATATGTTTAAAAGAACAAACAGGTGTTACTGACCTCATTGAAAAAAAAGTTTGAAGTGTAATTGGGCTGAGCATAATGCTAGAAGAGATTATCTTAAACTGGATTTCAAGAGATTTAAAAAAAAACAGAGAGAGACCACATGTGGAATGGATGGATGAAATAAGAATGTGTTCAGGGGTAATGTGGAGAAGATAAGATAAGTATCAGAGAAGATGGATTGAACTTGGAGACCTTCATTCTCCAGTGGATTGACAATGGTTGAAAATGATGATGCTGATGAATACAAGGTAGTTAATATTTAAATAAATAAATAAAGTTTAATGGAAGGAAATATAACATATCCTAGATATAAACATGATTTCACACAGTTACAATTGTCTCGTTTTCCAATATTAACAAGTGTAGTTCTTTGTTAATAGTACCAAAAGAAATAATCTGCGACTTTAAAGTTGACAGAATTTCCCATACAAAATATCAACCAATAATCAAATAAATGTAATAAGTTCAAATATTTATATTTGAAAATATTTTGAAAATTATACATCAAATAATATTTATAGTTAATAGATACCAAAAATATATGAACTATAATTGATTCACGTCAAATTTTTAAACTTGGATTTTTTTAACAAAAGATGCTTTCATCTAATGTAAAAAGGCTAAAGTATATTCAGTAGTGGTTCATCTTACATATTATTGCAAGGAATGAATCTCCTCAGGATACAATGGAAAATATTCTATCGTGATCTGTGTTCTAATGACGAATATATATGTTCATCTGTAGTCTTTGCATTAAAACTCTAATGTTTACTGTTGAATTCTTTAACGGTTTTTTAACAAAAAGTCCGGTTAAATATGCAGTGAAATAATGATCAACACCAAAGAATAAACTTGGTATGTATTTTTTAGGACAATTTAATCTACAAACTCAGTATTTCTCCTACTCATAAAGTTATGCAAGCTAGTCATAAACATCTCTTGATTATAAAAAAGCGACAGTAAACTGAGACATTTGTCTTATGAACAAAGTAAAAGAAAATAAGCAAGTTCTTGTAAAAATTGAAATGTCTCCGTCACAACCTAATAAGAAATAAATTAGCTGAAGTAAAAAAAAAATTTTAGGTTTGATATCCATTGCAAGATTGTTGAGGCAATATTTTCTAATCATTAGAGAGAACGATTCGCCAACGATCATGGTCATTTCGTGCAAAAAGTTATTGCTCTAGTCACGTGCTTGTGTGTCTATATACGAAACAATCAGTGAACTACAAATAATGCCTATGTTTTACTTATTTTATATTTCAATGTTATCTTACATATCTTCTATAGAAAACTCTTCTTTCTGAATTACTTCAACTATCATATCTAAATGTAACCATCCAATATATTCTATTCACGGACATACACTCTCAGTGAAGGTCATCAAAATTGATGTCTTAGGCTGTCTTTAAGCTAAATTTAATAACCCAATCGGGGTTTAATTATATTGAGTGAAACTATACTCAAATTAACCATAAAACAAATTTAATGTAGTTGTGTATTGTTCGTATGAGCTTTCTTACAAAGATATGACTTTACAATAATGGAGTCTATATTACAGCATCTAAAAGTTGAAGAATATTTGATTAATCATAATTTTTACAATTTTCTTAACAATACTGTATTAAATCAAATGTAATCGGGATTCTCCTAAGGGTAGCTGCCTTTCGCGTGACATACGAGCTTTCATTTATTTATCTTCATATATTAATCATATTCAGTTATCTAATATATTTATATTTGTCCATCTATTGCCATTTTTTACTGATGTGTTTAATACAACATTATTTAAATGCTTTAATTCTTTGAATATTGACTGTGTTTGTCTTGAATAGATGATATTCTTTTTCAATCTTTATTGATTAACATCATCAGACTTGTCTTTGATTATTGTTATGTTATATAGGGGAAAAAATAATAATACAGTTTTGCGGATTCGAAGACTGGCTTTTTCCATATCATTCCATTAAACTTCGTTATTGCATCCATCCACCTTAAATGTTCTATGCTGTGTCAACTATTATTTATTATCATTTCCATTTTCTTGTCTTTTTCAAAGATGAATGATACATTCTTTCATGTGTGTGCCCATGTATTTCATTTTCAGTATCTTCTTATTTCTCCCAAAATACATCTTCATTATGTGATATGAAGGTTTTTATAATAGTTTTCTATTAAGTAGCCACGTCTCATATTTGTATTAAAAATCTTTTCAAATATATATGTAAATTTTCATTTATCTTTAAATTTCTTTTATCATAGACATTCCATCGGACGTATATATATATGATATACTTTGCGGGTTCATCCGTGTACAAATTTTGTAAATAATATACCGTTGTTTCGGCCTGGTATATTAATTATTAATTATGTTAACGAAGACGAAACGTCAGTATCTTAGTTATAAAAATCACGCGGATAAATCCGGAAATTAAATCATTCATACGTAAATCCTTTGAAATTTTTTGTCTCAATACCTATATCAGTTTTAGCATAAATAAATTTGCTTATATAAATTCATGCTTTCTCGTGAAGAAGAATGTTTGCAATATTTGTATTATTATTACTCAATCAAACAATTTCTACAAAAAAAAAAAAAAAAACTATATATATATATTGATTTAAATTTTAGAAGAAAAAAAATCTACACAATCTATTTTTAACCATATGCTTCAAATTACTTAAAGTATGTTTTAATGACATGTTTTAATAATAATTATTTTTATAAAAGTTTATATATATATATTTTAAACAATTTTTAAATATCTAAATACAAATTTCGAAATTTTATATTTAATTTTTAATAGTATGAATAGATTTAGATGTGTTTTGAGCCCTCCGTGGATTGTCGTATTGTACATTATCCTTCACTGTAAAAGTAAGTTTACTTGTTTTTATAAGTTTCAGTATATTAGCATAACTGCGTGAATAATATCTTTAAAATTATACTGCACATGCAAACATATTTTATAAATATGTTATTTTTTATATAAAATAAGTATTTTAGACAGCACAAAAATATAACTGCTACTACTACTACTACTACTACTAAAACAATTATTATTATTATTATTATTATTATTATTATTATTATTATTATTATTATTATTATTATTATTATTATTATTATTATTATTATTATTATTATTTGACAAATAGTCTTTTGAAATATCTTAAAATTTGTGGAGTGTGGAAGTAAATGTATATTTAGTCTTATGATATGTATATGTGTGTGTTGGATATGACAATTCCGACCCGCTGATGAGTGCTTGTTCAGCATGTAATATTTATATTGGAGATCATTTATATTTTCTCCTGTATGTTGTCACATATATCAGTTGTATAAAATAGACTGGAGGAAGTTTAAAAGTCTGTCTTCAAATTCCATAATTATACTATACTTGTATTTATATACGAATTATTTAGCCTGTATCCTGCCTAATTTTTATTTGTCAATTTAAAATGATCTTAAAGTCTTAAATATGAGGGATCAGAATGATTTATGGTCAACATCCATGTGTTAATAAAATTGGCAAACAAGAATTTTGAAAATGCCATCATCAGATTTCCAATAATATAAAACAATCAAGAGTTGGAGAGTGGTTAACATGAAGCTTGTCTATTACAGTTTGAAGATTTTCTGTTTTAATATAGAGTACTGTTAGTATATATACGTGGGAGGGAGATAAAGAGTTATGATAATTCAGATCAACTTCTGAGTACTGGTTCAGCATGAAATAATTATATTGGAGATACTTTATCTTTTTTACATGTATTTGATCATGTGTTTCGGTTTTATAAGATTGAGTGGATGGTTAAAGGAGCTTGATATTCTGGGTTCAAATTACTTGTAATATACTTACATATAATTATAGAATAATGGAGGTGGTAAATATAAAAATATATTGAGAACATATATCTCTATAACCACTGCTTATATATATATATAATGCCCCGTTACTTAAAACAAAATTGTAATTATAATAAAAATAATAAATTTAAAGATAACAAACTATTATAAATTATCCTTAAATCCTCAGACGTACTTTCGGTTAATTTCTCAAATCTGCCATTAAATTTATATATATATATATATATATATATATATATATATATATATATAAGAAAGTGGAAGCAAACGTCATAAATTCAAATCCCACGAATCTCGTATTTTTATTTATAAAAATTGTCTCCTTAATTTTTCTTTTATTATGGTTTCTTTCTTCATGAAGAATTTTCACATTTTCAAAATCAAATTTAAGTTTATATTTACATGTTTTTTCATGATCAAATAAAAGTGAAGGAGTCATTAAATCACCATTATTTTTAATTATTACATGCTTATTTAACAATTCATTCTCCCTCAATCTTTTCTGATTACTGAACCTAGATTCACATTTATATGATAACATATAACCACAAAAAATGATATATGACTTTACTTTTCTGCTTGACAGTTATGACATCCTTAGAATTATTGACTAATTTATTAGTATTGTTTGAAACATAGAATGAAACATTAAACACATTTGTATATGTATCCTTAATAAATTTCACTTGTGGATGTGAAATAAATGGAATAGATATCCAAGGTTTATAATTAATATCCTTTTTCTTTAAACGATTATAACTTTTTTTTAAATTGACATAAAATATTGCTTATTTGTTCCACTTTATAACCAACATAAACCAATTTCTTGGAAAATATTTCAATATTTTTCAGTTTATCACTTTGGTAATAACAATTTTTCATTACGAAACAAAAAGATGTAAAACTTGCCATCTTATGCCTAATTGGTACTTTTGACTTACAATTTATATTTATCCCCTTTTTTGCAGTAGCTTAATTATTAATTTATAATTTAATATACTATTATGTTTTGTAATAAATAAATGTAAATATTTAATATTTTTGTCGTGTTCCTTTTCAATAGTCTATTTTAAACCATTCAACTTATTTAATTCCTCTACAAGCAAATTTATAGTAATTAATATTTCCACAAACAAAAACATCATTCACATATCTTTTGTAAATTTTAATATCTCCAAAAGTATACATATTTAAAATACTACTCTCATATGCATGCAGACAGATAGGCCAATCTTTAGACATTTTATAATATTGACCTTCAAAAGAACGATACCATTGTTGCATCTTTCAAAGGTCAATATGATAAAATGACTAAAAGTTGGCCTATGCGTCTGCCTGTAGTTGCACAAGTGTGCAATTTTGTTTTATCTACATATGAAAGTATTATTTTAAATATGTGTACTTTTGGAGATATTAAAATTTACAAAAGAAATGTGGATGACGTTTTTGTTTGTGGAGATATTAATACTATAAATTTGCTTGTAGAGGAATTAAATAAGCAGAATCAATTGAAATGGACTACTGAAAAGGAACAGGACAAAAATATTAAATAATTAGATTTAATTACTATAAGAGATAACAATATACTAAATTATAAATTAATAATTAAGATACTGCCAAAAAAGGATATATAAATTGTAAATCAAAAGTACAAATCATACATAAGATGGTAAGTTTTAGATCTTTTTTTGTTTCATAATGAAAAATTATGTTGATACCAAAGTGATAAACTGAAAAATATTGAGATACTTGCCAAGAAATTCCTTGATGTTCATTATAAAATGGAACAAATAAGCAATAATTTATGTCAATTTAAAAAAAAAGTTATAATGGTTTAAAGAAACTGAAGATTAATAGTAAACAATGGATATCTATTTCATTTATTTGAAATCCACAAGTGAAACATTTTAAGGATATATATATATATATATATACACATATATATATATATATATATATATATATATATATATATATATATATATATATATATATATATATATATATATAAGTATGTGTTTATTGTTTCATTCTACATTCCACACAATATTAATAAATTAGTCAATAATTCTAAGGATGTCATAACTTTCAAGCAGAAAAGTAATGTCATATATCCAATTTTTTGTGATTCTATGCTCTCATATATAGGTGAACCTAAGTGCACTATTGAGAAGAGATTGATGGAGCATAAATTGTTATATAAGCGTGCAGAAGGAAAAAATAATGGTGATTTAATGTCTCCTTCAGTTTTCTTTGATCATGAAAATACATGTAAATGTAAATTTAAACTTGATTTTGAAAAAGGGGGGAATTCTTCATGAAGAGAGAATCCATAATGAAAGATAAATTAAGAAGGCGATTTTTATAAATAGGAATAAAATGCATTTTTTAACATCAAAATATGTGATTTATGGGAATTGAGATGATGTTGTTTGTGTCCGCTTTTTTTTTTTTAATTTAATGATAGTTGAGGCAGGTTTAAAAATTAACCAAAAGTACTTCTGTGGATTTAAGAATTGTTTATAATAGTTTGATACCATTAAATTTATATATATATATATATATTGTACCAGTATAAATCCACCACGCTTACTCATACACAGTACCCGAGTTCAAACCCAGTCCACGTTTAAGAATAAATTCCAAAACGCCCACGAAATTCAAACCCAAACCCCGGCATGACTAACCGATGATGACTTTATATCAGCACGGGGTTATCCCTTTACTAGCTCAACTCAGAACACAGACTAAATTACTTACAGTTTTATATACAGATCTATTATACTCTGGGTATCGGTACGGTCATTAATGTAATGTATATATTTAAGTTGTCAATACAGACAGTAGGTGACGAAATAGACTTCGAGAGTAATGAGGTGGAAGACACAAAATTAGAGTAAATAAATTGTTTAATAACAAATAGAGAGCATAAAAATATAGTATTCAAAAGTACAGTAAGATTTCCATAAATATTCTATTATAATTAGCTACTAGTCTTTAGTAATCATTTTACCTGGTAAACAAACTCATACCAATATTTGTGTAGTGAACTGATCGATGGGTGGTTAAGGGAATCAGAGCATTTGAGCATTGAAAATATTTCTCTACGATTTTTATTAAGTTATTTTATTCGAATAGATTCGTACCGTTGCGTGTACGAATAGTTGGAGGGTGGTTTCGTATAACTATGATATCTAAGATTGATGTACTAGCGGTTGCCTAGATTGAAGAGCCCTACAGTAATCACTTGCGGTGCATTAACGGAATACCGGATGGCTTGTACTTTGACAAGGCTTAATGCCCCCAAGTAGCTCCGGGACACTACAACCAGCCGGGATCATTTCGAAACCCGGTGATCCAAGAGATAACCTGGGAAAGAATTGCTTTCTTCCCCATATGGTAGTATGGCGAGACGCTAACTTCGGCGAAGGGAAGGCATTGCCACAGTCATCGAGAACGAGTGCTTGAAGTGGGTTTGAAAAGGAATTATACCAAACCTGGGTAATCAATTCGTCTATTTCTGCGCAACAGGCTGATATAACTATTCCAATAAAACATGGCGGAATCAAACTGACCGCGAAAGCAATAATTAATTAAGTTTACTCTGAAACCCCTAACTCCCCCAGGTCGTTCAGGCGGTAGCGATGATAACAAATTATACACTGAGAACTATTTCTCATTTCATGTAGGAAACTAAGATAATAAACTTAAAACCCTTTACATTTTTAAGATTGAAGTATCGGTTACAATAGTATGACAACACAAAAAAAAAACATAATAAAGTGATTTAATATCTGCCAACTCAATATATGAAATAATCTTTACTTTAACAACGAACTTCCTTTTAAAATAACTATAATCAATATTATAAACTAGCTTTAAACAGAGTTGGAAAATATTTCTATTGGCATCGTTTGTTTATAGCATAAGTAAATAGGAAAAAAAATATAAATGTCTTCATTTGAATTATTATTAGTAGCTACAATATTTACAAACTATTTTCTAAAGACTAGAGCAGAGGAAAAGGAGAAAAGAAAATTTACTGACAGGTTTGAAACAGTAGCGTTATAAACGGAAAAAAAAACTTACATGTGATTCATTTGATTGACAGGTTAACTTATAACATTAAGCTCGGGAGAAAGTTAAAAGTTCATGTAACACAGTTACCCTTCCTTCTTCATCCGGCTTGGCTTCTCACGATGGTATTTCTGACGAACGTAGGCACGCATTTGAAATCTACTGGGAAGGCATAGTCAATTTGGAGATTGGAAGCTGGAAATTGTGAAGCACATAAAACATGATCAGTCAGTGGCAAACAGATTCAAATTGGCGGGACAGAGATCAGCTCCTGGCATTTAGCCCATCGACATTACGGTTTACTGGTGGACTTCTTAACAAAAGTTGGAGAGATTTCTCTAGCAACTGCTTTGCTATTGTTGAGACGATCTACTCTCAGCCATGTCAAAAGTTAGAAGGTTAGTTTTCTCTACGATGGCCACGGTTGACCTTTCTGTCCGGTTTTTGTTTTAGGCTCCACCTACTTTTCTCTAGCCTTCAGCAATCCAGCTTGACTATACAATATCAATTATCCATTTCCATTGTTCCGTTTTCAGCTATCTTTAACTTTAATACGCAATTTTAAATTGACAAAGTAATTACAAATATAAATTCCTTATCTAATTTCGAATACAACTCAATTACTCTATACATTTGTACAATACAGATTTTAATTAAAACCACTGATCAAAGGAATGTGACTTTTGATCAGTAATTTTAAACGACTTTGTATAATTCTAAAAGGCTAAAATTTAAGCAAATACACCCGCAATGAAACTTTTAAATTAAGCTGATATAAATTCACAAACCACGCACACACGAATATTATTTCATGATTTGTGACATTTATGCATGGAATCTTTACATATTTATTTACAAAACATAAAATATATATAGCTCAATTTTTGTGACTTGAAATGGAAAAATCCCATTGCGGGCGAATAGTATTTCAAATTACCGTACTTAAACACATGAAACGAAGATCGGTTCTTCGATCTGTCTGTTTCATTTCTTCTCACTTTAAAAAAAATAACAAAAAAAAAATGTTTATACATAATTCACTGGTTAACATTTCTTACAGAATTGATCGACTTTGGAGAACAGTCTGGGTGGGGGTTCGAACCTAACATTTATCAAATTTGGGTGTATTAATCCGTTGTTCTTTTACTCATCATCATAGACATTTCACTATGGTCGTTTACCGGGTTATCATTTATTGTAGTTTCTACTTTCTCCCTGGGTCGGGAGGTATATAAGGTTTTAACGGCCTGGTATTGTAACTACACTGCTCCCATTCCCTTTTTGTTGGATACAAGTCCCCATAGTCGATCTGGTTTAGCAGTTCCACAGTTTTCTCGAACGACATAGGGCAGATCCCCAGCATTATCCTTTGCACCCACGGTGGTAGGTTATGCACAACGATACGGGTAATGTGCTGCTCCCTCTAGCTAAAAGCGGTGAGAGATTTAAGTATCATCGCTTGGTGCATGAAGAAGGCTGCAAAACTCTGTCTGCCACTCTCATCATATTTCAAATTCGAGAACTTGTGTAAAAGTCCCTCCTGCTTCTCCACACTCCAATACCTTTTCAAAATAGCTTCTTCATAGCCTCGCATAGTACTCGGTGGTTGTTTTAATAATTTTCACCACGCCTTCGCAGCTTCCCTCAGATAATGGCTGGCTACCGTTATTCTCTCCCTTTCGGTCATCGGGTGGAAGCACAGAAATTCTTTGATGCTGTCCAGATGCACGGCTGGATTTTCCTTGGGGTCACCTCTGAATGTTAGAATCTGGATAGATGATCCGAAGTGAGGGATGTTAATCATCCTTATTGGTGGGTGCACTGTCTGCTCTCTTTTTATCCCTTTTCCTTTGTTACTAGTTCCCATTGCCGCTATTAGGATTTCACTTTGGCCCTGCGCATCACTTTGCCTTTCCAACTCAACATTTTCAACGTCTAGGTCCTGGCCTGTCTTCTCTTCGATGGCTACTTCGCTCTGGGTTTCTAATTCCATCGGGATGGTTTGGTCCTCTTCTCCCTTCCTTGCACTGGTATTAGCTTTATCTTCCCTACCTGTTTTACCGTCCATCCCCATACGCCATTCTTCAATCCTTAACATACGCTCCATCATCGCCATCATAATCTTCCTGTCTTCTCTCATCTCCTCAAGGATCGGGTCAAACTTCGCATCACGATCGTGATCCCTCTGTTTGGTTTTCCTATCTAATCGACCAAAACTTTTTTTTTTATCGGGAAATTTCTTGAACACAATTTCGTGATCACTGGATGTGTCAGATGTCTCTGCGCCAGTTGCGGATGAATTATTGTTTCCTTCTATTTCTGCCATTTTCTCTTTGTTTTTTATTTATAAGTGTCTTCAGCATAAGAGTTAATTTTGTAAAATAATTTGATTTGTATATATAACATAAAGATACTGATCCCTGATCCTATTGCCAAATCCTTCCCTGCTGCTGATACTGTTTGTGTGGCATCCTTCCTTTCTCTTTTTTTTTTCGCCTATGTTCCGACTGGTTTCTGTTATCTAAACTTTTCACTGTTAATATTTTTTTCTTTTTTCTCTTTTTTTTTTCTCTTTTTTTAGGTATATACAATATGACATGCTTAAATCATTACTCAAAGAATAAGGGGAAAAACTTTATTTCACCCAGTTCGCACTGTTCTCCTCAGTCCTATAATATAAACATATTAATAATGGGTATATAACACAATATTATTTTTGTACTACTGTCAGTAATTCTCTATATATATATATGCCACCATTCTCTCATTTGAACCTGACAAAACTCACCACTGCTGTATGGACAAACATATTTGCTGACAAATTTATTTGAAATGCGCCAGCCAGCAACATGTGACCAATAGATACTTTAATCCACTGATCCCCAAATATATACTTTTTACTTGACCTAATAATCATTTGATTCAAGATTAATGCTTTATATAGGGGACGATTAATATTAACTCTGACTCTGATAAGATTTTTATATTACACTATATATATACGTACGTGTTTTTATTTTTAAGACCTGGAATTAATTCTACTTCTTTACTTTTTTCTTGAAAAATTTCAAACAACAAGAATGAACTCGCAAAAAAAATTATGGAATAACACTCGTTTATTTTAATTAAATAAATGCACCAAATCGCTTCCGCTCTCTTTTCAAAAAATCTCACTCTGTTTCTTAACGATATTTGGAAGTAGACTGTTTACTGAAACTTGGTGTAAGGAAAAACAAATTTTATATCCTTGCTTTACTCAACTATCGTTTTAACTTGCGCATTTTAATACGCCAAATACATATCAATATTATGACAAACAAAAAAAAATCGAATATTTTTATAATTTAACTGTTTACTCTCGTTCACTCTGCAGGGTGTGGGAGATTTCTTTATCAGAGCACCACGGAGGGCATCCAAAAATTTACTAACTGTACCGGTATAAATCCACCACGCTTACTCATACACAGTACCCGAGTTCAAACCCAGTCCACGTTTAAGAATAAATTCCAAAACGCCCACGAAATTCAAACCCAAACCCCGGCATGACTAACCGATGATGACTTTATATCAGCACGGGGTTATCCCTTTACTAGCTCAACTCAGAACACAGACTAAATTACTTACAGTTTTATATACAGATCTATTATACTCTGGGTATCGGTACGGTCATTAATGTAATGTATATATTTAAGTTGTCAATACAGACAGTAGGTGACTAAATAGACTTCGAGAGTAATGAGGTGGAAGACACAAAATTAGAGTAAATAAATTGTTTAATAACAAATAGAGAGCATAAAAATATGGTATTCAAAAGTACGGTAAGATTTCCATAAATATTCTATTATAATTAGCTACTAGTTTTAGTAATCATTTTACCTGGTAAACAAACTCATACCAATATTTGTATAGTGAACTGATCGATGGGTGGTTAAGGGAATCAGAGCATTTGAGCATTGAAAATATTTCTCTACGATTTTTATTAAGTTATTTTATTCGAATAGATTCGTACCGTTGCGTGTACGAATAGTTGGAGGGTGGTTTCGTATAACTATGATATCTAAGATTGATGAACTAGCGGTTGCCTAGATTGAAGAGCCCTACAGTAATCACTTGCGGTGCATTAACGGAATACCGGACGGCTTGTACTTTGACAAGGCTTAATGCCCCCAAGTAGCTCCGGGACACTACAACCAGCCGGGATCATTTCGAAACCCGGTGATCCAAGAGATAACCTGGGAAAAAATTGCTTTCTTCCCCATATGGTAGTATGGCGAGACGCTAACTTCGGCGAAGGGAAGGCATTGCCACAGTCATCGAGAACGAGTGCTTGAAGTGGGTTTGAAAAGGAATTATATCAAACCTGGGTAATCAATTCGTCTATTTCTGCGCAACAGGCTGATATAACTATTCCAATAAAACATGGCGGAATCAAACTGACCGCGAAAGCAATAATTAATTAAGTTTACTCTGAAACCCCTAACTCCCCCAGGTCGTTCAGGCGGTAGCGATGATAACAAATTATACACTGAGAACTATTTCTCATTTCATGTAGGAAACTAAGATAATAAACTTAAAACCCTTTACATTTTTAAGATTGAAGTATCGGTTACAATAGTATGACAACACAAAAAAAAACATAATAAAGTGATTTAATATCTGCCAACTCAATATATGAAATAATCTTTACTTTAACAACGAACTTCCTTTTAAAATAACTATAATCAATATTATAAACTAGCTTTAAACAGAGTTGGAAAATATTTCTATTGGCATCGTTTGTTTATAGCATAAGTAAATAGGAAAAAAAATATAAATGTCTTCATTTGAATTATTATTAGTAGCTACAATATTTACAAACTATTTTCTAAAGACTAGAGCAGAGGAAAAGGAGAAAAGAAAATTTACTGACAGGTTTGAAACAGTAGCGTTATAAACGGAAAAAAAAAACTTACATGTGATTCATTTGATTGACAGGTTAACTTATAACATTAAGCTCGGGAGAAAGTTAAAAGTTCATGTAACACAGTTACCCTTCCTTCTTCATCTGTCTTGGCTTCTCACGATGGTATTTCTGACGAACATAGGCGCGCATTTGAAATCTACTGGGAAGGCATAGTCAATTTGGAGATTGGAAGCTGGAAATTGTGAAGCACATAAAACATGATCAGTCAGCGGCACAAAGATTCAAATTGGCGGGACAGAGATCAGCTCCTGGCACTTAGCTCATCGACATTACGGTTTACTGGTGGACTTCTTAACAAAAGTTGGAGAGATTTCTCTAGCAACTGCTTTGCTGTTTTTGAGACGATCTACTCTCAGCCACGTCAAAAGTTAGAATGTTAGTTTTCCCTACGATGGCCACGGTTGACCTTTCTGTCCGGTTTTTGTTTTAGGCTCCGCCTACTTTTCTCTAGCCTTCAGCAATCCAGCTTGACTATACAATATCAATTATCCATTTCCATTGTTCCGTTTTCAGCTATCTTTAACTTTAATACGCAATTTTAAATTGACAAAGTAATTACAAATATAAATTCCTTATCTAATTTCGAATACAACTCAATTACTCTATACATTTGTACAATACAGATTTTAATTAAAACCATTGATCAAAGGCATGTGACTTTTGATCAGTAATTTTAAACGACTTTGTATAATTCTAAAAGGCTAAAATTTAAGCAAATACACCCGCAATGAAACTTTTAAATTAAGCTGATATAAATTCACAAACCACGCACACACGAATATTATTTCATGATTTGTGACATTTATGCACGGAATCTTTACATATTTATTTACAAAACATAAAATATATATAGCTCAATTTTTGTGACTTGAAATGGAAAAATCCCATTGCGGGCGAATAGTATTTCGAATTACCGTACTTAAACACATGAAACGAAGATCGGTTCTTCGATCTGTCTGTTTCAATATATATATATATTGTAACCTTATGAAATAGGAGATGGGTGTGAGAAAGAGTGATAAGAAGAAAATAGAATAAAGAAGAGATAATGATAATGATAAATGATGAAAATGAAATGAGAGCAGTGAATTGTAACCTGATAGAATAAGAGATAGAGAGAAAATAATAATGGAGGTAAAAATAATGGTAAGAATAAATGATGGAAAAGAAAAGAATTGAGAGGGAAAAGAAATGGGAAAAATAATAGAATTGGTATATATAATAGACAGAGAAAAGAAATGAGATGATGGAAAGATATAAAAGAGAGATATAACAAGAAGATAGAATAAAGGAGAGAGAAATAAAATGAGATGACGGAAAGATATGAAAGAGACTCTTAACAAGTGTTTTAAATGGCTAAGATGATAGAAAGATATGAGGGCGAGAGATATAAGAAGAAGATAGAATAAAGGAGAGAGAAATGAAATGAGTAGATAGAAATAAATGACATGAAAAGAAGTGGAATAAAGGAGAGAGAGAAATGAAATGAGATGATAGAAAGATATGAAAAAGAGAGATGAAAAGAAATGAAATAGAATTGAAATGATATAAAATGAACTATAAATGAGAGACTCTTAACGACTCGGCTCAGTGGGGTTACAATAAATTTAAAGAAAAGAGATGATGATCCAGAGATGTACAATCAAGTAAAGATCAAATCCAATACTGATGAACTATAACGACTATAGTATATTAATAATAATCTAATACTAAACCATACCAAAGATTATCTAAATCACTACTCAATGCTTACCAGATTAGTCTTACCAATAAATCATACACTCTCTGAATAAGACCTATGATGCTTTGCATTAAAATATTATCTTACAGAATTATATTTAATAAACAACAAGAGTAAATAACCTTAGGGATTTTAAAATTAACACTCTTGTATAAAATTAAAGTTTAAGTTAAGTTGCCTAACAAAGAATTACTGTGATTAATAAATAAATAAGTGACATCTTAACTGACCATAAAATAATTATAGTATGTTAAATCTTAAAATAATAACAAAAACAAATATTAATTCACAAAATTGAGTGAATGAATTTAAACTAATAATGGCCTATTATCTAAAATATTATTTGAGCAAAGAAAAAAGCAAGGGTAATTTTAATGCCTTTCCATACTAAAGACCTAAAATGCAAGTGGATTAGAATTCTTTAAATAGATAAGATTTAAGATGATGATGGATGATGTGCAGTGAATATAAGATAAGGTGATGTGGAGCTTTTAAAATAATATTAATTAAAATATTTTTTTAAAGTACTAATATTGTTAATCTGATATTGCATAATCTTTAGTCTGAAAAGATATACTGATAATTTGAAAAAAATAAACTTTTACTTAAGTTTTTAACTAGGTATCTGCTATAATGCAATTATCTGTATTTGTGATTCAATAAAAGAATCATTTACTTCAACATAGCTTTTTAATTTTTAAGACAATATCAATTGTATTTAATTAACTTAGAATCTACTTGTAAATGTCTGAATTGAAGATTCATTAAATTTAAAAATTTAAGATTTTGTGAACTTGGAACCCAAGACAATAATATATTTTCATATAAAAGTAAAACAAACAAACAAAACTTTTGAAATAATAATAATTTGATTTATTAATAATGAGAAGAAATGTTTATAAATATAGTGGAATACAAACAGTGTCAATACTGCACTAAGATTTCATATAATTATTTGGACTAATTATAACATTATTGTGTCATCTACTAATCAGAATAACACACATAACTATGTTTACATTGAAAACCTAAGTTTAATTTTATTCTCAACTTAACAAACGCTAAGTTGGAGTAAGCATATTCTACAATACTTTTGAAAATATCATCACTAGTTTCACAGATATAACTAATATCACAGCTAGATATATCTTTATATCAGATTAAGCTAATACTAAAATTAAACTTACTTAAATGTATGGGGCAATCATTCATCAGAGATAAGTTATACTTTTTTTTAAAATAACTTTAGTCCACATAAAATTATTACATCAATGTTTTAAAAATAATTATGTAACATACTTACAAATCCAGTGGCGAAATTCTGGATGAAAATATTAAATTATTATGTGTGAATTTCCACTTATACCATATGCATATTTAATATACTTTAAAATAAATATATCTTACTGTTGGTTAGCTTGTGTGTGATAAAACTATCATAGCAACACAATTCAAACATTGATATACCTATGAGCCTTAAATTAGCTGCAACTACCTGAAGAAATACATTTCCTCAAACAAGCATATATTGTCATCACAAATCTAAAACAAATGCAACATCACCTACTGTGGTGGAATGATAGGCAAAAATATAAAGATACTAGGCTCCTCAGAGCTGGAAAAGAATATGGTGTCTTCGAAAAATTCCTAACTTCAAGTCAAAAATAATGATGTCTGGAATTTATATTCAGTACATCTGGGAACAGGAACACCCACCAGAAAAGCACAATCCTCATGGGATTTTCAATGCTTATAAATGTGATTATCATCACTAAAAAATACAATATAATAACCCTCTTTTGGGGACAGGCACTACCAAATCATGGAATTGCATTACAATAAGGATGGAGGATACTCTCGACTCCATAAACATATTCAAAAATTATGAACTAAGCCTAATTCTTAAGGCCACCAAATACTAACTAATAGCAAGATATATGCTTCACTTAAACTGACTAAGTTATTTCCAAGAAATTTATAAAATACAAAACGTATATCCAATATTCGAACCAACAAAGCAAACTATGTGTCAACTGACTACTGTAGAAAATAATTTAAACTTAAATGCATATTAAATTCTAGGCAAGGCACAATGCACACATAACAAAATATTAAATGCTGAAAATATAGTACTAGTAGACTTTTAAAATTGTAAATTAAATGCAAGGATATTTACTTCTTGATGAATATAAAATATTTGTAATTATTCTTAATATAACATTTATAAAACAAATGAATGGATATTCTCTGATAAACTTCTTTAGTAACTTTAAAATAAAAATTGAGTAAAACACCCCGTTTATATGAAAATAAGACTGTGATATTTAAATCTCTATGATAAAATTATTAAATAGAAACTAGCTAGTGTAATGCTTGATAAATAAACTAAATCTACTTATGAATAGCAAGAAACATTTGCTCATTCAAATAAACATATTTCATTTTATAATTATAACCCTAGTTTATCTGTATATTTATGCAAAAAGTGTTACATAAAAATTTAATAGCATAAATATTTTTATCGTTTCATTTTTTTAACCAATAAAACAAACAATAAAAAAAATAATACATTAACTTAAGTTCATATTTTGGCTCCGTGATGATTTTTCCATTTCATAATGTGTAGACAATTTATCCAGGTTTAGATATCTATTTAAATTCGAAGCTTCAACTAATACATTTATATACATGGCAATCATTTCCAAATGAAAATGTTCAGTAGTTCTTTATATAAACACATTCACTTTCTTTTATCTTTAAAGATAATTTTAATTAGTAAAATAATAAAACATTGTAAGCATAAACATAAGTTGGCACTGGAAAATAAATTATTCAACTGAATAGCATAAGTATAATAAGCATAAATATAAGTAAAATAAGCCGGCATTGAAAACAATAAGTTTTTCAGCTGAGTACATGTTTTTTTTTTATTATTTATAATCATAGGTTCAAATGCAGAATAATTATAATATATCTATTTAGTTAACTTTCACTGTTCTTCTTTAGATAAATGCATTTTTTTTAAAAAATAGAGCTCTTTTTTTAAAAAAAAAACGTTTCTTAATATTTAAAAATGTATTTCTTTTTTTTTTAAACATATTTCCTTTTATTTATTTTTAAACATAAGAGTAGACTTTGTTTATAATTAAGGACACCCCTTATTTTATGAACTAAGATCAACGGTCATAAAGTTACTTATAAGTACTGGCCAGTATAACAAAACATTAAGTATTTGACAGAGACAAGTTCATTAATAAAAATTTTAAATTCATCTAAAGTTTTACTTCCAAACAAATTCTTTTAACACTACTGGCATAAATGAGAATTAGTATTTTAAAGTACATATTTTTCTCTGATATATTATTTTGTTAAGAGCATATTTACATGTATTAATAAGGCAGTATTAAATTTAACGTCAATTTTAATTTATAAAGACGCTGATGCATTTCCATTTTAATATTTTAAAATGTTTGAATGTCTTTTTTTTTTTTAATTTCTTCTTCACATGTACTTTTAATTTGATAGGTGATATACTATATTTTAGTGCAAGAAAGTCTTTAGCCATAACAATACTTACTAATTTAAGTTTTACTTCTAAATAAAGAAAAATGAATAGATCAAAAAATAAATGAAATATGAGATGCTGTATTTTTTTTTTCTGCAAACATTTTACCATAAATTTTAATGTCTCAATTGTAATGAAAAACTGTCAGGAAAAACGGATTACCTTTCCTTTAGCCTTCATGCATTACTGGATGATTTAAGATAATAGTTTTAAAACATACTTTTATTTTTTTTTAGAAAATATAAAGTTTTAAAAATTACTTTTTTATTAAATTACTATTATTATTCAGCTACACATATATTTAAAACAGATCATCAACTGAATAACCCTTTTGATCTTCCATTTATCTCACAATTTTTCATCCCCCCTATAGTTTATTTAAAAACCAATAAAAACTATTTTTATTAAATTTAAATATTTCAACAACCTAGCTATAGAATCGATCTAATGACGTAATCAATATAATTTTCTTATACCATGTGACCTTCAGCTAGAAATCAAAATTTTATTATTAACAAATATTATACAATAATTTTTTTAAATGATATTTTATCCAACCCATAGTAATAAATATAAATTTTAAAGTTATACTCTTTATTAAACCCCTAATATTTCATTGAAATGATTTTATCCACCCATTTGTTTTATTTATTTTAAATAATATTGGAATTAAATTATTTTTTTTATGTTTCCATGTCTTTTTTACATGCACATTTTCTCACACACCTCTAGCGTTACATTAATTGTTTAAAGTTATTTTTAGAATTACAACAATAAAATATTGATGACTATCTAATCTAAATAATTTTTATAACTGGTATTTTAAACTACAAAACTAATAATAAATATTCTTTTTTTAATAAAAGTTACATATCATTTTTAAAATTTATTACTTAATTATTCCAATTTATTTATAATATCTTATTATTATTCTTTAGTCATTAGAATGGATTATACGATAGTTATTTTTGAATACATTTAATATTACTTACAAACTGACAACTATTTCTGATATTTTTTTTTTAAATTCAAATTATTATTTAGCATTTCTTACCAACCTAACTCATATATCTTTTTTCAAATACTTAGACATAATTCCATAACACTATAATGATTACAATCAATACAAGATTATCCTAGTTTAGTCATTAAATAATTTAATTTTCATTTTTATCATTATTATTTTTTTTAAAAAATCAGACAATTTCAAACGAAAAGGTTAAGCTAAGATAAACTTTGACTCCTTTTGGATCTAAGTGAAACTTCAGTTAGGCACAATTTCCCCCCCATTAGAAAAAAAAATAATAATATAAAAATAACAATTATAATTTAAAAATATACACACATTTATTATAAATCAACAATAAATGGCTAAGTTTGACAAGCATGGTCTCTAAATTGCACTATAAACTATACTAAGTTTTACCAAGACATATTTTTTGAGATAAGGTATTAAACGTCTGGCATTGTAGGTATCTCTTGACTGCAACTCTTTATTCCTACTTTCTATTACATTAAAAAAAATATTTCTTATCAAAATTTTCCCTACAATTTGGCATACTATCACATTTAAATTTTGTCATTGCATTCTTCACCTCTTTTCTCCTAACTAACCTTTCTTTAAAAGACTTTATTTCACCCTTCTTTAGTATAACCTTGGTTTTTATCTTATCCAGTATTTTATTTCTGGATCTCTTAAAATCAATATCACTGATCAACTTTCTGTTTTCTTCTTTGAATTTGCTTTTAACTTTTTCCAAATTTCTTTATGGGTTTATCTCTTTCTTATGAATATTCACATTAAATATGCCTCTGAACTTGTCCTTAAATTTTACACTAATTTTACCCACTTCATTATTACTTACTACCATATGTTCTTTAATCATTTTTACATCTATCCTAACTTCTTCAACAAACTGTGTAACTTCTATATCTTCTATCTTATTATCGATTAATTTCTCAGGTACTTTATCGATTTGCATATCTACATTAATGTTTTCTACCAACTGTGTAACTTCTTTGTTTTCTATCTCCGTATCAACTACTTCAAAATTTTTATCAACTATTCCCTCAGTTTCTTGTTGATCTTCATATTATCCATAAACTAATCCATTCTCTTTATTGGCCTGTTCAATTATTAAATGAGGATTTACACTAGCAACATTTACCATTATTTTGCTTTCCTCCTGAACATACATCAACTCACTATGTGGTTTTTCTTCATCTACATTTTTATCATCTACTTTAATAACTTCTGTGTCTACTTTCCTATCTTCTATACTTTTTCAGAAGATCTTCTCTATGCTGATCAAATCTCAAAAGTACTTCCTGTATAAAATCTTGAAACATTCTCTCGAACTTTGCCATCATATATTGCATCAGATTAATATCAAATCTAATAATTCTTGGACTAATAACACTTCTACTTGTATCTTTATTTAATAACTCATCCTCTAAATTAAGGGCTAGAGGGTCTGGTGTGGGATAATCTGGGAACTCCCCTAAACTATCAAACATTTCAATGGTTTCTTTGTGGCTATCCATAATATCCTATTTCTTTAAGATTTTAATGATACTCCTTTAAATTGCAATAATAATAATAAGGTATCCATTTCCTGACATCTCCTAACAATCAAGACAATTAAAACCACAGCAACAATACTACAATAAAGAATATCTTATTCTTATGACTCCCATCATTATATGTTTTGTTCACTTTTATATGAGTCTTGGTTCACAAATGTTCAACAAATATCAAATACTAAAATAGTGATTTATTAATACATTTGATTAACAAAACCAAGAGCATTATATAACAGGTAATTCACATACTTTAATACTATAATATCAGTAAATGCAATACAGAGTCAATTAGTTACTTGTATGATGATAATTCATCAATGATAATATATTGATATCTTCAAAACTTGTCTAGTAATTTAGACATGTTGATTCTAACAAACTTTGCTTAGACTAAGTAACTAGCTTATTTAATTCGATTTTATCTAATAAAGTGAAAATTTTGCATAAAATCAGAATTAATAGCAAAATGACTCCAAACCACATCAGCAAAATCTACAAAAATCTATCAACATCTAATACAGATTTTCACAACATAAATTGAGGCCTACACATTTGGGAAATAACAAAAATAATGACTACAAACAAAGTCAATAAAATGTAACAAAAATCCATCAACATCTACTACAGGCTTACATATATATTTAAGACCTATCTCATATAAATCGAAGCCTTCACAGTTGGGCACCAATTGTAACCTTTTGAAGTGGAGAGATAAAGAGAGATAGAGAGATAAGAAGAAAATAGAATAAATAAGAAATAATGATAAAGATAAATGATGAAAATGAAATGAGAGTGTCCAATTGTAACCTGATAGAATAAGAGATAGAGAGATAATGATAATGGAGGTAAAAATAATGGTAAGAATAAATAATGGAAAAGAAAAGAATTGAGAGGGAAAAGAAATAGGAAAAATAATACAATTGGTATATATAATAGAGAAAAAAAGAAATGTGATGATGGGAAAGATATGAAAGAGAGATATAAGAAGATAGAATAAAAAGAGAGAAATGAAATGAGAAGAAGGAAAGTTATGAAAGAGACTCGTAACAAGTGTTTTAAATGGCTAAGATGATAGAAAGATATGAGAGAGAGAGATATAAGAAGAAGATAGAATAAAGGAGAGAGAAATGAAATGAGATGATAGAAATAAATGACATGAAAAGAAGTGGAATAAAGGAGAGAGAGAAATGATATGAGATGATAGAAAGATATGAGAAAGAGAGATGAAAAGAAATAGAATAGAATTGAAATGATATAAAATGAACTATAAATGAGAGACTCTTAATGACTCGGCTCAGTGGGGTTACAATAAATTTAAAGAAAAGAGATGATGATCCAGAGATGTACAATAAAATAAAGATCAAATCCAATACTGATGAACTATAACGACTATAGTGTATTAATAATAATCTAATACTAAACCATACCAAAGATTATCTAAATCACTACTCAATGCTTACCAGATTAGTCTTACCAATAAATCATACACTCTCTGAATAAGACCTATGATGCTTTGCATTAAAATATTATCTTACAGAATTATATTTAATAAACAACAAGAGTAAATAACCTCAGGGATTTTAAAATAACACTCTTGTATAAAATTAAAGTTTAAGTTAAGTTGCCTAACAAAGAATTAATGTGATTAATAAATAAATAAATGACATCTTAGCTGACCATAAAATAATTATAGTATGTTAAATCTTAAAAGAATAAACAAATACAAATATTAATTCACAAAATTTAGTGAATCAATTTAAATTTAAACTAATAATGGCCTATTATCTAAGATATTACTTGAGCAAAGAAATTAGCAAGGGTACTTTTAATGCCTTTCCATGCTCAAAGACAACCACTAAAGACCTCAAATGCAAATGGATTAGAATTCTTTAAATATATAAGATTTAAGATGATGATGGATGATGTGCAGTGAATATAAGATAAGGTACTGTGCAGCTTTTAACATAATATTAATTTAAATATTCTTCTAAAGTACTAATATTGTTAATCTGATATTGCATAATCTTTAGTCTGCAAAGATATATTGATAATGTGAAAAAAATAAACTTTTACTTAAGTATTTAACTATGTATCTGCTACAATGCAATTATCTGTATTTGTGATTCAATATATGATTCATTTACTTCAACATAGCTTTTTAATTTTTAAGACAATATCAATTGTATTTAATTAACTTAGAATATACTTGTAAATGTCTGAATAGAAGATTCATTAAATTTAAAAATTTAAGATTTTGTGAACTTGGAACCCAAGACAATAATATATTTTCATATAAAAGTAAAACAAACAAACAAAACTTTTGATATAATAATAATTTGATTTATTAATAATGAGAAGAAATGTTTATAAATATAGTGGAATACAAACAGTGCCAATACTGCACTAAGATTTTATATAATTATTTGGACTAATTATAACATTATTGTGTCATCTACTATTCAAAATAACACACAGAACTATGTTTATATTGAAACCGTAAGTTTAATTTTATTCTCAACTTAACAAACGCTAAGCTGGAGTAAGCATATTCTACAATACTTTTGAAAATATCATCACTAGTTTCACAGATATAACTAATATCACAACTAGATATATCTTTATATCATTCTAAGCTAATACTGAAATTAAACTAATTTAAATGTATGGGAAAATCATTCATCAGAGATCTGTTACACTTTTTTATTAAATAACTTTAGTCCACATAAAATTATTCCCTCAATGTTTTAAAGATAATGATGTAACAGACTTACAAATCCAGTGGCGAAATTCTGGATGAAAATATTAAATTATTATGTGTGAATTGCAACTTATACCATATGCATATTTAATATACTTTAAAATAAATATAACTTATTGTTGGTTAGCTTGTGTGTGATAAAACTATCATAGAAACACAATTCAAACATTGATATAACTATGAGCTATAAATTAGCTACAACTACCTGAAGAAATAAATTTACTCAAAGAAGCATATTTTGTCATCACAAATCTAAAACAAAAGCAACATCACCTACTGTGGTGGAATTAGCATTAAGTCATCATGAATGATAGGCAAAAATATAAAGATACTAGGCTCCTCACAGCTGGAAAAGAATATGGTGGCTTCCAAAAATAACTAACTTCAAGGCAAAAATAATGATGTCTGGAATTTATCTCAGTACATCTGGGAACAGGAACACCCACCAGAAAAAAAACAATCCACTCTCATGGGATTTTTTATACTTATAAATGTGATTATCATCACTTAAAAATACAATATAATAACCCTCTTTTGGGGACAAGCACTATTAAATCATGGTATTGCATTAAAATAAGGATGGATGATACTCTCGACTCCATAAACAAATTCAAAAATTATGAACTAAGCCTAATTCTTAAGGCCACCAAATACTAACTAATAGCAAGATTTATACTTCACTTAAACTGACTAAGTTATTTCCAAGAAATTTATAAAATACAAAACATATATCCAATATTCGAACCAACAAAGCAAACTATGTGCCAACTGACTACTGTAGAAAATACTTTGAACTTAAATGCATATAAAATTCTAGGCAAGGCACAATGCACACATAACAAAATATTAAATGCTAAAAATATAGTACTAGTGGACTTTTAATATTATAAAATAAATGCAAGGATATTTACTTCTCGATGAATATAAAATATTTGTAATTATTCTTAATATAACATTTATAAAACAAATGAATGGATATTCTCTGATAAACTTCTTTAGTAACTTTAAAATAAAAATTGAGTAAAACACCCCGTTTATATGAAAAGAAGACTGTGATATTTAAATCTCTATGATAAAAGTATTAAATAGAAACTAGCTAGTGTAATGCTTGATAAATAAACTAGATCTACTTACGAATGGCAAGAAACATTTTCTCATTCAAATAAACCTATTTCGTTTTAAAATGATAACCCTAGTTTACCTGTATATTTATGCAAAAAGTGTTACATAAAAATTTAATAACATAAATATTTTTATGGTTTCAATATTATAACCTCTGTGTTCTTCACTTCTTTACTTTATTAGATTTATAAATGCCCAGGTGCCAATTCTATACAAAATAGAATAAAATTTATAATTGTAAATTGCTTTTAAACGTATTTAAAAGATTCTTATATTGTAATTATTATATGGCTTAGCTCAGTTGAGGTTATAGTATATGGTCTTCATATAGGATGCAAATAAGAGTAATGAAACATTTATGAATAACAAGTCTGTAACACTAATTTAATCATATGCCATGCATTTATTCAATTATAAAACTATTGCAAAATTATCAATTATCATATTTAATATAGGATAGATAATGATGAGGGTCCGATAACTTTTATATCCACATCACCATCTATTCTAAATAAAGTAGAATATATTATTAGCACTGTAATATGGTGATTTATCATCTTCAGATAGATTAAATATTCTGGGGCTATGTTAACCATATATATTATAACGGAAAGAAGACATTTGTAATAGAAATAATAATAAATTGATAGAAAATGATCCATTATTAACATATATGTTTATCTAATCTGTTATTTGTAACAGTAAGTAAACATCGTCACAGTATAGATAAATAGATGAGTGATGAAATGATAGTTACCATAATTCAATAACCAAACACTAAACAGGATAATGATATGCTGCAGCGGTTCATCATTTTTAACCAAGTAAAGTAAATGAGAAATGAATTCATTGTGTTAGCCAAAATACAATTTATAATTAAATAAGTATGATGCTAACATATAAATAAGAATATATGCATATTATGCTCTATCTGGGTGTCTATTTGTAATTAATTAAATATAACATTATAGCCCGATTGCAACTATCCTAAACATTAATTCTGTCACATTAGTAATGAAATAAATAAGTTATTTCATTTCTCCATATAAAATAACAACAATGACAATTAAAACTATCATCATGAAAGATTTAATAATATCTAAATATTGGGGATGTCATTTGAACAATAAAACATACTGGCCATTGTCATCAAATAAAAGAATATTAAATATAGCAATTGAAGAAAATTACCCACTATGAGATTCCTGGAGTGCATTATGCTTATCTCCCATACTAGGTTCTTTTAACAAAGAATTCTTCCTATTCTTCTTTCCAACCATATAAGACCATTCATGGTCACATGCACACACTGGTACTATTCATGACAACTTATAAAATATATATTATATAACGTTAATATTATGAAGTTGGAAAAAAGATTATATCACTCTTTATTCAGTTTAGCTAAGTATATGTGTTTTCCCACGAGCGCCACTAGATTGTATTAAATCTATATAAATATCTGTTTAGAGGGTACTGAGTTCAAACTCATTCGGTACATTTTTATCACACATGACTTGGATGACTAATGAAAAAATGACATTCTTACATTTTATCTATATCGGTAAAATGACAAGATCCCAATATTACCATAATTTATATTATACATCAAAGACTCTTATAGACATTACTAGCTCATATCATGTATATTGATGAACAGACAAGTATCATCTTATTAATGGCTTCTTAAACAAGCATCGTGAAAAACATTATTCATATTGATGGCCGTTTAACTAGATCATTTATCACAATATAAAGGTGATAATGATGATGATAATAATGATGAATGATAATAATAGTGATATCATAATAATAATGATAACAATAGTGAAGATGATACTAGCCATAGCTTATTAATAAACTCACAACAATAAATTAATCTTTATAAACTCATATGCATTTATTAAAATTATCCTATTTCAAACAGATTTAAATATTACATTTACTAGCATTTATATAAGTTTATAGTTATTTACTAAAATACTTTTATAGTTAAAACCAGGATTTAATAATACTAGTGATGATGAATGATCATCATGAATCTCTATGCATGATATTCATCTTTATATAAATCTTTATTTATTACATATATTAATTATGCTAAACATTAGATTTAATGATTATAATTTATTAATGATGATGATGGCAATCATAACTCTTGTATAGTATTTTTTGAAACACTTTAATCAATAATATGATATCCATCTTTGATGAGGATGATCATAATTCATGGACACAACATAATTTTAGCTTTTTTTATACACCTATAATTATTAAAATTAGGTTATTATCAAGTTTAACCCTTAAATACCTAAATGTAAATCAACATTCTAGTTTACTTAACATTTTGCGAGCGCTTAATATTAGCAAGTGATTGCTCAATATTTGCGAATGATGATTCTTAATATCTGTGAGCGATGATGATGATAATCATTTAAACAATAGAATTAAGACAAGAAAAATACAACAATATTTTTTAATAAGAACTAGGAAACCAATTAAGATATATAATTACATTTTATTAATACTATTACTCTTTCTTTCTTTAAAATCAAATTAATAATTAGATAAATGGCTTATTATTACATTAATTCAATACAAAACTAATACAAAAAAAATTATATAAGTACAACCAAATAAACCCATTATATAAGTTTGTCATTTTGGATATTTTAAAATAAGCTGGCTTAAAATGACATTTAAAAAATATATACATATTTCATGGAATGCTTACTTAAGACTTTCCTAACTTATTATATTATAAAAATAAATTTCATATGTAACTTGTGTGTTTTATTTCACTTCCATTCAAATGTGATTCCTGCTTTATAATTTACTATATTTAAACTAACTAGGTATAACTTATTCTTTTGACATGTTTGTATAAGCAATTACACATGCACACACATCCGGTAGTGTTAACGTATATGTTTAAAATGTATACCCCTATATTAGAGATTAATACATAAATTACATATATATAAAAAATATTCGTGCAACCTTTTAGCAAAATAAAATAAAATACATTATATCAATTTTAATATGCATCAAGATAAAATAAAAAAACCCTTATAAATGCATATATTTATAGGTTGCTCATCATCATAACAACTGAAGAACAATTAACAAAAAACATTTCAATATTACAATATAATAAAAAAAAATAATGAACATTTAAGTTTAAAGATTTAAACTGTATTTGTGTTATGTTATGTGATATTGAGTATAACTATAGATAAACAAGCCCTTAATGTTTCTGCATCAAAAGAAAAAAAGTAATGCTTTGAACAATAAATTAAGGTTTACTTTTAATAAGCAATAATAAAAGATCAGTTAATGAAAGTTCATAGTTACCCGATCACTTTCACTTCTTATAAATGTCATGAGTTTGAATTTTCAAACTGCTTGTCTTTGCTCCATTTAAAAAAGAAAGTTCTTGCAGATACTTTAAGATAAACATGAATTAATTGACCTGCTTATTGCTTCAATTTTAAAATTATTTATTGTTGATACTTTTGATAATGCTGAATTCGTTGATTGGCTTCATTCTACCATTTCAAAAAGAGTTATTTTAAATACTTTTATATAGGTATGAACTGGAGGATTTTCTTGTCTCTCCCATTAAAAAAAAATCGTTTTAGACACTTTAGATGACTGAGAAAAACTTTAACAAAAATTTGATTCACAGCTTCAAATTTGGCTATGTATGGCTTTTATACAGTTTCTTTTCCTCTTCCTTTCCCTTCTCCATCCATCCAAAGGTAATGAGCCTAGAATTGATGAGGAGCCAAAAAAAAGCATTTCATATAGCTTGTGTGGTTGGCTTCAAACTTTATCATTTTGTTGGTTATTATTTGATTGGTATATGAGTCCACAGTAGATTAGTGACTTCAACCCATTCTGTATTAATCCAGGAAGCAGAAAAAATGGTTTTAGCAATGCAAATTCAAGGTATTATGCGCAGCAAGATATATTAATATCATTTTTATATAATTGTTAATAATTTCTTCCAAGTAATTCAATTTTGTTCCATTCTTTCTTCTTTATCCTAATATATTGCTGGAAATTACTTATAGTGATGCACATCTTCATCTATACTGGCTTTAAAACAAGAGTCATTTCCTTGCTTTTTTTAATTTTTAAAGAGTGAAAAAAAATCAAATTGCTCACTTTCTTTTTCCAACATTAAAAAAAAAACTGATCGTTACATCTCTTTTAATAATAATGACTGAGTGATCTTTAAACATTTCTGTTTAATAATAAGGTAAAAACTGAGTCATTACATCTCTGATTAATAATACTGACTGACTGATCTCTCAATATTATTTCATTCATTTAAATTGCCAATCTTTGGTCAAAGAAACTGACCACCTGCATATCTTATCTTGAGATAAAAGATCAAAAGCTTCACAAGTTTGATGTCTATCACAATTTTACAAGAAAAATAATAATCACCTTTTATTTCCTGAAAACACCTCTCTCTTTTAAAAATAATCTTAGACACAGATAACACAAACAATAAAGCTGACAATCTATAGTCACTAGAAATAGGTGTAAAAGCATTTTTGTTTTTATACAGACATTTTCATTCTTTCACACTTTTTTGCACGTGTACATTTTTTTAATCTCCTAATCTACTAATCTGATCGCCTTATTTTACACTTTCTGAATGTTTTATTTTACAGAAATAAAACTAAATAAATGAATATATTAATTATTTAATAAGAAAAATAACATATTAAAATATCATTTCTTACAACATTATATTCATTCACCACTTATTAATTTATCAATTGTATATTACACATAAATCTATATATATATATATGTTTTTTTTTTCTCAATTAAATAATATGTGTGGGACATGAGAACATATATATATATATATATATATATATATATATATATATATATATATATATATATATATATATATATATATATATATATATATATATATATGTGTGTGTGTGTGTGTGTGTGTGTCGAAATGGAGAATCAAACACATATAATCAAGCAATTCCTATGGGCTATTAATTTAATAAAACATTTATTAGAAATTAAATGACAAAATAAATAATAAATAAACAAAAAAAATATTATTTTATGCAGTTTGCTAACCAAATATATTGCTCTTATAGTAAAACCAAACTGACTAATATTTAATATATGAATCATATATTTTTGTATATGTGCATTTTTATAACATTGTAGATATGATGTATTTCCAAACATACTTTTATTAGCTTATTTATAAAACTTGGATGATGCCATAAATCAATCACCTTTTATACATACTATAAAAATTTCTACAACACTTATCTGTTATAATCAGTGTATATCATCTCACACTAACTACACAAAAATAAAGAAAGGCAGGGAAAAACAATGACCAAACACTTATACTTATATTTATATACATGAGGGTTAAATAATATCTCCAAACTCAATCTAAACAATCTAATCGTACCTTGACCATTTGTACGGCCAACTTATAACAGACAAAGTTTTAATTCTTTATTTTTTTAAAATAAACTTCATTAACAAAATTGAAGCACAATAAATACAATTTTTTTTAAAATAATAATTTATAGCATCATGCAGACATCCTAATATCTATAATCACCTATAATATAATTTCTAGATCATACAAAATAATAGATTATCATATTATAATGATATGATGTTACATTGTTTTGTTTTTTTAAAAGAAAACAAAAAAATGGTTATACATCTGTTGTAATCAATAACGAAAATACTTATCAATATCCCATCATTACATGTTAAGTTTTAAAAAAAAAATTGAAAGTTGAAAGAAACATACATATTAGTTTCAAAGACAACAGTAAATTATAACATAAAAAAATCTTTATCTGATTGTTAAAGCATAATTTGTTAAAAATGATAATACTTTTTTTTTATCCTAGAATTCCATTTTAGGAATGATAAATGACATTTGCATGTATTGGAATTATTTTATTATATATGCGCAGATAGCAAAGTTATACAGTATAAAATTATCCTCTTGATATAAGATTAAATAGATAAACTCTTTCATTTTAAATTTTGTTTTGTAGAATATTGATAGAAAATTATTAAAATTGAAAATCAAGCGTTTAATTATAGTGTTTAATAAGAAAATGTTAGCTAGCTTTATTTTAAACAATTTTATCATTCTGATAATATTTATTTTTGGTAATACTTTAAAATAAATTGTAATTATTTAGCTTACCTTTCATCCCAGGCATTTTAAAGGTAGTAAATATGAATCATCGCTTGACAGAAACTTGGACCTGGTTTCCCTCTGGAGTGTTTATCTCCTCATTTTTATATTATTCTAGTAGTATAATAGAAAATTCTCCACAGTTATATTATTAGAATCTTCACGATGTTTATTTTTTTTATTTGCTCTAATATTCTTAGAGTGTTATTGATCCTTTTAGGCTTTATTTTTTAATAGATTCTTCCTTGGATTTTTTTTAATTTTCTTCAAGTTTTAAACTCTCTGTCTCTCCACTCACGCCCTCTGCATTTTTTTTTTACAATCAACTTTGGAAATTGCTAGAATGTTTCCTTATAAAATTTTAACAACACAATATTTGAATGGAATAAACATAGTAATAAAAAAAAATCAAAGATCAAATATTAATTTATAAATGTTATTCACTATTATAGAAATAATCTTTATCAAACAATACATAATTAGCAAATAATAAATAAAATATAGAAAAAAAAATTCTAATTAATAATATATTTATGCATCTGCTTATTATTACATGTAAATTTTTCTACTACATATAAACATCCCTAATGTTGTTCATCCTCCTCTTTTACTACCAAACATATAATCCAAAGCTCTACCAATCAGTACACCCAATTAAAGTTTTAATTTTGTTAAAATCCTAATTTTAACTAGCAAATTACATCACAATTCATTTTTCTCAGATAATTATCTTTAGCCATTGTTAGCACAAATGTGACCTTCCCTCATTTCTTCCTGGTGCCAACCTGGGGATGGGGACAATCCAAGATAAAAATGATTTGAATGCCTTCTCTTGTAGTAGCATTTATCATAAAAAAAAAAAAAAGCTTGTTTAGAGCTATTAGCACGCTCTTAATTTTACATATTTGTAAGTGCAAGCTATATATAAGTCATGTGACATCTGACTTGTTATTATTAATATATATATATATATATATATATATATATATATAGATAGATAGATAGATAGATAGATAGATAGATAGATAGATAGATAGATAGATAGATAGATAGATAGATAGATAGATAGATAGATAGATAGATAGATAGATAGATAGATAGATAGATAGATAGATAGAGAGACTAAGTATTTCACATTTAGTCCCATTGCTTAATCTCAAAATAACAAACACCTGTGTTTACTTGATTTTTTTTTTTTTAAATTTTAACTAATGAGTAAAGCATAAAATGAACAATAGTTATGTCGCATATAACTCCTTTTTGTACAGTTTATTTGTAAAATAGTCATGTTTCTCATAATTATCATAAGCATAGGAGCTTAAAAGTTTTTTAAACATTTTATTTATTAATAAAACATTAGCAAAATGTCTGCCAGAAAATATAATTTTAATAGTGTAGTAAATCAGTTATAAGGCTGAAGAGAGTAGAGAATGTAAAATTAATTTAAAATTAGCATTTGTAAATTTTTAAAATAGTAAGAACAAAAGTAAGATATTAGCTTATTATAGTGAATAAATAATTAGTAATATAACTTGGATATTTATCATGTTTATGTGTAAAATTTCAAGATCTTTTAAAAGATATTATTTTAATAAGAAAAATATGTGAAAAAGACTGAAACTGAATTTTTGAAAAATTTATAAAAGTATTCAAGAGTAAGTTATATTATAAAAAAATATTGTTCTTTTATTTATACTATTGACTGTATATTTTTAGAAAAATTGCAGCAGTTTTTTTAAAAAAATATTTACTTAAACATAATGGTAAACTTTCAGAACACGAAGAAAATTAAAAGACAAATGTTTTTATGAATATAAATTGCTTTAAGAAGTTATTTTCAAAATATGTGAATATTTTGATATAAAAAAGAAATACATGTTTTCTTGATTACATGGTAAAATGAAGATAATGGGTAATAGAAATAAATATTATTAAAACATTCAAATATCAATTTGTCTAATACTACATATCTTCATTACAAAATAATATTTATAAAAGAATGAGAAATGCCTGCTAGCATGTGAACTTATTTTAAAAGGCTGATGATGATGCTCAATATGTCGATAGAATTTACTTGACTTAAAACAATGGATCTTATCTAGAGAAATAATTGTAAAAAGTGCTGTCACATTAATAAATGTTATCCTGTGAAAGCAACAGATAAAATACTTTCAATAACAGGATGAACAATAATTTCCTAGATTTTCTGTGATTTAAAAGTTGACTATTTCTTCTTATTATTTTTTCTATTGTTATTTGGGATACAAAAGGAGGAGAGAACTTTGGGCAAGAAAACTTCAGACAATACTCATTACATAGCAACTGTGGAGGTTCCTATTTGAAGCATTAAACTTTATTGAAGAACAGTTAGTTGAACTTTATTGATGGTCAGTCATGATTGGGATTATGTACATTTAGTCTTAATTATTATTTTAGATATACTAACTTTATTATTAGAATGTATTGTATTATTGTATAGAAGTAGTAAATGTTACATTTTAAATATTTTTTTTTTATTATTCTAACAATATTAATCTTTTTTTAAAAAAAATCTTATAACATTTTTTTTTAAAAAAAAAGAAAAAAACATTTAAAGTATAATAGTTGGTGCATTGGATGAATGACATTTTGATTAATATTTTATATGTTGAATTGATCTGTAAGATGTCAAAATAGTGATTTACAAATTGCAAAGTCACTAGGTAATTTAAAATTGTTTAATTTTTATGTAACATATATATATATATTTTTTATAGTTGCTTGTTTTTTTTTTTTTTTAAATATTTCTTTTTGGCATATGAACGTGTGAACATAAGTATGTGTGTCATAGTAATGCTAGATTTTTTTATATTATTACAATATATATGCTATGAAGAAAAAAGTTGTGCACACATTTTTTATTTCTTACATTGCAAAGTTTAATAGAATTTACTGATGCTCATAATTTTACATAATTCTTTAGTGAATGAAGTATACATTATTTAAATATTTAAATATTGATTCTAATGTTTTAAAATGAAGGCCATTTGTATTTTTGTTGCAAAGTTTTATGTGCATAAAACTTTTTCTTATAGTAGTTCTGGATTGATAGTGTTATATGTTAACTTTGTTTGTTATTGTGAATATTGCTAGTTATTTTATGGTGTGGATGATTTACATCTATTTTGAAGTTTTAAATGATAGTGATGGTGAAGTAGAAATAACAAAACACTGGAAGTCTTATCTGTAGGATATGTTAAGAAGAGAGGGTAATAGTGTATATTTTATCTTAGTAGTTTTATGCAAGTACAGTTAATATAGCTCTTTATATTGTATGTGTTTTCCATGGACAATGTTTGATATTTTGTATTTTCAAATGTTTCATAATTGCTGAATAAATAGCTTGGACATTATTTATGAAAGTATTGGACAAGAGAAGTCATATCTATCTTTTCACACTGTTTCAATGTGGGTTATTAAATTTATTTTTATACTATTGAGTTTTTATTCTAGTCATTTTTTCATACTACTATCTTGATTTCAATAGTTATTACATCGTGTAACATAGTATTTTCATGAAAGAATAATGATAAATAACTTTGGATTGATGTATTGTTTTATTCAAAGGAAAGTATGATAGCTTTCTTGTTAGGATTAACATGAAATACAAATAATATTGAATGTATATGCTAATAGTAAAGTAATAAATAATCATAGTTACTTTTCATATTTGATCAAATTATTTTTGATGATAAAAGAAATATCACAACTATTCATGCTATTTTCAATAGTTTTGACATATTTTTGATTTTCCATAAATCAGTGCATATATTTTAAAAGATGAAACATCAAAATAAAGAATACAAAGTGTAATGAATGCTTATATTTTATGAACATTTTTATTTTTTTTTCAAAAAAACATGAAACACATATAACAATTTTGAGAATGGTGCCAAGCAAAATTATATAGTATAACATCAACACCATTTTGTTAAATTCAGATTTAATTTACTAAATGAACTTTAAAATATATTTTAATGAATATTATTCTAAGTATATTTTTTCTGTTTTTGTTTACATTTACTAAAACCATATTGTTTATACATTTAAACAGCAAATGATTTCATTAGACTATAAGGAGTATGAATAGATTAATATATTATACCATAACATGTATGGTAAATAATGTATAAATCAGAGTGAAGGCTTACTTAATTTCTGATTTTATATAATAAAAATATGTAATTCAATCTTTCTTTTAGTTAAAGTCATTTTTTGTTAGATTTTATTTAGTAAAACCTTGTAAATATTGTATATAGTTTTGTTTAATATAAAGTGGAATAAATTTGTTAAACTTGTTTTTATAAATCTCTGTGTTATGTTGACTGATTTTTTCACAGAAAAACATGATTAACAGACTCCAAAACAAATATATAATATGTTTGCCCATTAAAAATAAAATTATTTATTTTAATAAATAATAATTATTAAGAATGTAATATTTATGTATATATTTTTACAATAATATTATTATAGTCATAAATTTGCTGCATAATATTTATTATTTTTGTTGCCACATGTTTTTAGATTATATCATGTTTTAAGATGCCACATGAAAAATAGAATAATTATATTATTAATATTATTATGGTAGTTATTGTTTAAACATTCATGCCATGTGATGGTGCGATTTATGTGATAAAACACATAAAAATGCTGTGTACATGGCCAACAGTATATTTTGCAGCCGTGTTTATGTGTAATTGATGTTGTAATACTCATTGCACACTGCTTTGTCACACCGCAATAAATTATTTATGCAGAATCGTACACTTCAAATTTTTTTACTGTGTAATGTGAGGGTGTGTTTAACTCAAGTAATCAAATGTTGTAATTTTCACTTTAATTTTTTTTTTATAATTATTGAAATCATGCTATTTAAGCATTTCATAATTAATGGACTGTTTACTCACTTCTGTAGTGAAATTTTAATGTGCAAAACATTGTCCAAGGGTATGTCTGAATATACTCATAAATAGTTAATGAGTTAAGTAGCATTTACTCGATAACCTCCACAAGAAAATGATAATGACACAGGAAAACCCAGACATTGTTTGATTGTGTGATTTAATGACATTAGAATGTGATGCTGTTGCATTATTGCAAATTGGTGGGCCTGGTTTGATAGTTGAGTGTAACCAAAAAAAAGCTTAATAACTTTGAACTTGTTGATGGTTGTTTTTCAAAAAAATCGTCAATCCCAAAAAATGCCTAGTAAGTTTAAAGTTTAGATATAATCACAATCATTGCTAGATAAATAGTAATAATTAAATCCAATCTTAAATGTAATTAATATGTTTAGTAAATAGAGGTTTATAAAAAGATAAATATCATGTGGTGAGACTCGTGATGATCATTCATCATCACTGGTAAATATTGATGATTGAGCTGTAATTTTAATTATAATAGTATTTTAAGTAAATAATCATAAACATATATAAAAGGTTATATTTTAGGCCATATTAAAGATTACATTTTGTGCTTTAAGATTCATTATGACCAGTCATCCATGCTAGTGAGTATTATAATTAGATCCCAGTTTAAACATAATATGATTTTGAAAAAGTTCCTATATGCTTATAAAAAATAAAATTGTTTTTATTAGTTCATTACAAAAACTGTGGCTTGAATCATCATCATCATTATATTACATGCATCTGTACATTAACATACATAAACTGAGCTGGTAATATCCATAAGTGTTGGATATATAAATTTTATGGTATTGTGATCTTATAATTGTATTGACATAGATAAAATATAGGAATTTCATTTTTTGTTATTCTTCCAAGTTCATGTATAGTAAAGAATGTACCAAATGGGTTTGAACCTGGTACACTATGGACAGATTATATTTATCTAGGTATAAAACAATCTAGTGGTGCCCGGGGAAAACACATGTACTTAGCTAAACTAAATAAAAGTGATTAAGTCCCTTTACCAACTTGATAATATTAATTTTCTCTGTCATTTTTTAAGTTGTTATAAATAGTGCCAGTGTGTGTGTGTGTGTGTGTGTGTGTGACCATGAACGGTCTTATATATGTGGAAAGAAGAATGGTAAGAATTTTTTTGTTGAAAGAACCTATTACTGGAGAAAAGCATAATTCACTCCATGGGTTTCACTGTAATTTTGTTTATTGCTATAGCTAATATTGGTTTATCTGATGTCAACAGTTAGTGTATTTTGTTGGTTACAATAATTTTTGCAATATCAAGAATATTTTAAATCTTAAATGATGACAGTGATGAATTTTTCATTTTATTTAGTATGTTTAGAAATGGGATAATTTATTTATCTCATTATTGGCATGACTAAATTAATGTTGATGATAGTTGTAAACAGGCTACAGTATTATATTTGTTAGTTACAAATAGACTGTCATATTTTATATTTCTTTATAATTACAAATTGGTTATCCAGAGAGGGTTAGAGATAGGCCGTATACCAGTGCATGAGAAGAAGCCAGAATGGACTAAGGTTCCATTTTTAATAGATATCATCATGTATTTATTAATTACCAATTATGGCAGCTATCATAGCATATTCAGTTACAAATAGGGTAATTGTATTCCTATTACTTTAGTTACAAATGGACACCCAACTGGGGCTTGATATATTATCCTATCATTATATATATATATATATATATATATATATATATATATATATATATTATAATTACCAGAACCACAATGTACACCATAAGATGACACGAATATGATTAATAATTGGATAACTTGAATGAAATGTGTCAATCTACTACAACAAGTTATATCATAAATTTGTGATTTGATAACACATTTGGTTATGTCAGATGTTAAAGAATTAGCAATGACAGGTAATAAAGGTGGTGTATATCACTACTATCAGATCTGAGCCTTCAAATAGGATGCTACAGATGTCACAATGAAATGCCCAGTTCCAAGTCACATCTACTGTCAATATACTAACTTATTATTTACTTAAAAATATTTCAATGTACCTTAAACCAGAACATATTCATTACATCTCCCTTCAAAGCCACATTACAACACAGAATTCAAACCCAGGGAGTTCTTACAATAGGAAAATATTGATGATGATCAATTATTTATAAAAGCAATACATAATGATGATGATGATCATCAAACCTATAGTAGAGTACATTCATAATGCGATGATGATGATCAACATCTAATGGGGTCAATGCACAGTAATTATGGGGCTGACCAAACAGAGATCAGGTTGATTTAAACAATTAATTTATTAACAACATATGAAACAGTAAATATTTACAAGCAAGAAATACTAAAATAAATTATTATTTAGTTAAAAAAAAAGATTTCCTTATCATCTTGGTGACTTCATACAAGAAAACAAAACACAATAATTGACTTATATTATATACAATATTATATTCTGTAATTCATTAATTATATAAACATAACACAAAATAAAGAAAATCACTATAACTGCCCACTCCCCTTTATTTATATGTAGGTTAAAGTTATCTTAGAAATTAATGACAGCTAAAGACCATTCATTCAGAAGGATTAATTATATATTAAGAATAAATAAAATTACCAGTAAATAAAAAAATACAAAAACAAAAAATAAATATAATCATCACATGAATTAAGTTTATATATTCTCTTGAATAAAGCATTCAGTCAATAGGAAAAAGTCAATATCAATGGCTAAAACTTCTAGTTCACCTTCTCTGTTGTTATTATTTATATATATGAAATCTCTTTCCTGATCCTATGAATTCATGAAAAAGTGGTGGTGCACAAGCGTTTCCAAAATAGACATTTTGATGACAAATTTTATAATTTCATAATCAAGCAATGACGTAGAAGTTAGTTAGACATGATCCACAGCATTAAATTTTCTACCACAAATATATCATAATGTTTCCTGTATTATAACCTATATTTATAAAACAGCTTGATTATATATATATATATATATATATATATATATATATATATATATATATATATATATATATATATATATATATATATATATATATATATATATATATATATATATACAAACATTACAAGCATAAAGCTAAACTAGTCAATATAAAATCAAAACTACCCCAAAACCAAAATTAAAACAGACCAGCATAAAAATAATATAAAAACACAACCTAAGGTTTCACTGCTACAAACAGACTTTTCAAGTGTAAAGAACTACAAAAACTACACAATATATGTTATATTAAAAACTACCCACAAATCCATTCACTTCCCATCCACCCTTAATATTAAAAGAATTTTTAAATAAGTTAATTGATTTAGAATAATAAATTTTCAATAATAAAGACTCTTTAATTCTTCTTTTGATTTCACTTCTCTCAAAGAAGACAACCTTAGCTCCATCAAAATCAATAGTGTGGCCTGTATCTTTTTATGGACATATAAAGCAGAACTAAGATATCTATTTTAACTCTACTTTTATGAACCTTTATTCTTTAATTTAAACTCAAACTACTACGACCTATGTAAACCTTCTTAAAAATAAACAAGGAATAAAATATACTACACCAGGAATAGTCTTTCTATCAAAAATTTCTTTTGTATTATTTAATAAATTATTCAATGTACCACCCCTTTTCCAAGCAATTTTCTTATTTCCAAACAATATACTATTTCTACACACAATTTTATAAGAAGACAATTTAAATGGCAAAGAAATAAAATCATATTTTTATTTAACCTTTACATCCTTACAAATATTACTATTAAATAAAATACTTTTAACAAATTTATCAGAGTATCCAACACTCAAGTAATCTTTATAAAATTGATATTTCTGAAACAAAGCAACCCCCCTAGACTTATTTAATTTAATATTTCTATGACAATAATTCCTTAAAGCAGCTATTTTATGAGATACAGACTGATAGCTATCAGGTTTAATTATACATCTTAATTCTTTACTTTTAACTAAATGACTGCACAATAAACAATTAGTTTCTACATTTCTAATCACCAAAAAGATCTAAAAATTTTAACTTACCAAAATATAACCCCCCTCTTTCTAACACAAATTTTATAGAAGGATCAAAATGATTAAACTCATTTACAAAATCCTAACAATTTATCATTCTCAACTACAAATAAACAATAATCAACATATCTGACAAATAATTTTACATATAAACAATTCTTTTTAATAATAATTTCCTCTTCCATATAACTAATATAAACTGAACATACTAAAGGAGAAATAATATAATCTATTATCGAACCTTCCTTAATCTTATAAAAATTACCTTTATAAGTAAAATACAAAGAATTTTCCAATAACAAAAGCAAATCTTTAATTACCTTAATTTTATTTTTTGATAAAAAACCTTTCTTAATCAATACAGACAAAAGAACATCAATACTGCTTAACCTATTAACAGACTGATACATATTTTCAATATCTAAACTTCCAAATACCCAATTACTTTCCATTTTAAAATTATATAGTAGTTTCAGATTTCCTTTGCATTAATATTTCTATAATGAATTTAACTTGTAAAAGAACTTAATTCATTAGTTTATTATCAACGTTTAACTTCTGGAAATTACAAACATTCCTTCCTATAGATGGCAAAAAGTTTTTTTTTTTTTTTTTTTGAAAGAAATAAAAACTTAACCTTCCTTCCCAATTGTTCAATTCCTGGTCTTGAACCATTGTCTGCTTTTTTTTTCAATTGTAAAAAGAAACACTCTTTCATCAAGTGACTGTTAAAACGATATTATTACTACTTGAAAATAAAAAAAAACAACATTCTAAAATATCATATTACTTATTCCATATTCGACCATTTATTAAAAATCTTGACCTCTTATAAATATAATCTTTATATATGTTCTATGTCAGTCAATTAGTATTTCTTTATTAATAAAATCAAATGAATTAAGAAATAGAAAAAAACAATTAATTTCTACCAATAAACGAACATATTATTCTCTGTGCATATGTTTATCTACACACACACACACATACATATATATATATATATATATATATATATATATATATATATATATATATATATATATATATATATATATATATATATCAATCATTATCAACCATTATCAATCCACAGCAGGATAAAGGTCTCTCCAAGTTTAATCCATCTTCTCCGATCTTCAGCTTCTCTTCTCCACATCACCACTGCACACTTTCTTACTTCATCCATCCATCTCACATGTGGTCTTTTTCTGGGTCTTTTACAATCTCTTGGAATCCAGTTTAAAATTTCAATTGTCCATCTAGTATCATCTCTTCTAGCAATATGACCAGCCCAACTCCACTTCAATCTTTTAATTTTTTCAAAGAGGTCAGTAACACCTGTTTGTTCTCTTACCCATACATTGCGTTTTCAATCTCTTCATGTTACTCCCAACATAATCTCTCCATACTTCTTTGAGTGGTCTGAAGTCTCTGTATTGCTCTTCTATTAAGAGTCCAAGTCTCAGATCCATAAGTAAGAACTGGTAAAACACATTTGTTAAAAACAATCCTTTTCAAACACAAAGGCATATTTCCTTTTAGTATCAAGTTATTTCTATCAAAAGCACTCCAACCAAGTTTAATTATATGATTAATTTTTTCCATTATGTTTCCATCTGTATTAATAATTTTACCAAGGTATTTGTAACTGTTAACTTCTTCTAATTCATTATAATCAATCTTTATTTTCATATTTTGAGCAAATCGATTAAACATTACTTTAGTCTTTTGAACATTTATCTTTAGTGCTACTTTCCTACTTTCATCTGATAATTCCTGCAACATATCCTACAGCTCTGAAGCATTATTTGCAAAAACAACTACATCATCTGCGAAATATAAATGACTTAAATAATCTCCATTTACTTTCACTCCTTTAGTTTCCCATTTTAATCGACAAAATACTTCTTGCAGCATTGCTGTAAAAAGTTTTGGAGACATGGAGTCACCTTGTCTTACACCTTTCTCAATGTTGAATTTCCCAGTATCATTATGTAATCTAATTGTTGCTGTTGCATTTTTATAAATATTCTTCAAAATATGACAATATCCTGGATCTATACCTTGATGATTCAATGCTTTAATCACTGAAGAAATGTTTATAGAATCAAATGCCTTTTCATAATCTACAAATCCAAATCATAATGACAACTAATATTCATTTGTCCTTTCTATAACTTCTCTCAACACCTGGATATGATCTACTGTACTAAAACCACTTTTAAATACAGCTTGTCCTCTTGGTTGGTGGAAATCCAATGTTCTCTGTAGACGAGTTGTAATTATCTTGGTAAAAATTTTATATAAAACTGATAAAAGGCTGATAGGTCTGTAATTTCTAATATCTTCTTTATCATCTTTTTTAAATTAATATTATTACTGCATTCTTCCAATCATCCAGTACATCTTTATCATTTAGACATTTGGTATATAACATAGCTAAAAAAATTGTATTTCTTCACCTGCTTCTTTTAATACATCAATTATAATTCCATCATAAACCTGGAGACTTTCCCTTTTTCATACATTTAATTGCATGTCTCACTTCTTCATTTAAAATTCTGGGCAATTTGGAAGATGTAATAGATATAAGAGGTACTTGTTCTTTATTACTATATAAATCTTGATAAAAATCTTCTATCAATTTCATGATGTCATCTCTTTTTTTAGTAAAAATTCAATCTTTTTTTCTTATTGCAGATATAAATTTCCTACCAATACCAAAATGTTGTTTTACATTCTTAAGACTTTATTTTCTTCTACAGCTTTCCTTGCTAGTTCACAATTATACTTTCTTATATCATTTTCAACTCTTTTCCGTACCATTTTACAAAATACGAGATATTCAATTCTTTTTAATGCATCATTTTTGTATATCTTCATATTCCTTTTTTTCTTCGTAAATTCTCTAGTCTCAGTAGAAATTTTATTGGTCAATTGCTGCTTTTTTCTACCAGCTATCTTTGTTGCAGTTTTTAAAAGTGTATCAGTTATTTTCATATTAATTTCATTCAAATCTGAATCATGTTCAAAATCTACTAATACTTGAAACCGATTTGTAAGTTCTAATTTAAATTCATTAGAATGTTTCTGAAGATTAGGAATATCAACTGTAAATATAGTTTTTCTTAATAATTTTTGTCTCTCTAGTTTTACATTAACATGTATCTTACCCCTTACTAATCGATGATCACTTCCTGTGTTAAATTTATTAAGAAAATTACAATCTTGAAATATGTATTTCCTATTAGTCAACATATAATCCAATTCTGCAGTACCTTCATTTGGAAGCTTCCATGTTCATTTCCTTTTAACATTTTTCTCAAAAAAAGATTTCATAATATAAAGTTTTTTTTTTTCTGCAAACGCCACAAGTCTATGTCCTCTTTCAATTCTAATACCATAACCAAAATTACCTACAGCACTTTCATCTTTCATTTGTTTACCAATTCTGGCATTAAAGTCTCCCATAACGATTTTAAAACGTTGTTTACTCTGATCAAAAGCCTTTTGTACATCCATATAAAAATCTTCTACTACTTCATCACTATGAGAACTTGTTGGGGCATAAACCTAAATTATCTGCATTTGATATCTGCTATTAAGTTGTATAACTAATCTTGCCACTCTGTCTGATACACCATCAATCTCCACAATATTGTTCTTCCACTTTTTATTTATAATGAATCCTACTCCACTTGTATTTCCAATATTTGTGCCTTTATAATAGAGTATATGACCACTTTTTAAATCAATTATCTCTTCACCTTTTCTTCTAACTTCACAAAGTCCAACAATGTCCCATTTAATATAAGAGAGTTCTTCTTCTAATTCTTGCAATCTTCCTTCATTTGAAAGTGATCTGCAGTTGTAAGTACCTAAATAAAAAGTCATCATCAAATGGCAGCCTGGGTCCACATTCAGGGGATTCTTATATATATCGTGAAGAGCATATATATGTGTATGTATATATATATATATATATATATATATATATATATATATATATATATACATACACACCATATACAAACAATTTATTTACTTTCTCACAATAGATAAAAAAACATTACTCTCTCAAACATATCAGTCTATAAGTATGTTTATGAAGGTATATATTACATTTACATAATCAAGTATGTAGGATATTTACCTTTCCTACCACTTGATTGGAATTCAGATATTGAAGAAGACATTGAAACAGGTTTGTGTAAACTAGTTGTAAGTCATCTCTTACTATATATATATATATATATATATAGTAATATATATATATATATATATATATATATATATATATATAGGAGACATTTAATTAGTTTCTTCATTATATTCTATAGTAATAAGCATGGATAAGAATCTCTTGTGGGCATTATATTTTCATAGTTACAATTTGGCAACTGGGTATACATAATCGTATTATTACTATTAGTAGGTAAACACACCAGCATTTCTTATTTGGTTCCAGTATTATTTTCAATCCACTTGCATAAAGTTGAGGTTAGAATATATATATATATATATATATATATATATATATATATATATATATATATATATATATATATATATATATATATATATATATATATATATATATATATAACTATTAAATATCTGTATATATAAATAATATATTAATTCAAATAAATCTATTTAACACAGTATCCAAAATTTAATAAATATATTTTTTATTGGAAGTACTTTCGATTGTAACACTGACAATCTTTATCAACCATCACTTAGTACAAATTGACACAAAATAAAAATTTTATATTACCCATCATTCAATTCGTTCATATATATATATATATATATAAACATATTTTTGGGGACAAAACATGTATTAATTTGCATTACAATTTGATATTTCGATTGTTCCTTCAAAACTTTAACATTGATATTGGCAGTTGCTAGTCTGTCGAAATATCGGATTGTAATGCAAAATAATACATGGTTTGTACACAAAAATATATTTTTATCTTCATCATATAACTGAGAATACATTATATATATATATATATATATATATATATATATATATATATAATGTATTCTCATATATATATTGTACCTAACTGAAGTGTCACTTAGTACCAAGAGGTAATCAAGGTTATTTTAACTTAACCTTTTGTTTAAAATTTCAGATTTAAAAAAAAATAATGATGATAAAAATGGAAATTAAGCTAGTCAATTTTTAAAATAGGATAATCTATATATTTTAATAGTGTCAGTTGGTTTGCTAAGGGATGTTAGATAATAATTTAACATAAGCAAATGTTAAAAAAATAATTATGAATTGATAAATAGTATTAAATGTATTCTAAAATAACTACTGTAAAATCTATTGTAATGTATAAAGAATAATACTAAGATATTATTATTAAGTTGGAATAAGTAAGTAATAAATTTTAAAAAAAGAAATGATATGTAAGTTTTTATTAAAAGGAAATAAGGATATTTATTATTAGTTTTGTATTTTAACATTTCAGTTTTAAAAAATATTTAGATTAAATACTCATTAACAGTCTATTGTTGTAATTTTAAAAATAATTTTAAACAATTAATGTAAAGCCCAGATGTATGTGAGAATATGTGCATGCATTGACATGGAAACACAAGAATAAAATTAATTTAATTCCAATATTGTTTAAAATAAGTAAATAAAGCAAATGTGTGGGTAAAATTATTTTGCATGAAATATTTAAGGGTTTAATAAAGGGTATAACTTTAAAATTTATATTTATTACTATTGTGTTATGTAAAATATCATTAAAAACATTTGTTGCATAATATTGATTAATAATACAATTTTGACTTTGCAGCTGAAGGTCACATGGTATAGGAAAATTATATTGATTCCATCAGTAGATTGATTCCACAGCTGGTTTGTTACAATATTAAAATTTAATAAAAAATAATTTTTATTGGTTTTTAAATGAATTGTAGGGGAACGAAAAATTGTGAGATAAAACGGAGATTGAGAGACCGTCCAGGTGCTGATCTTGTTTTGATTCAACTGGTGCTAGATCTTAAAAAATTTATTTATAAAAGTAATTTTGTTTGACATTGAATAATTATTATATCCCACTTGATGGCACACTTTTAATGCTTAAACTGTAAAATACGATCATTCCTGGACCATTAATTATAATCATTTTGATGTGTTTTTTGTACTGTGAAAATAAAAACAAAAGAAAATCGTCTTTTTTAAATATTATTTAATTTCAGATATTATTCTTTTATTAACAGATACAAATTAAATGATAATAATAAATGTAAAATAAAATAAACAAATTACAATTTGATTTGTCTTTTTTAGTTTTCTTTTTATTAGAAAAAATCCATTTTCTATCGGAGATTTTTTTTACTGGGATTAAGACTTTTTTTTGTTGTTGTTTTTTACTTTTATTTTAAATTGAATGACAACTAAAATTGCAAGTTGTTACAGTTAGGTTTAGGATTAGTTTTAGGGTTAGTTTAGGGTTAGTTTTAGGGTTAGCTTTAGGGTTAGTTTTAGAGTTAGATTTAGGGTTAGTTTTAGGGTTAGCTTTAGAATTATTTTTAGGGTTAGGTTTACGATTAGTGTTCTGTTGTTTGTAATGCTAAAATAAAAAATATCAAAATTGTATTTTTGTCAATATTTTTTTTTACTAACATCTATAAAATAAATGATAACAATAATTGTAAATTATATTCAACAAAGTATAATGGTAGTCGGAGAAAAGAAAGAAACTAAAACTTATATATATATATATATATATATATATATATATATAGTTTTATATCTATAAACATATATCTCTCTCTCTCTCTATATATCTATATATATATATATATATATATATATAGAGAGAGAGAGAGAGAGAGAGAGATAATGTTTATAATATATGCTTTTTATGACATTTAAAAAAACAGTGTACAATTGTACTTTTCTTTCTGGATATTTTTGTGTTAAAGCTTTTTTTATTTCAAAAATATACACTCAATACAATCTTAAAATGTCTCGTGGAAATGTTACAAACAGTATGTTACTTGACACATTACCTAATTCCAATTCACTTTATACATACATCTCATCAACATTTACTACTTAAAACTTCATTACACTATGGTGTAAAAAGTCTGTTAATTATTACTTTACAAAATCTGAACATTTCAATACTTTAAAATAAAAAAAAAACAATGCAAATAACATTTCCATCCAATTCAAAAAAACACACCCTCTCCCCAAGCCATAACAATTTTATAAACTGTGCGAATTGGGAAAATGTATTTGCTGCATAAACATATATGCTGTACTGCGATGTGACATAGCAGCCTGAAATCTGTAGTACAACAAAAAGTTATACTATAGAAAATGCGGGTTTGAACATGTCGGCCGCAGAAATGGTATTTTTATGTGCTTTTGTGTGAAAACAGTGCCTTTCATTGGGATATGGTGGCTCATCGACGACGACAACTGAAATTTTTTTTTAAAAGAACTTGATATTTCTAAAAAAGTACAAGTATGTTTAAAATATTTTAAATTGTCCTGTAATGTTGGAGGGCTATAAAAAAGGTAAACTGTTTTTCTGACAATTTGAATTTCAGTCGAGGCATAGAAATTATAGTTAAAAATGTCTAGAATAAATAAGGTGTCTCACATATTAAATGACTTTAACTTGTTTATTTTTTTTTACTTGGAAGTAAGATTAAGGAACGAACTATTAATCATTTCCATAGATAAGCGTTTGGTTGTATTAACCTATTTTGAAAGTAAAATGCTAATTCTTTTTTCTCTTAGATTAAAAGTATAAGTAAAAAAAAAGAGATTTTTTTTTTTTTAAAGTTAAAAAGAACATTATAAAAAAGCTTCTACGTCCGATTACAGTGAAACTATATAGAATGATTTTTTTTTTTTCAAAGAAAAAAGGAAAAGTTATTACTTATATCTTGACATATATGAAAATGATTTGTTTAGCTAAACACAAACAGGTTATATATATATATATATATATATATATATATATATATATACATATAATATATATACACACATTTTAAAGGATAATTCATATTTACACAGTAAGAAAGGATCCATATTTGGAAATAAAACTTTAAAGCAATTTGTAAAGATTAATAATGAATTTATAGTTATTGGGCCATTATAAATGGTCATACTTGTCAGTATTTTAAAAATAACTTTATGACATTAAATATAGCATATAAACGGAGAAATGCTTTGAACAGTAAAAAAATTTTCTACTCTTATATTTAAAAGTAAGCAAAGGAAATTAATTTTAAAAATAAATACGTCTTGGAACATTACTAAGAAAAGTACTTAAGAAAAACTATATTTCAAAAGAAGCGGTTTTTCACAAAAGTAGATAAAGAAATTCAGATAGAAAGATGTTCTTATTATTATTATATGCAATTTTGAACTTGGGATCCTATAAATAAATTAAAGTGTGTTCAGCTAAAGAATTTATTTTATTTCATGCCGGCTTAATCTTATTATTTAAATTTTGTTTTTAAAAAATTGTTTAAAAAAATATTATTAATGAACTATTGAACATTTTCATTTGGAAATGATTGCCATGTGTATAAATGTATTAATTGAAGCTTCAAATTCATATAGATATCTTAACCAGGATAAATTGTGTACACATTATGAAATGGAAAAATCATCACGGAGCTGAAATATGAACTTGAATTAATGTATTATTATTTTTTATGGTCTGCTTTATTGGTTTAAAAAAAAAAAAAAGAATGAAACCATAAAAATATTTATGCTATTAAATTTTTATGTAATACTTTTTGCATAAATATACAGGTAAACTAGGGTTATAATTTTAAAACAAAATAGGTTTATTTTAATGAGGAAATGTTTCTTGCCATTCTTAAGTAGATTTAGTTTATTTATCAAGCATTACACTAGCTACTTTCTATTTGATAATTTTATTATAGAGATTTAAATATCACAGTCTTGTTTTCTTATAAATGGAATGTTTTACTCAATTTTTATTGTAAATTTACTAAAAAAGTTTATCAGAGAATATCCATTCAATTGTTTTATGAATGTTATATTAAAAATAATTATAAAAAAATTATATTCATCGAGAAGTAAATATTCTTGCATTTAATTTACAATTTTAAAAGTCCACTAATTACTATATTTTTAACATTTAATATTTTGTTATGTGTGCATTGTGCCTTGCCTAGAATTTTATATGCATTTAAGGTTAAAGTATTTTCTACAATAGTGATTTGACACATAGTTTGCTTTGTTGGTTCGAACATTGGATATACGTTTTGTATATTATAAATTTCTTGGAAATAACTTAGTTAGTTTAAGTGAAGTATATATCTTGCTATTAGTCAGAATTTGTTAGCCTCTAGAGTTAGGCTTAGTTTATAATTTCTGAATATGCCTTATGGAGTAGAGAAAATCCTCCATTCTTATTGTAATGTATTTCCATGATTTGAGAGTGCTTGACCCAACAAAGAGGGTAATATATTGTATTTTTCAGTGATGATGATCACATTTATAAGCATTGGAAATCCCATGAGAGGATTGTCCTTTCTGGTGTGTGTTCCTGTTCCCAGATATACTGAAGATGAATTACAGACATCTTAATTTTGCCTTGTAGTTAGGTATTTTTGGAAACCACCACTTTATTTCTAGCTCTGAGGAGCCTAGTATTTTGTATTTTTGCTTATCATTCATGATGACTTAATGCTAATTCCACCACAGTAGATGATGTTGCATTTGTTTTAGATTTGTGATGACAAGATATGCTTGTTTGAGGAAATGTATTTCTGCAGGTAGTTGTAGCTAATTTATGGCTCATAGGTATATCAATGTTTGAATTGTGTTGCTATGATAGTTTTATCACACACAAGCTAACCAACAATAAGTTATATTTATTTTAAAGTATGTTAAATATGCATATGATATAAGTGGCAATTCATACACAATAATTTAATATTTTCATCCAGAATTTTGCCGCTGGATTTGTAAGTCTGTTACATCATTATCTTTAAAATATTGAGGAAATAATTTTATGTGGACTAAAGTTATTTTAAAAAAAGTATAACTGATCTCTGATGAATGATTCTCCCATACATTTAAGTTAGTTTAATTTTAATATTAGCTTAATCTGAATTAAACCTATATCTAGCTGTGATATTAGTTATATCCGTGAAACTAATGATGATATTTTTTTAAAATATTGTTGAATATGCTTATTCCAACTTAGCATTTGTTAAGTTTAGGAGTATAAAATTAAGCTCAGGGTTTTCAATATAAACATAGTTATGTGTGTTATTCTGATTAGTAGATGCCACAATAATGTTATCAATTAGTCTAATAAAAAAGAATAGTAATGTGCTTACTAAGTACATATAATAATTAAAGTTTAAAATATTTTTTGAGAGAAATATAATTATTAAATAAAGTAACAGTGAATAACTTTTGTTGGTTATTAAGTGTATTAGTGTAAGTGAAATAAAACTGTTAAGAGTCCAAATAATTATATAAAATCTTAGTGTGGTATTGGCAATGTTTGTATTCTAATACATTTGTAGGCATTTCTTCTCATTTTTAATAAACCAAATTATTATTATTTCAAAAGTTTTGTTTTGTTTGTTTTACTTTTATATGAAAATATATTATTGTCTTGGGTTCCAATTTCACAAAATCTCAAAATGTAAAAGTTATTGAATCTTCAATTCAGAAATTCAAAAGCATATTCTAAGGTAATTAAATATAAACAGAGCAAAACTCTCCATACAGTATTGCCACCTGTGCTAAACCGAGTAATCAATGGATGCCAGAAGACTTGTGCATAAAATCCCTATCTAATGCCTACTCATCCAATATCCCCAGACTAGTTTCTGGCTTGTGGCCTTCGTCAGTGAGGAGCTTTGGATCTGAGAGCACTGCATCTAGATCTTAGGATCTAATGCAACCCTCTAGCAACCACCTTTTATCTCTATTTAACTACAAAACTATGAGAATGAAATTGAAAACACAAAAATATTTTCAATCTAAGCTCAATAGCTTATATAGTCATATGGGTCTGAACTCAGTTCAGCACCCATACATTTTGAACTGAGTTCAGACCCATATGACTATATAAGCTATTGAGCTTAGATTGAAAATATTTTTTTTGTTTTCAATTTCATTCTCATAGTTTTGTAGTTAAGTAGAGATAAAAGGTGGTTGCTAGAGGGTTGCATTAGATCCTAAGATCTAGATGCAGTGCTCTCAGATCCAAAGCTCCTCACTGACGAAGGCCACAAGCCAGAAACTAGTCTGGGGATATTGGATGAGTAGGCATTAGATAGGGATTTTATGCACAAGCCTTCTGGCATCCATTGATTACTCTGTTTAGCACAGGTGGCAATACTGTATGGAGAGTTTTGCTCTGTTTATCAACAATTAGTGTGCTAGTATAGGAAATGTGATCATGTGGTAATTAAATATAGTTGATACTGTCTTGAAAATTAAAAAGCTATGTTAAAGTAAATGATTCTCACATTAAATCACAAATACAGATAATTGCATTATAGCAGATACACAATTAAATACTTAGTTGAAAGTTTTTTTTTTTTTTTTAATTATCAGTATATCTTTCAGACTAAAGATTATGCAATATCAGATTAACAATAGTTGTACTTCAGAATAATATTTTAATTAATATTATTTTAAAAGCTGCATATTATTTTATATTCACTGCACATCACCTGTCATCATCTTAAATTTTATGTATTTAAAGTATTCTAATTCATTTGCATTTCAGGTCTTTAGTGGTTGTCTGTGAGTATGGAAAGGCATTAAAAGTACCCTTGCTCTTTTCTCTGCTCAAGTAATATCTTAGATAATAGGCCATTATTAGTTTAAATTTAAATGGATTCACTAAATTTTATGAATGAATATTTATTTTGTTTATTATTTTAAGATTGAACATATTATAATTATTTTATGTTCAGCTAAGATGTCACTTATTTCTTTATTAATCACAATAATTCTTTATTAGGCAACTTAACTTAAACTTTAATTTTGCACAAGAGTTTTAGTTTTAAAATCCCTGAGGTTAATTACTCTTGTTGTTTTAGTAAATATAATTCTATAAGATAATATTTTAATGCGAAGCATCATAGGTCTTATTCGAAGAGTGTATAGTCTATTAGTAGGACTAATATGGTAAGCATTGATTCGTGATTTTAGATAATCTTTTGTATGGTTTATTAAAATATAATATGCTGTAGTAGTTATAGTTTATCAGTATTAGATTTGACCTTTATTTGATTATACATCTCTGGATCATCATCTTTTTTCTTTAAATTTATTGTAACCCCACTGAGCCGAGTCGTTTAGAGTCTCTCATTTATATTTTATTTCATTTCATTTCAATTTTATTTCATTTCTTTTCATGTCATTTCTCATATCTTTCTATCATCTCAGCCATTTAAAACATTCGTTAAGAGTTTCTTCTATCATTTCATTTCATTTCTCTCTTATTTATTCCATCTTCTTCTTATATCACTCTTTCATATCATTCCATCATCTCATTTCTTTTCTCTTTCCATTACATATATCATTTCTATTACTTTTTGCCTATTCTTTTTCTACTCAATTCTTTTCTTTTCCATCTTTTATCCTTACCATTATCATTACCTCTGTTTCGTTATTTGCATTATCTCTTTCTTTTTCCCCCTATCTCCATTTCATTATTAGCATTTTTTCTTCTTTTCTCTTTCTCTTTCTCATTTCTTTTTCCCCTCTCTCATTTCTTTTCCATCATTTATCTTTATCAATATCATTACCTCCATTTCATTATTAGCATTTTCTCTTTCTCCCCCCCCTGTCTCATTTTATTATTAGCATTATTTCTTTTTCTTTCTCTTTTCTCTTTCTCACACCCTCTTCTTATTCTATCAGGTTACTTTATATATATATATGTGTGTGTGTATATATGTAACCTGATATATATATATATATTCTATCAGGTTACTTTATATATATATATGTGTGTGTGTGTGTGTGTTTGTGTGTGTTTATAAGAGAATTAAACTCGAACTTCAATCTTTCTGCATCTATCCAATTTATCATTTACAACTAATTCACATGATCCCAGACATGTGAACAAAGATAAATGATCTCCAATATATGTGTATCATGCTAAACAAGTGCTCATCAGTTCAGCCAGATCACCCTCTCCCATATATATATATATATATATGGGAGAGGGTGATCTATATATATATATATCTGATATGTATATATATATATATATATATATATATATATATATACACACAATCAGAGCTCAGTTTAAATTAAAATATTAATGTAACAAATCTTTAGACATTAATAGTCAAACATCAATCTGTTTTATGCTCCAACTCTTTAGCTATCCATGTAATTGAAAATCCAATGGTGGAATGTTAAGGGCTCTTGATATAGACAATGTACATTTATTTATATATTGGATATTAAGATTGTATTCTGCCTATTCCCGTTCTATAAAATGAAATGCCCATATTAAGGTTTTGTGTATGATATGTCAGATTGATTTAAGGTTAACATTGTTATGGCAATAATATTGGCATCAATAAGGGCTTTGACTATTCCATCCTCACAATTTTAATAAAATGAGCAGCTAAAAAAGTGGAGAATTTGTCCAAGTATCTTAATATAAACTGAGCATGAATTGTACATATATGTGAAAGATGGTCATATGGGTCAACTGATGTTTGCTGGTTTAGCATAAAATAGGGACATTGGGAATAATTTATATTTTTCATATTATGCAGTCATTTAGGTCAGTTCTATGAAATGGAGTGGTTAGTTGTAGGAGCTTGAAAGTCTGGATTCATATTTTTTATAATTATTTTAATATTAATTTAGACAATATTTAAAATATTACATATTTAGCATGAATTCTGCACAAAAGCCTTTTGTGTGTTTAAATTCACTTTAGTCTTTCATATGAGGAATCAGAGTGGCTTAAGGTCAACATGGATATGACAATATTACAGGCATCAACATTTACTTTGAGTGTTCTATTTTTTGATTTTAATTGACATGGATTGTTGAAGAGTTAGAGTATGGAGAAGATAAAGCTTATCTATTAAAGTTTAAGGAATTGGTGTCTTAATATAAACTGAGTGGTGTTTGTATATATGTGTGGGAAAAAGTGATCTAGAGTAAATGGTGAGGACTGGTTCAGCACAAAAAGTGTGTTGGAGATAATTTATCTTGTTCATATGTGTGGAGTCATGTGTATCAATTTTTATGATGGAGTGCATAGCTGTAGTAAGCTTCAAATATGGTGGTCAATCAAACAAAGACCACTCAAATATAATATATACCTAAGTGTATCCTAAAGATGATAGCTAATTACTTCATCTAATAATTGTATAATACCCACTACTGAGTAGTCTTAAATCTAATGCAGGAAAGGTTACATAAAATTATGTTATATCAAAATGTTTTTAATCTATGTAATTTTATTTAAGCAAGTCTGTTGTTTTCATCGTTGCAATTTGTTCTTAAATAAATCAGACCTTGTAATGAAACAGAATAGTTATTTTCTTAAATAATCGAAATCTCAAATATTTTTTTTTCTTAATAAATCAGATCCTGTGCAAAATATTTTTTTTCCTTAAGTAAATTAGATCCTAAGCAAAATAAGTTATTTTTCATGCAAAATATTTCTTTTTTTAAATTAATCAGATATCATGGTTCTTTCTACAATAAATTCTTCAATAAGCAAATACAATATTTTTCTTAACCTTAAGATCTTATACCAACAATCAATATGACTCCATCAATATGGTGAAGCTTAGAAATTCAAAATCAAATAGCAAGGATATGAAAAGTCAGAATATCTGATACTGATATATCTATAGTGTTTGTCTAATTGAAATAGTGTCTTTGTGATGTTGTGTAATCATCAGTTTATAGACAGACCAACCAAAACTTACTAATGTTTGTAGAACTTCTATATGAAAGAGCAAGGGATGTACATGGACAAGGTTGATTTATCTTCATCAAACAGTAATTTACTGATGGATTAGTAATATCAGTAATTATTAAATGATTAGGTTGTGGACATGGCAATGTGTTTGGTGTCATATGTGCATTTAACTTATGATATCTGTCCCATATCAATAAAATAAATCTTTTTATAGTAAATGACAATAAATTACAAATTATACTGAATATGATAATTGTCCTTATCATATTCTAATAAATAAAACAGCTACAGTTTAATATGCTAAATTATAACTTAGAGTTTTTACATTAAAAAAATGTTTATATCCAAAAGACATAAATATATTTTGTTTTGTAATTGAAATGCCAAGTTAGAAAAAATAGGTTTAACTATCTTATTCTACCAGATAGAATAATAAAGAAACATGTCCAAAATGTTTGTCATGTTATTTTGTCATTACTTACCACATAATTAATTCCCAACCCTAATTTTGGAATGGATTTATCTTGTTTCATGTAATGTGTCTGAAAAAAATACAAATAATGTAAATAAATATTGTTGTGTTAAAATTTTATTTAGTTGTCAGTAGTCTTATTGCTAATCAACACACCCACATATTATTATTGTTATTGCTATCGACATATCCTATGATTATATAAAAATCATCATCAATCAATATGGTATAAGTCACTACATGTTGGTGTATCAGAATAATTTGTTAAGCCCTATAATTTATGAGTATATCTAGGGCATCATTACTTAATAATCAAAATACTAGTAACCTAGAGTGTATTATTTTAGGTGGTATACTAAAAGATTAAAAACCTAATATAGGTTTAATCAGTTTATTTGAATCCACAGATCTGTCATTGACTGTTCTTGATCACATTGTTAATATTTGTTTGAGAAAATGAAGTTAGGAAGTTATAGCAGCTAGCTATTGAAAAGTTATTTATATTTCTTGAAGCTCCACATATATAATAGTTATGGAGTTTAAAAATTTTATTTCACATTAATAAATATCATGTGTTAGTTTAATTTGGTATTAAGAGCTGTTTTGTGCATTATATTTGGTAGTGTCAAAATCCCTCTCATGGACCCAAGTATATATTTTATAACAACCTTTGAGTTATGTGAGCCCTGAGAAGAATAAGTTTTATTAATTTCCAATGTAGATTCTGAGTTTTGGTAAATTTTATGTTTAGTTATCTATTGTAGTTGGATTGGAGTTATGTTGCATTCACTATTTTATAAAGTCAACCAAACTTTAAAGTATCAATTGCTTCTTTTGTCTGAAATGTATAGAGTGATTTTGACTTCATGGTCTTATTATAATGTAATTCAATAACAAATTAAGAGTTCTGGACATCATCTTTCCTCATCGTCATTCTTCTCATCTGTCATTTTAATCTTTCATTATTCTTCTTTCATACTACTTCATTATCCTAATTAACTCATCATTCATTAGCTCTTATTCCATTATCATCTTAATCATCCCTTAACTCTTATACACCTTCATTCTTTTCTCTTCACTCTCAGACTCATTTTATTTTATTATTTAATTATTACTTATTTTCATCATCTCTTTAGTCATCTACATCCTAATTTGCATATTGCCTAAGTTATACTTTTAATTTCATATTTATTTACATCGATCTAATTATTATTTATTGCTTTGACAGATAGTAAGTTTAATTTATGACCTTTTGTTTGTTTCCTTGTTTATGGATTTTGAAGCTAGTTTGACCAGAAATTTTTAATCATGTTGTAATCTTTTCTAAGTTTATAGTTTCATGCAAACTTGGTCAATAAAGAAATCAACTCTTTAGTTTAACATTTATACACAAACAAACTAACCTTCCATAATTTATTTCAAACTCCACCTTCCCTTAATGTCAAAAGAAGTTCATAAGAATGCTAGCCTCACAAACAAGAAGTTTTATCATCAAAGTCTCTTTTATTCTTCTTTTTAACTCATTCTTTTCATAAAAAATAACCGAAGCTTGTCAAACAATATTCTATGACCTGTATTCAATTCATGAAAATATAAAGTTGAGTTAAGATACCTATGTTTAACTCTACTTATATGAAACTTAACCCTTTCATTAAGGCTAAACTTACTCTGGCCTATATAAAATTTACCACAACTACATGAAATCTTATAAACAATACCAGGAATAAACCTACTATTAATAGACTGTTTTGCACCATTAAGTAACAAATTCTAATCAGAAGCTTTTTTTCCTGCAACCTTCATTCCACTTAACAAATGACTATTCCTATAAACCAAATTATATATTGAAACTGTAAATGGTAAAGACATAATAACTTACCAACAAAACTTTTACCATCATAATCATGACTATAAACATTATTATTAAATTCACATTTTTTTAAATAAAATCATAACTATAATGTAATTCTACATATTCAACAGCAAATTGAATTCGTTGATATCAGCATTATTATTAAAATTATTAAGACTTCTATTCCTACAACAAAAATTTAACAAAGACAATTTTTATGTATAAAAGGCTGGTGACTATCAGGCCTAATTATATTTCTCAAATTCTTAGGGTTTACAAAATGTCTACAAACCAAAACATCAATAACTTTTTCAACATTTAAATTTAAAAACTATTAATTTTCCAAAATCAAAACTACCCCTTCAATTGTAAACATAATACTAGATTCAAAAACATTCAATCCAAATAAAAACTCTTCTAATTTATTTTTCTGAATAACAAACAAATAATCAACGGCATACCTAACAAATAATTTAATAGAACATGAAAACATATTAATAAAACTACACTCCAAATAATCAATATAAACAGCACACATCAATGGATAAATAACATAAACCATAACCCAATCTTCTTTAATCTTATGAAACACATTATTAGACAAAATACATTGAATCCTCTAACAGCAAAAGCAAATCATGAAAAACATTAATCTTATCTGCAGAAAAAAAAAACAACATTCCCATTTATTTAAAATTAAAAAAAAAACAAAAAACATCAATACTTTTTAATCTATTAACCGACTGGTATATATTTTCAATGTCTAAACTACCAAAAACAATCATCATCCAGAACAAAACTATTTATTTTCTTAAAAGCTTCAAAAGAAGAAAAAACACAAAATTGATTCAATTTTATATAATCCTTAAAACATCTTATAATAAATTTTCATATTTTAATAACAATTCCTCCTGTAAAATCAAAAATACCTCTCAAAGGAGAATTATCTTTATGAGACTTCAAAATAAAGAAAACCTTTGGAGCCACATAATCACTAGGGTAACAATTTAAATAAGTAGCTCTATCAAAAATCTTTTTTTATTTTCCATAACTTGCATAATCTTAATTAATTTAGATTTTATTTTTTTTTACCAAGATCACAATCTAAAATAGCATATTTTCCATTATTCAATACTAAAAAACTTTACTTTTAAAATCAATATTATTTAACAATACAAACCGGTCACCTTTAGTTTCTTTTAACAAATGATGAAAATTGCCCAACATATCACATATCAGCAATCTACTGTCTAAGAAACATTATAATTATCTAATATTTACAAGATAAATATTTCTGATATTCAACTGATTTGTTTAATGATGAAAAACTGTATTGTCATATGTGTAATAGAAATAAAATGTCCAATATATAGTGACAAAATGGGTTCGAACCCAGTCAAAAATAAAGTATTTAATCAGTAGACATATATAGATGTAAACATATATATAATATTTAATTTTGTTATTACATGGTGGTGTTACAAATACATAAACATAGGGGGGACTCACATTTTAAATGATATATATGTGTGTGTGTGATAAATTCATGTATAAATAAATTAAATAGTGAAAAGAGAGAAATGAGATTTTTTGTTTCATGTTGAAAAATAAGTTTTCCGGCAGAACAGGATTTTATTGTTCTGTTATATTAAAATAGAAACTATGACATGAGTTATCACACATCTAATGGATATGGTTATTTCACATTGAAGATCGGAAGTGAGATGAAAAAGAAGCTTCTAGACACAATGGAGGGGGCTATAAAAGTGAGCCACCCAGAATGCATATGATTTTTTTCGGCAGAGCTACAATAGTAAACAACTAAACGAGTTATTATTTAAAACTATATAATGGCGGTTTCAACAGATATGTCCGGGTAAGAGAAGCCACATCGGATTCAGGCCCCTGATGCCAACCTGCTGCAGCAGCCTCAATAAAACCAGAATACCTCAAACAACACATAATTCCAGCATGGAATCAAATGAACCTCATCAGCAAACGAACATAAAAATCTAGGATCATTACCTTGAATTGCCTAATTACCTGTGGAACAGAACTATATAATAAATAAATAAAAATTGCTGCTGCTACTTCCCAGGAAAGCAGGTAAAGAACTTTTATCATTGATCTTTTAAATCTTCCTTATAAAAATAATTTTTTTCTATTTTCAATAATCAGTGAAGGTGCCTTACAAACTAACTTTATAATATTTCTTTAAAGCTTCATTTCATTACGGACGTAAGAAAGCAACGAGTGTTAAAAGTCAAATGATACAAACTTTCACAGTATCGATCTTTGCTACTTAAGATATGTATGTGAGATCTATTAAAAGACTGATGTATGATTGCGATATGAAATGACAGAGTTCTAAATATTGTTTTTTATAATATTAAATAAATATATATCAAGAAAGTAGAATATTGACTCAGTTTAATTATCTATAAATCCATTTATTTATTTTATGATTGTTTTAGATATTTTTAGGTTTAGAAATAAAAATAAAAGGGAACTCTTTTCCCCATTTTTAGCTACTCATGGCTGTGGCATCACCTGACCATGAGACTGAGCTAGCTGATGGTCAAAACCTCTCTCACTTTACGTAAATAATATTCTTGTTGGTAATATATCCACTTCGTGTAATACTTATAATCATATAGGTTTGGCACTTGGTGTCCTTCGGACGACCATAAATACGCATTGGGGATGTATTATAGTTGTGAAAATAACCCATAGGTTTAAATAATAATATTTTGGGTCAAATCAATTAATTAAATATTAATACACCTTATACATATTCAATAGTACATACATGTCTAGTGAGGGGTAAATAGGGTTTTATTATAATATATATATTGTACCAGGTTTGAATATGTGGATTCAAAACACACCGGTCTCTTAATCAGAGAAGAACATACTCAGAAAGTATGTATGTCCAAACCATAGCTATAAAATATATAACTAAAGTTACATTTCCAGGACATAAATTATTCTCGACTGTTGAATCCAACACCAAGTTCAAAGCTATTTTTTGTTTTGTATAAACATGGGTGCCAGTTATTTATCCAGAAGAATAAACAATGTACTTTGAACAATGGCCACTAATTCAACACCTATACCCATGATTAGTGCATACTATTTTTAATCAATAACAAATTATTGTTTCATATTAGTGGTGAAAAAAAATGACCGACAAATAAAGCTTAAGTTTAAAAGACTATTTAATTAACACTTAATATATTAATTGTTAAATTCTCTTGTAAATTTGAATAACATAACACTGGTATTTTATGTAATAAGCATGCACATATTAATTTACACACTGACATATATAATAGAGCATTAAATAATATCAAAGACACAAATTAATAGTTCATTTATATGTGCTATAGAGTTCATAAAATTTGACTCATGAGGCTTGACAATTTTTTACAAATGAGATGGCTACTATATAAATGAGAATAAGAAAATGTTTTACTTTGGATTTTAGAATGTGGATGCATCTTGCTGTTTGCTGTTTCTAATGAGATATCTCTAAATGGTTAGGGCATTTTTTGAGGAGTTAAACTATTATCCATTGGCACTATACTTGGAGACAGTTAAACATTGCTGGAGATTCTTCAAGCTGTTACACATACATTATTTTCATGGGCAGGTTTTGATGTTTTACTGGACTTCAGGATAGTGTCAGCCATATGTTTCCTGTGGTTTTAACACTGCATTCATGATTGATTTGATTTTCAACTGCATGATCTAAATTATACTCTTAACACTCTGAACTGAATTGAAACAACTGAAGTGACTGAACCAAACTGATTGTCCAATAAAAAATTACTATTCATACTTAAGGCATGTTTTTGTTTTCATGTCTGCTGGCAATATCTGTTGTCAAAATTCCTTTCTTAATTGTTTAACTACATGTTTTTTAGTTCATTTAATTAATAGCTAATCTTTTGAAAATAAGCTTTGTAATGCTGTTGTTTTTTACATTTTAATTAATAGCCATTACTTAACTTGTTGTTTATACTTTTAATTAGTAGCCACCACTGAGTTTTAAATATATTTTTGTATTTTAACTTAATAGCCATCACTGTGTTTTCAACGATAATCTTCTGTATTCATTTATTTCATTTGTCATTTATTTTGCATACATTTATTCTATTTACAAACACACATATATATTTTAAGATTACATTTTTTTTCTTAGATTTAAATAAAAGAGTTTTATATTCTTTAAACTTGAAAATCAACTTTCAACCAATAATAATAAACCCTTTACTTCTCTTTGTAAAACTTTTAGTTTAAATTTTCTAATTAATTATTTGCATCTTTTATCTTAAAAACTAGTAATAGGAAACTATTTGACTTTTAATCTTATGTTTTGACAGCAAACTGCATTTTGTTTAATAAAGAAAGTCTAGATTTTTTATAACTTATTTATTGATTTGTTGATTTATTATTTTAATATTTTTTTTGATAAAATTATTATGTACCAACTACGATCTTAGTACAATATATAGAGCGTCGTATATATATATCATCAAACTAATATATATATATATATATATATATATATATATATAAGATGATTCTTTTTTGTATTTTTCTTGTAGAAACACGTTCTTCTCATACTGGTACATCTGAAATAAATAATATAATTTATACTCCATCACCCCCACAAATAAATAAAAAAATTTGTATGTGGCCAAACACCACTCTTGCTCCTCAACATTACATTCAAACTCTAAATATGTATGTTGAAGTAGAAGGCAAGAGTTATGATGTTTATGACTTTATAAAGGATAATCCTAAAGACAGTGGTAAACCAAAATTTCATCCTCCATGGTCAGATAATTTTAAGGTGTCTCCATCAGAAAAGGAATTTGAAGTATGTTTTGCAAAATTAGATGATAATATTGCTGGTTATTTATTTTCTATCAGATTATTAACAGAATCTGTAATAAATCCTGATGATATACACACACCCTCCATCAATTTTAAAATAAAAGAAGGTAGGTAATATTAATTATATTATGAATGTTTTTAATCAGTTTAAAAATGGATTAAATTTATATAAAGGACATATTTTAAAAATTGGTTTAAAAACAAAGTGGATATAATTCCATGTTGTTTTTAAGAAAAGAAAACTGGTCATTTGCAGAAATTTTCCAGTGCTAAATTGTATTTTTAGGGGAAAAAATTGAAAACTGAAAAAAAAAGCCATCCAAAGAAAACGTAAATGTCAAAATTTCTGTAGATTCATATTTTTCATTATTTGCTAATATAACTGCAGGCCACATATTTTGTATAAAAACTAGTGTTTCATTTACTATTGGTGTAAAGTAAATAAAAAAATTAACCTTTAAATAAAATTCCCCCACCCTATGCCCGCACGCACCATGGCACCCGCAGACCATTTTACGTGTGCCCGCTGCTATCCGAACACATTAAAAAATATTTATCTGATACAAATAAATTTAATTTTTACAATTTCTTATAAATTATTGTATTATACTGTAATCAAAATGTAGGACATACTATACTTTTACAGTGTAAAAATATAAATGTTATTTTATGTTAAAATGTTATTTTTGAAATAAATATTTTTTTATACATTATGTGTATTATTAACAATATCCAACTACAAATTTACATTGAAAAAATTAATGGTGCTCACCACCTAGTTGAAAAAATAAATGGTGCCTGCCACCTGGCCGACATTATAGAATGTGCTCTTAAGTGCAAAAAGGTTAAGGTTCCCTGCCTTAACATAATAGTCAACAAGTTCACTTTTACTTTTTTTTTTAAATTTTAATTGACATATATTTACATTTGAGAATTTTTTTATCAGTACATCATTCTTGCACAAGCATTCATTTTTTTGAAGTCTGATCATCCTGCATTAATATAGATACACAAGAAAAAACATGTTTTTTTTTAGTATGCCATATAGACATGTTTCAATTTAACATGATAAATACATAAATCTTACATATATGTATACATATACAAGAATGTTAATTCTATTATTCTCAAGGATAAATGATGAAATTATGGTATTATTATCGGTTCCTTAGCAGTAATAAAAATCTATCTATCTATCTATCTATCTATCTATCTATCTATCTATCTATCTATCTATCTATCTATCTATCTATCTATCTATCTATCTATCTATCTATCTATCTATCTATCTATCTATCTATCTATCTATCTATCTATCTATCTATCTATCTATCTATCTATCTATCTATCTATCTATCTATCTATCTAACTAACTATCTATCTATCTATTTATCTATCTATCTATTTATCTATTTATCTGTATATCTATCTATCTATCTATCTATCTATCTATCTATCTATCTATCTATCTATCTATCTATCTATCTATCTATCTATCTATCTATCTATCTATCTATCTATCTATCTATCTATCTATCTATCTATCTATCCATCCATCCACACCATCCATCTATCTATATATATATATATATTGCAATATAATATTTTAATAGATAATTACATGAAAATATTAAATGTGTGGAGTCATTTATCTTCATTTATTTAATTAGAAATTATTAATCAAGTTCAATAGTTTATGAATATCAACGGCTACAGGCAAAGAGTTAAAGTAAAACAGACAATCCTGCTTGTATTCAAAAGGAGAATTCTATTTAAATGCCATTGTAGTTGTAATATAGATAAGTAAGCATTGAAGTTTACATTTCTTTAAAAATATTATATTGCAATAACTTGCCAGATGAGTGTTTTTTTTATAATAAGTAAAAAAAAAAAAAATACAAAAATTTGCTAAACTTCGATTTCTTACACCAACGTATGTGCTTTCTTCTCTATATTACAACTAAATCGGCATTTAAAAAAGTGTCATTCTTTTCAATGCAATCAAGTCAGTCTGTTTTATTATAAATCTTAGCCTGTTACAACTGGTATTCATGAACTATTGTTGTAAGTTAAGAATTTTTTAATTAAATAATTATAAATAAATAATTCCATATATATATAATATATATTGAAACAATATTATTCCTTCTCTCATATCTGTTTCACCTATTTATCTCAAAAGCCACATCTATGCCAGGTTTAAACTTTCTGTATTACATGTCTATACCCATCAACATTATTATATAACTATTATCACACATACATGCGTGAATAAATGACTGTGCTATCAATGTATGTACATATATCGCAGCGTTCATATTTCATTTACTAAATAATATTTGTTATAAAATTTGTTTTATTTTTAAAAAATGGTCGTGTTAAATGTTCACTAAATAATGTTTTGATTTTATTTTAAAGGGAATGTACACTTTGAATAGCATACTATATTTTGCAGAGTTCTGCAATTAAAGGCTAGAGGAATTCTCAGTTTTGATCGAACGAATCAGAAACATACCAGAAACTAAACCTTCAATTGTCAAGATTATCTAAATGGTATCTAAATCAATATCATTTTTTCAAATTCATTACAATTAATGAATCACTTTTCTGGACTAAAACCATTAAAAGTTTAAGCAATTAAAAAGATAAAAATTGAAGAAACATGCTTTGACAAGGAAATTAAACATATGAGGTATAAAATTGTGAGATGGCAATTCTATGTTATACATGTAGTCAGCTGGTCTTAATCTGAAAAATCTATAAATAAGGCAAATTTCTTACTGCAGGTTAGCTTTTCTGTAAATTTTTGTGAAGTCAATATTTACATAGCATGGTTGTCTAGGCTAAAGATAGTTGCCTGTCTGTTCTTTGATGGCGATCTTCATTCCTTTCTGCATGCCTAAAGGCACAAATATTATCACCAGAACCAGAAAAAGAGACCTTCCAGCAGCCTGCCATGATAAAAAGATAACGTAAATCTATTTTAAGGAGAAATGCCACTACACATGCCACTGTTTGTTGTACCTGTATTCTAGCCACTACCAAGAAAAATGGTAATGTTCTTTTAAAGACTGCAGATTTATACATTTATATATAGACCTCTAATCTAAGCTAGCTTATTTACTATAAAGAACATTCAATATAATTTCTCAAAATTCTTTAATTTAAATCATTTGTAAAAGAAACTGTGTAAACATGTGAAACAATCAGGTTGTTTCACATATGTAATTTGAAGTTCCTCCCCCCACCCTCAAATTTAAAACTGTCAACATAAAATAATAAAAAAAGAAAGAAAAAAACTGAAACAGTTTAAAGCACAAAAGTTAAAATGAAGAAATAAAATTAAAACAGCAATTTTAAAATTTAATAATTTTAAAATATAAGAAGTATTGTTAAAGTGCAATATTTTGCAAAAGTTTAAAGTTTACAGAAAATCAAAAGAAGACTCTAAACGATTAGTAAAAAAAAAGAAAGATTGCCATGGACTTAATAATCAGTAGCTGTTTTCCAAAAAACAGTAGATAAGAGTTATTAAAATTTGTTCCCGCCAAAAAGCAAAAAGAGATAAATAGTGGAGTGGAAAAGTGGCTAGAGGGATTAGTAGTAGCAGATATAGATCAGAACACATCAAGACTGTTATTAGAAAAAAAGCCATATAAGAATACTAACACAATTAAGCTTGGAGAACAGTGAATAATAAAAAGACTGAATTTATAACTATTAAAAGATAAAATGAAGGACCAATGGTTAAAATATTAGATCTTCAAATGGCAGAGTAATTGAAAATAGCTTCCTCTCCCTCTCCTTCTCTCGGTTCAGCTATGAAGTAAGATAAATCAAGGCATGTGCCATCGGCTTGCCAAGCCCTCAGAACCTCTCATTGATTGGAAAATTGATAGAGTGAATCATCTCTGATATTGTTCAGGTAAGAAAAAATTTCAGCTTTGATAACCTATTATATAAGTAAAAATATTCCACAAAAATTGTATTTCTTAAGTTAATTTACGATATAACGAAATGTTGCTCTTAAATTAATTGATTGTACATAATACAAAAGGGCAATATATTTGAAAAGAGAATGCAGTGGAATAATATATGAAATAAAAATATTTTTTTAAGATACGTTTACTAAGACAATCTTGATTTAATAATATATCATTTTTTTGGATTAATTGATTATCAAAATGTAGTCATCATCATCATCTTTATCAACCATTATCAATCCACTGCAGGATGAAGGTCTCTCCAAGTTTAATCCATCTTCTCCGATCTTTAGCTTCTCTTCTCCACATCACCCCTGCACACTTTCTTATTTCATCCATCCATCTCACATGTGGTCTCTTTCTGGGTCTTTTACAATCTCTTGGAATCCAGTTTAAAATTTCAATTGTCCATCTATTATCATCTCTTCTAGCAATATGTCCAGCCCAACTCCACTTCAATCTTTTAATTTTTTCAATGACGTCAGTAACACCTGTTTGTTCTCTTACCCATACATTGTGTTTTCGATCTCTTCTTGTTATTCCCAACATGCATTTCTCCATACTTCTTTGAGTGGTCTGAAGTATCTGTATTGCTCTTCTATTGAGTGTCCAAGTCTCAGATCCATAAGTAAGAACTGGTAAAACACATTTGTTAAAAAACTTCCTTTTCAAACACATAGGAAGGTTTTTAACAAATGTATTACATAATAATAAATGTATTACATAATAATACATCAAAATGATTTATTCTGAATAACGGTCACGATCTTAAAAAGAAAAACAACAAAACTTTGAGAGGTTGACTCTAGAACCACACATACTAAATGCATTGAATGTTTAGACATGTGAATTATGAAAGAATAATAAATCTCCTCCAACTAATAATTACAAAATGTATTGAATGTTTATGTACGTGAATTAAGAAAGATTAATAAATGTCGTCCAAATAATAACTACAAAATGTATCGAATGTTTATATACATGAATTAAGAAAGAATAATAAATCTCTTCCAGACAATAATTACAAAATGTATGGAATGTTTATACATGTGAATTAAGAAATAATAATAAAGTTAGATAAGTGGTTCAAATCACAAAGAATACAAAATAATAATAAAATCTCTTCTAGACAATAATTACAAAATGTATTGAATGTTTATATATGTAAATTAAGAATAATAATAAAGTTGAATAAGTGGTTCAAATCCACACATTCATGATATGTAGAATTTAAAAAAGAAATTAATGTTTTGGGATACCTGGATTGAATCACATAATTTACAATACACGGATAAATGAAATAATTCAAGATACTTGGATAGGACCAACACTTTCAGATATCGAAGTAAATTAATGATTTCTATATAAATGCATATTAATCCTATATAAATGAGGGAGCTTTGAACCTAGAAGGACAATTATCACTCTGTGACAGTGAGAAATTACCCTTGATGTGCACACAAACAAGAGGACAGCCCATATATGGACTGTCACCAAACGTTCTCTTCCCTTTCTTGTTTTTTTTTTTTTTTGTTTTTGAACTTTAACTTACATTATTGTTAAATAAAATTGTTGTTTCAAAACAAATAACATCATTTGTAAATTTCATTTCCATTATTCATCCAATGTGCACTGGTTCACAAAAATATAATGCCTCCTGAGCTATGTCGGAATAACCAGACAATGGTAAGTAAGGTTCTAGTGAGATGGAAATCTAGTGGCGCCATTTGGGAAACCAAACATAAATTTCTAGATGCTTCCAGTCTCTATGACACTACATTTTCCGATGAGCAGGAAATATTGTTGCAGGGGGGGTGCAATAATCATATCGTGCATTCGGGAATGTCAATCGATAGTTCCTTCTATAACATGCTCATCAGGAAATAGTTACAACTGACATAAAGAGGTTAGATGGCATGTTCATATTGCTATTAACTGAAAGGAAACCCTTTGATTCCTCTTGGATGCCTTAAAGAAACCAAGCAGGGCAAATTCCTAATGTCCACTCCATATTTTCTTGTTGTTGCAGCTGTTATTACTATGTGATTATTCATATAGTATACGAACATGGATGGGCTGCTCACCAACACACATTAGCCAGCGTGGTGAGTTTATTGGCTTTTTACTTCTGAGTTTAAAATAAAGAAACACCATGGTCTTTCTTCTCAGTGCCTGATAGGGCAGAATGAATGTTTGTGTAAATGATAAATATTTTTCCAATACATATATACAATTATGACAGACAAAAATAAAGCATGGCCCTTATTCCCAGGAGGTTGTAAAGTCACCAACCAAGGCAGCGGTTGGTTGCCGAAAGCAGAGGGTGCTAAGAATCCCCTGATTGCGGACCCAGGCTGCCATTTGATGATGACTTTTTATTTAGGTACTTACAACTGCACATCACTTTCAAGTGAAGGAAGATTGCAAGAATTAGAAGAACTCTCTTATATTAAATGGGACATTATTGGAATTTGTGAAGTTAGAAGAAAAGGTGAAGAGACAATTGATTTAAAAAGTGGACATATACTGTATTATAAAGGCACAAATATTGGAAATACAAGTGGAGTAGGATTCATTATAAATAAAAAGTAGAAGAACAATATTGTGGAGATTGATGGTGTATCAGACAGAGTGGCAAGATTAGTTATACAACTTAATAGCAGATATCAAATGCAGATAATTCAGGTTTATGCCCCAACAAGTTCTCATAGTGATGAAGTAGTAGAAGATTTTTATATGGATGTACAAAAGGCTTTTGATCAGAGTAAACAACATTTTAAAATCGTTATGGGAGACTTTAATGCTGGAATTGGTAAACAAATGAAAGATGAAAGTGTTGTAGGTAATTTTGGCTATGATAATAGAAATGAGAGAGGACATAGACTTGTGGAGTTTGCAGAAAAAGAAAAACTTTATATTATGAATTCTTTTTTTGAGAAAAATGTTAAAAGGAAGTGGACATGGAAGCATCCAAATGAAGGTACAGGAGAATTGGATTATATTTTGACTAATAGGAAATACATATTTCAACATTGTAATGTTCTTAATAAACTTAACACAGGAAGTGATCATCGATTAGTAAGGTGTATGATACGTGTTAATGTGAAATGAGAGAGACAAAAATTATTAAGAAAAACAATATTTACAGTTAATATTCCTAATCTTCAGAAACATTCTAATGACTTTAAATTAGAACTTAGAAATTGGTTTCAAGTATTAGTAGATTTTGAGCATAATTCAGATTTGAGTGAAATTAATATGAAAATAACTGGTACACTTTTAAAAACTGCAACAAAGATAGCTGGTAGAAAAAAGCAGCAATTGACCAATAAAATTTCTACTGAGATTAGAGAATTTATGAAGAAGAGAAGGAATATGAAGATATACAAAAATGATACATTAAAAAGAATTGAATATCTCGAATTTTGTAAAATGGTGTGGAAAAGAGTTGAAAATGATATAAGAAAGTATAATTGTGAACTAGCAAGGAAAGCTGTAGAAGAAAATAAAAGTCTTAAAAATGTAAAACAACATTTTGGTATTGGTAGGAAATTTATATCTGCAATAAGAAAAAAGATGGAATTGTTACTAAAAAGAGAGATGACATCATGAAATTGGTAGAAGATTTTTATCAAGAATTATATAGTAATAAAGAACAAGTACCTCCTATATCTATTCCATCTTCCGAATTGCCCAGAATTTTAATGAAGAAGTGAGACACGCAATTAAATGTATGAAGAAGGAAAAGGCTCCAGGTAATGATGGAATTATAATTGATATATTAAAAGAAGCAGGAGAAGAAATAGAAAATTTTTTAGCAAAGTTATATACCAAATGTCTAAATGATAAAGATGTACTGGATGATTGGAAGAATGCAGTAATAATATTAATATTTTAAAAAGGTGATAAAGAAGATATTAGAAATTACAGACGTATTAGCCTTTTATCAGTTTTATATAAATTTTTTACCAATATAATTACAACTCGTCTACAGAGAACAATGGATTTCCACCAACCAAGAGAACAAGCTGGATTTAAAAGTGGTTTTAGTACATTAGATCATATCCAGGTGTTGAGAGAAGTTATAGAAAGGTCAAATGAATATGAGTTGTCATTTTGTTTTGGATTTGTAGATTATGAAAAGGCATTTGATTCTATAAACATTTCTTCAGTGATTAAAGCATTGGATCATCAAGGTATAGATCCGGGATATTGTCATATTTTGAAGACTATTTATGAAAATGCAACAGCAACAATTAGATTACGTAATGATACTGGGAAAGTCAACATTGAGAAAGGTGTAAAACAAGGTGACTCCATATCTCCAAAACTTTTTACAGCAGTGCTGCAAGATGTATTTTGTGTATTAAAATGGGAAACTAAAGGAGTGAAAGTAAATGGAGATTATTTAAGTCATTTAGATTTTGCAGATGATGTAGTTGTTTTTGAAAATAATGCTTCAGAGCTGCAGGATATGTTGCAGGAATTATCAGATGAAAGTAGGAAAGTAGGACTAAAGATAAATGTTAAAAAGACTAAAGTAATGTTTAATCGATTTGCTCAAAATATGAAAATAAAGATTGATTACGATGAATTAGAAGAAGTTACCAGTTACAAATACCTTGGTCAGATTATTAATACAGATGGAAACATAATGGAAGAAATTAATCATATAATTAAACTTGGTTGGAGTGCTTTTGGTAGAAATAACTTGATACTAAAAGTAAATATGGCTATGTGTTTGAAAAGGAAGGTTTTTAATAAATGTGTTTTATCAGTTCTTACTTATGGATCTGAGATTTGGACACTTAATAGATGAGCAATACATAAACTTCAGACCACTCAAAGAGGTATGGAGAGATGTATGTTGGGAGTAACAAGAAGAGATTAAAAACGCAATGTATGTGCAAGAGAACAGACGGGTGTTACTGACCTCATTGAAAAAATTAAAAGATTGACGTGGAGTTGGGCTGGACATATTGCTAGAAGAGATGATAATAGATGGACAATTAAAATTTTAAACTGGATTCCAAGAGATTAAAAGACCCAGAAAGAGACCACATGTGAGATGGATGGATGAAATTAGAAAGTGTACAGGGGTGATGTGGAGAAGAAAAGCTGAAGATCGGAGAAGATGGATTAAACTTGGAGAGACTTTCATCCTGCAGTAGATTGATAATGGTTGATAATGATGATAATATATATATATATATATATATATATATATATATATATATATATATATATATATATATATATATATATATATATATATATATATATATATATATATATATATAACCGGATTGACATCCGATTCAAAGGTTTTACTGCCAAAATTAAAAAAAAAATAATAATTTTGTTAAGTTTCTGAAGTTAAAAGGAAAAAGATTTTAATTATTAAAAAGAGTATGTGTATTAAAACACCTACTCATGTATAGATCATTTTAATGTTTATAAAATTGTTTTAAAATAGTTTTCTTATCCCACTTGTTTTTACTTTAAATCAATTTGATTAAAAAAACAGGCAAGCTTGCTAATTACATTCCTGTTGCTTTTGTATTAATAATTTTAAAACTCATTCTAAAAAGCAGAGATTTGATTTGTGTTGTTGTTTTCATTTCAATAATTCCTGGGTAGAATTCTTAGATTAAATTGAGCTTGACATTAATTTTTTCCCTGCCTTAGTCATAGAATTCAGCAACAAGGAAAGTGTTTTGTGGGAAATGGAGCAAGGTATAAATAGCCCTGAAAATTTGGAGAGTTACTTAATTATTCTTAACTATGCAAGCTGTTTCTCAAGTGAAAGTTTGTACACTTTTACACACTTTGATTGCAGCCTGTTGTGATCCAGAGTTTGGATAGCAGTTCTGACATTTAATTCCTGATTAAAACTTACAATTATTAACAGATTTTGTTGCTGTACCAGATGTCAAAATCTACAACTCTGAGTTTTGTCATTATCAGGATGTCTTGCTAATTTAACTCTAAAGATGGACTCATGCCTGCCAACTCTCCTTCAGTCCTGCAATGAACACCTAAAATAAACCAGACCCGTCTGCCTCTAACTTGCCACTGTCAAAGGACCTGAAAATGAACTAAATAAAGATGCACACTCTATGTGAACTGTTCTAAACTGTAAGATAAAATTTTCTTTTATTCTTCCCAGGGTAAATTTATTTTTATTAAATCTCTGCTCAATCTAATTATAAATTTGTATTCATAAGTAATATTTAACCTCATATGAAATATTTGTTATGATTTCTTATATTTTGCCGTGTGTCTTGGAATCTTAGTTTTAAGATTCCAAGTTGCTTACAATTTTGTTTATTGGAGAGTGACGAGTGAGTTTTTCTATTTTTATGACTAACTTTTACTAAATGCTTTAGTAGTCATGTATATTTTGAATGCTTACCTGTAATTATTTTAGTTGGCCATAATTAATTTTAAATACTGTGTTTGTGCTTTTGCAAACCACCAAATCTTTTTGCTGGTGACTTTATTTTGATAGTCTTCGTTTCTTATATCTCTGAAAGCAGAAATTATAATTGTTTTTTTTTTTTGCTTTGTAATTTTATAAGTCACCAGCAGGAAAACAATATGAATCCCTTTCATAAAATACAGGTATGAGAGATGTTTGCTGCTAATGTATTTATAGCTTTCATATTTTCGTACTCATGTGCACTCTCCAATAGATTAATTTTGTATTTACTTGTATAGCTTAAGATTTTTCAGAGCGTGTACTCAGAACTTGTGTTATAAATTTAATTCATAATTATAATTATTTGTAATTCCATTTCTTTAATTGCTGGAGTAGACGTAACTGGGTTTTTAATGATTTCTTGTCTCCTATTGAGACCTTTAATTATTATTAGTTTTGGCCAACCATTTTGTTGGGGATTGGCCAGTCTTAATTGTTTGTTTTTCCTTTCATTTTCAATCATATTTTTCGGTTGTTCTTGAGGTAAATCAATCACCTTTATTTTAAATGTAATAATAGATGCAGTTTTTTCTGACAGATGACATTCATGGTCTCACCCCTTTTTCGGGCCTGGGAAGGCTTGCCGGCATTTGTTTCATTGATTTATTTCAAGAATGTATTGTTTAAGTATCTGAAAGTGAAAACCAATGTTTGGGTGAATCCTCTGCTGAATGAAATTGCTTCCTCCCTTTAGAATTTGTTATTAGAAAGTCAGTAAGTCTTCCAAAGCATTGTGTTTAGTCTTACTGGTACACACCTGAGCTAATTCTCCTGTTTGATAACTTATAAACTTTTCTTATACATTATTCTTCTCTGAATAAAATCTTTGAAATTTAGTTAAACTTAATTTGTCTGACGTTTGTCTTGGTGCTCTTGTGACTCAATTGTCTAAACAATTTTAAGATCTCTTGTTTCTCCCTGAGTTTACTCAGCACAAACCATCATCATCATCCATTGTGATCACAGTAAATAAATTTTCCAGATACATAGTGGTCTGGTGGCGCCCTCTGTGATCAGAATAGATTGAGTGTCCGGTATATTATATATATATATATATATATATGATCAGTAAATAGATCTTACTAATACCTCTGATCAATGTTTATATTTATAAATGTCGAAAGAGAAAAGAGAAAGAATTCAAAATCTCTATCATTATGTCCCTACCTCCAAACAATTGGTTTCAAACATATTTCTCACCTCAGTGAATGGCTGGGACTCTATAATTCAAATTTCAATATAGAATCATCCACTGCTAACCTGAAACACATGTTGATTTAAATATTCCATAATTCATTAATTTTAACATTTGCTGACTGTCTATTTATTAAGATATATTTATATCTTCCAATAAAAGTCATCTTCTTAAGTTTTCTTTTTTCATTATCTTTTTTCCTATCATGGCTACAAAAAAAAAAAAAAAAAACAGATTCAATATATAACTTCACTTCATTATTTCTATTACTATATATCTGCACATTTTCCAACTCTTTTATACAACTTATGTTCTCTAATCCTTTTTCCATATTACACCTAGACTCCCCCACATATGATATGTTACACCCACAAAAAATTCTAAAAATTACACTCCTTAACTTATTTCTCTCTATCTTATCTTTTGAATAATTAATTATTCTATTTGAATTACCTGAGCCATAAAATAAAACATTATATATTCTGTTGTAAACTATCTTCATAAATTTCACTTCATTATTATTATTAAAAGACAAAGAAATTCATTTCTTTCTTTTGATATTTTCATCACCAACATTTCTATTAATTTTCTTATTAAATTGGCAAATTGCCAGATAATTTGTTTTTATATTATAATACACACTTTAGATTTCATTCATATAATTTTCAATATTTTTCTTCTTATCACACAATTATTGATTCATCTCATTATTTCTATGTAAAAATATCTAAAACCAGCCATTTTAATACTATATGGCATTTCAGATAAATATGAAATATACCCTCTTGTTTCAATAGGTATAACAAACAATTTATAGTCAATTCCATTATTGTTCATTGAAATCATCAAATCTAAATATTTCATACTATCATTATATTCTTTCTGCATAGTCCATTTATGGTCTTTTAATTCATTAAAATTTTTATCAATTGTTTTTAAAGAAGCACATACAAAAACATCATCTACACATCTCATACATATTTTAATGTTTCCTACAAATATAAATTTGTTTACAATCTTTTTTTATAATAAGATAAAACAAAAATATATAACTGTGCCACTATTGGAAATCACATTGGTCATCCTTTACTCATTTTATAAAATTTACCATTAAGTGATGCAACAATATTTTGTTCAATAAAATTTAAAGCCTTCATCACAAAACATATTAATTGATTATCAACACTCTTTTCTAATAAATATTGATGAATTATTTAATTGAATCCACTCTATCAATAGATCGTTACATACCATATACACCCAATGACACAAAAATGTCATCACAGTCCAAATTTAAATTTTTAATATTGTCAACAAAATCAAATGATGACACTACAGAATATTCTTTAAACCTAAATAAATCCTGTAAAATTTTAGCTATATGTTTACTAATCTTATACATAAATAACCTCCAAAATCCAAAATTATTGTAAGCAGATAACCACCTTTTTGTAAATTTAGATTAGCAAAACACTTGAACAAATATCATTTGAAGGATATAATGAATGATACATATTATCACTTATTCCTTTATTCTTTCTCCTTAATAAAATGTTATTAATAAATTTCATTGTTTTTGAATCAGTATTATATTTATCAATCAATTCAAAATGTGATTTATCCAGTAGTAATATAACTCTTCATTATTTGACATTAAACACATCATAAACGTTTATCCTCCTTTAAACAAATCAATTTATCTTTCCTTATTTGCCTTTTAAATAATACAATAACTATTTTCCATGAATTATCATATTTACTAAAAGTTTGTAATTTAGCGTTCTTAACAATTTTATTAAATTCTTTCACTGTCATTAATTTTCCATCATAAGAATTTTGAACCGACGATATAATATCCAGTTTATAATCATCAACTCTATCACCCACACATTTTGAATCAAATCCCAAAACATACTTTTCTATTAATTTCAAATCACATGATGATAAATTAACATAATTTACACTATAATCCATCTTTGAATACTTTTTTATTAAATAAAAAAAAAAAAATCACTCTTTTTTTTTTTTAATATAAAACTTATCAAAATAATTTTGACACATCTTTTTAAATTCAAAACAATATTCAAAATCATTTAATCCAATAACATGATTAATACCTTCTAAATATTTCCGAATGTTAAATGAAACTTGTTTATTACTTCTAATAATTTCAAGCAATGTCTTACATTTCACTTCAAAAATAAATTTAGGCTTCAAATCTAGTGATTTATTTTATTTAAAGCAGCATCAATTTAGGAATATTTTAAATAACTTACAATTTTTTAAAAATTCCAATTGACATTTTGTTTTAATAATCTTTAAACATATCTACTTCAATTTTTTAACAACCATATCTTATTCATGTATTGTATATCTATCAGTTATGTAACATTAACACAATAAAACAAAATAAAATGTTCATTAATAATAATAAAATAATAAAACAAGTAAATTCTACATAATGGTAAATAACTTATAATATGATATAAATAAAAATCATAGAGAAATTTTTTTGATTATATTCATAATCATTGTCAGCTCAATTCAAAATTGACATGGGAATCATCTACTACCAACCTGAAACACAGGTTGATTTCAATATTCCCTAATTCATTAATTTTAGCATTTGCTGCATGTCTATTAACAAATTTTTACATCTTCCAATAAAAATTGCCTCCTTAAATTTTTTTTTTCATTATATCTCTTTTTTTTTATTAAAAAAATTAAAATTTATTATTGATTATAATTCACTAAGTTTTAACATGGTAAACTTTTGATTGAAATCAGAGATCAGCTACAAAAAAGGTAGATTTAGAATGTCTTGGTTCCACAAGTGATGCCTTGTCATCTGAGAAAATGCAACTGGCCAGGTGTCTTGATGCAGCAACATTGGTGCCAGCAATATGTCATTTTAATATCAGTAATGATTGATCCAAAAACATTCTGTGCACTATGACCCACCCGGCTGATCAAAAGCTTATGTCTCATGAGCCACACAGCAAACAATAGAAAAATAGCCATTTTAATTGTTGATAAGATAATTTTAATTCCTTGGTAAGTGATAATACATCTTTGTTATTGTCTTGACACTGTTGACAATGAGAGATTCTAATAGCCCCAAGAAGGGGCATTTGTAAAATAGGTTTTGCATTGTTTCTTCATCAATCTTCTTAATTGACACAAGGAATCATGGTGTCATAGCCATTCCTCTAAACCAGAAAGTGACTTGTAGTTAAAGAGGTGAAGTTAAAGTTAATGACAAAGTCCACATATTTAGTCTCGATCACATAGAGTCTGGACTTTTGGATTATCAATTTATTGATAAGTCCAAGTTCTTTAGGAATGCCACTTTGTGTAGCATACATTAATTTACATAACTTCCAATAGATTTTCTGCCTTCCAGCATTTGCAGCTATATTTGGACAATCATAGATACTTGTTCCTTGATGTTGCGAGTCCATGAACTTAGTATTGGTGATGGAGTGTCCTGTTTTAGGAAGTGGACACTGAGTGGCGACAAAGAACTTTGAGTTCTCTGTATATTTGTAATTTAGCCATATTATTAGTGAGTGTTTTTTTTTCGCAAAGCACCTGGAGCAGATTGGGATTTATACTGCCCTAAAAAGCCTATACATCAACAGTAGAAAACTGTGGTCCTTTAAGTTTGTCTCTGAAGTACTCATTCATTTTAGTAAGCATGTTCAGGCCACCAAAATTATTGTTGTTTACTCATACCATGGCAAAGGTAGGAAACCTGAGTACACCACTCACCCAGTGGATATAACTGCAGATCTAGTTGTTCTTCCTGACAATATTGATCTTTGCTCATTTATATGGCTACATATTGTCTGAACACCTACTGTTTATCATGTAATTGGAGCTTAAATTCTACTATCTCTTGAGAGCTTGGTGGTTTGTTGATAAGTCACTGACTTTTCTACCAATGTCATCCAGTTTTTTTATCAGTCAATTGGGTCCTTTTGTTTGCCTTGTATAGGTGTTGATCAAAAAACTAAAGACCCCAAAAATGCTGACCATGAATAGAATGGAGGCAGTGATGTGATTAATATCTTCTCAAACTCAATATACACTTATGAAAAAATCCACACTGGTATGTCTGCCTTGTTAATTGTATAAATGGTTTAATTGTGTGTATGGGTTGTAGCAGAAGAAAATGTGTCAAGATTTATTGATATCAATATGGTGGTATAATCTGAGAGCAGCACAATTTGTAATTTTGCATCTACATTATGATGTAAATGAGGTGTATAAAACATGAGATCAATGAGGGATCTGTGTTACTGACTACAAAAAAAGAATCAATTGAGTGGAAAAAAAACTCCACATATGAACAGCTTATTGAATAATGGCAGATTTTATATATTAAATTGGTGATATCCAATGTTGAAATCTCTAAAACATGTTACCATTGACACAACATTAATCAATAGAGCATTTTTGTTTTGATAGCATCTATTACTACCCTTGAATTATTTGGGAAGAATGCTTATATAATAATGATTGGCGCATTTTCAATTGTGATATCAAAAACCAGAAGTTCCTTACTAAGATAGACAGTTCTGCAATAACTAAACGCTAATTTTTTATTTACTAAAAATGTTATTCCTGCAGTAGCATAGTTTGAAAGTGCATATTGGAAAAGGCCATATTTTTCCAATAACCAGAGCAATCTTATAATTTAATTGGAGATGCAATTTGGTTTCTCACAGACACATCATTTGGAGATCACTGATATTCAGCCACCTCCTGATTGCAAAAGCCCTGTCAAAGAATTTCACTTCCCTGACATTAATGCCTCCTAATCTAAGGATCATGTACTGACAAACTATAGTAGACAGTCACAGTTTGAAATATACTAATGTTTCTGCAGATCATCCAGTAGAGATAATTGGTTACCCCGGTGCAGTAAGTCAGAGGACTGAATAGTAGATTGTATTGGCTCAGTGGTTGTCTGTTCCAGTACTGTGAAATATATCACTATTTTTTGATCACAATTTGTTTCTAATTTCCAGTCTAGTCCTTGATGAGGCAGTTGATATGCACTTACCTTTTCTTTATGATTAAATTGTTAGCATTTGATTACCTTTTTTTCTTCTAGAACTATGGGCCTTGGTGATTGGTTGCTTTTCAAAAGCTGATAAGCTGAGTCATCTGATGAGTTGCTAGCCTCATACTGCTAATAACTAAATGAGTCTTGGGTCTTTCATTTACTTCTACTTGGTAAACTATCTTATTTGAAGCTTTGTGATGGCTTCCATTGATCAAACTTTTTTTTCATTAGGAATACTTGAAAGTAGGGAAGTATCCGACATATTTAGGCTGATGCTTATAAATTTATTGATATGTACCTCAGTTGTTGTTACCTTTTTATTTCCTGTGACCTCTTTGTTTTGACTTGAGCATGTCCCATATTTTTTATATTCTTCCTGTGTTGTTTGAGTGTTATATCTATTTATATAATATTGTATTCAGCCTGTAGTACATTAAGAACTTTTTGATTGATTGCCTGAGATCGCATTTTTAATTCTGAAAATAATTGTTTTACATTTATCCATTTTTTGTCTTTGTCTGTTGGCAATTTTTCATGTTCTTCATAAGCATGTTTTTACCAAGTGAGTTTTATTTTCACATATGAAACATTGGGGATAAACATCATGTATAGGTAGGGCAATCAGGCATTTTCTATCTGCCACAACAATTGAATAAATATCTAACAATGAAATGTCTGCTGTATTCAATTTTAGAGAGAAGGTCATGATGTCTTTCATGAGCTCAATCTTGGTATGCTTCTCCACCAGATATTTGAATGATGTTCTCATATCAACCCTGATCAGTAGCTTCTGCAGATCAGCATGTAAAAAAATCATGTACTAATTGTCTGTTAGGCTTTGTGCTACTTTGGGTTGGTTCATGTCTAATATGATAAGGCAATTTCCATATAGGCCCTTCTGTTTTCTTCTAAAGAGCTTTGTTGGATGATGTTGTGGAATGCTGCAATGAGGTACTGTCTAGTTGGATGATGAAAAATATATTTTATAGACATCTCAAGTTTTTTTTTTTTTAGTTTAAAGAAGTCCTCCAAGGGAAATGGGAATACATTGCAGTTAATATTTGTAATGCTAAGATTTAGTGTAAATTCATAGTTGTAATTGAGAAATGGAATTATGCAAAGGTTGGAGAATACTCATTAAACTTTTGGATTGCTAAGTTATAGCCTTCTGGGTCGAAGGTTTTATTTTTCTGATTTGGGGGAATAGTGTCACAGTCCATGAAGATCTTCTGTTCATCAATTTTCACTTATATTAATATAGAGATTGTTCTGTTGTACTTCGCTTCTGATTGTCCAATTTGTTTTTTTCCAACAACAAAGACATAATTCTGCCTACACTGCTAGTTTGATTGAGTAATCTCAGTTATACCTTGTGAGTTATTAGAGACCTTCTGCAAAATTGTATATTTTTTTGCCACTTGAATATTTTCATTTTTGGTATTGGTGATCACATTTGGGAGGATAGAATTTACTTTATTTAACCCTTCTTGCAACATTACCGACATATTTCATCTACAGTCATGGTGGCAAGATCAAAAATGATTTTCAGAAATTGATTTTGATAAAAAATGCACTCCTGTCCCTTTTTTGTATTGGAGAGGAATTGATCACAGTGTATGTTTCTTGATTGGTATTATCCTTATTTATCTTGGAATTGTGTTTCCTACTTTGTTCTGCTCAAAATTATTTCCATTATGGTTAAACACGGCCTTTTCCAGTAATGTATTTGAATAAATTTTCTTAAATTCCTACCTATTTTTTAATTGCATTCAATTATTTTTACTTTTATTTTATCCATTTTAAGCTGTTAGGACATTATATTTATCTATTAAAGTGTAATTCAGTTTATTTTGCATTATTTCTGAATTTTGTACATTATTTCTAAAGGATGGAGTGGAATGGAAATATCAAAGTTTTCTTATTATTAATGTCTTGGATTTTAAAACATAAAATTTATTTGGAACCTTTTATGTGCTATTATGCAATATTTGTATGATATAAGGTTTGTTCTTTACTTTATCTGCTTGATTAACATTAGTGTTTTTTTTTTTTTTTGTTTTAATGCCTTTTTTCTTGGTATTAAGCCTTGATACTCAATAATCTAAACATAATAACAATAATGACCATCTTAGGGTTCTAAATAAATTTTAGGACTTTTTCTATAACCACTGATTGCCAATGAATGATTGATATCCTGGGAAACTCTAGGAAGCATAAAATTCCTTTTAAAGTAATGCTTTTTAACATATAATCACAACAGGAATAATTACATAAAGAAAATATATAATTTGCTAAGTAACTGCAAAATGAATTACTCTAAATTCAGAATAATTATAGCATTTTGTCAAGAATATCAATTGAAAGCAATACAAATACAAATTGCATTTTATGTCCGTCTATTATCCCATAGACAACAAAAAATAAATTATCAAGTGCAATGACAGAATCTTTTAATTATACAGAATTGGTCAATAATGGGTGCAGTCTAAAAGTATCTATAATAATGTTCACCAAAATTGTATCAATTTGAATTGATCTTAAATATTATCTTATTGTGAAATTCCAGTCTTTGGAATTGAGAACTTTTTATGAAAGATATTCATTGGAAAATGACAACTTTTCGAACGGCAAAATGTGATAATCCATTACCGAAACATTTCATAGAAATCAATATTATAAATGGAAGCTTTGCAAATAACAGACTTAATAACTTTAAAAGACAAATGGGATTTTGTGTAAAGTCAAGACCAATAACATATAGGAAAAACAAAAACTAAATATTTATAAATAAAGAATAATTAAATTTATTCAAATTTAGATATGAAAGATAAATCCTATGTACAAGTTTTTAATATATTTACAACAAATATTCGAAACAATTGGCCAATATAAGAGTTGTTATAATTATTTTACATCAGTTGGCACTAGCACATCCAGCCTTCTACTAACAATGATTCTAAGGTTCCAATACAAATCCTTTGAGTGGGTTTTACATTAAATATTCCCATAAGATTGACTTAACAATAAAATTAACTTCCCTCTCTATTATCTCATAGACCATATCAAAAAAAAAAAAATTAAAATAAGTAATAGCAAAACTTTAGCTTATAGTAAGCTGAGCTAAAATTTAATTTAAATTACCCATGTGTGTCAAGGAATTTTTGTTATAGCCTTGAAAGGCAAATTACCACACTATTATGATAAATTAAAATTAACTGATTTTATACATATAAAAATAATACCAATATGTATGGAATCTATGCAATTATACATGTCTTGCATTAAACACTAACTAGGTTTGGATTAATAGGCTGGTAAAAAATCAATATTTATTTAATTTAAACAACTTGACAAAAATTGCAAAATATTGTTCCAAGTTTCTACATTAATTTCAAGTGGGCTATTTACCAAAAGGCATACATGAATCATATCATATTACTGTCCAGATAGAAGTAGTCATAGTAGTAGTGGTAGTAGTAGTAATAATAATAATAATAGTAGTAGTAGTAGTAATAGTAGTAGTAGTAGTAGTAGTAGTAGTAGTAGTAGTAGTAGTAGTAGTAGTAGTAGTAGAGATAGTAGAGATAGTAGTAGTAGTGGAGGTAGTACTGGTTGTAGAAGTTGTAGAGGTTGTAGTAGTAGTAGTAGTAGTAGTAGTTGTGGAGGTAGTAGTGGTTGTAGAAGTTGTAGAAGTTGTAGTAGTAGTAGTAGTTGTAGTAGTAGTCATAGTAGTAGTAGTAAACTTGTTTTTGTTACTGTTGCTATTATAGATTAATAGGTGGAAAAAACAATTGGGTAGGTAGTAGTAGTATCAGTAGTAGTTGTAGTAGTAAACTAGATTTTGTTACTGTTGCTATTATAGATTAATACACGGTAAAAATCAATTAGGTAGGTGTAATTTACTTCTTTTTTTTAAATCAGACATATTTTAATTTATCTGTTCTGTAATTATGGCGTCGAATGATTCGTTTTTTTTTCTATGTGAAATGGCAAACAAAAGTGAACCTACAAATAATTAGTTAATTTCTCATAATATAAATTCTAATAATAATCCATGACTCCTAATAAAGGATGACCAAATTACAATGAATAATCGAGTTAAATTGAATAGTACAATGCAAACTAACAACAAATAAAACCACAAGCTAATCTAATGAAACCAAAGACAAAGTTCGGGTCTGCTAACATTCAAACAAGTATGCATGAGTCTATTGAAAATGTGGATGATTTCCCAGAATTACCAAAAAGAACTGACACTATTAATGCTAATAACTTTATGCATAAGACAAATAATAATCTACACTTACTCAAACAAAATCTGAAGAAAAATGAAATAAAAGAGAATAATGCATATGCTGGAGCAGTTAAATCCCATGACCAAAATATTTACAGTAATGTGCAGAACTCAACTGACCACCTAACAGAATTATTAAGCCTAGAAAATGATAATGAAGTCGAAAAAAATAATGTAAATATAGATGCAAATCATATCCAATTAATTACATCGGAATTATATGCACATTACACAAATAAGTTCAATGAAACCATACCTCAAAGTCTCCTTAGATCATTCCAAAAATTCCATAGCGAGCAAACGTTAATAATGTCCATTACAAACTTGGAATGCTATCGATTTAAATTTCCCATGGATGAATTCTATCAACTTTTCACTCAAAAAAATATAGACAATTATTTATAAAATATTACATCATTCTAACAACAAATATTTGTGTATTGATTTCTATAATAAAACACAAAAGAATATTTTCAAAAATAATATTAAATTTTCAAACTCGAGAATATTATGTTACATTGATATGGACCACCCTCTATCACTCCAAGGAAAATCAAAAATGCTATGTAGATTTTAATAAAATTGACTTACAATTAATGCTTTCAAAATACGGCAAAATAACTAACTTTAAATATATGGTTGATAAAAATGCAATTACCCCAATATTATTAAAAATTGCAACATTTAACATAACACTAAAGAAAAATATTACACCTAGTGATGTATCAACTGTCTACAAAACAGAAATCTCACCAGTAATCATCACTTTCAGAGGTGTAGCACCTCAATGCTTTCATTGCAAACAATGATTGCATTTAATAAAAGAATGTCCCAAGAAATTATGTCAAAAATGTGGATTACAATGCTTGAAAACACATTGCTGCTACAGCCGATTAAATGCAACAAAATATTACAAAAATACCAACATGAAAATGACACCAACTTTAAGTCAATCAACATTTGAAGAAAATTCCTAAATGGAGACACCACAAACCCGGGATTCATTAACCTCGATTTTCTCTGACAAACAATCAATGCTAACACACCTGGATATACTAGTATAAAAATCATCATCTATCATTCACAATACTCAACACACCAATGATGAACCAATAGCTAGTAACATAGAACTTGATGACGAGAATATGAGCTCATCCTCATCAAGTGAACTTGGGGATATTTCCATGGAAGATTCTACCCCGTTTCAAATAGTAACAAAAAATAAAAAAAATACAAAAAGAAAAAAAAAAGAATTGGTGTAACTGAATCAGCTCAAGATAGTGATACTCAATCTACCACTATAAAATTGCTATCATTAGTGAATAATGTTGCAACCAAATACTCCACTGCCCTTAAAAAGAAAATGAAATCGATTAATTTCAACCTCCAAACAACAGAAACACCAATGGACACATACCCAGCTAGACAAATGCACTCAGATGCTGCCACTCTTATACCACACAGCAGGTGTATTTTGATGAAGTTGATATCCACAGGAGAACAAGTAAAAAAATAAAACTTACTATTGAGCACTACTCAGATAATCCCAATGCAGATAATCATAGTCACATTACGCCAACTAAAACTTAGTGACATAGCATGAATGAAGAACTATATCCAACCATTTTGATTTTGTTTTTATTTTCTGCAATTTGTGTTAATTGCTCTATTGTAATGATTTGTTTGTTAATTATTATGTTTGGTAGGGGTCCATTGCTGATTGCATTTACCCAGCTAGAATGCATATATTACAATAAAAATGATGTACACACACTATATGACAAACATGCACACACCAAAATGATATGCACACACTATATGACGATCAAGCACACATAGTTACATATTATAGACATAAACAAAATAAACATAAATTCTATAATAAACAAACACATATATTCATATATTATAATCTCACTAATACAATCTTCCTTTTATTATTAAACATATTATATCTATTCTCATTATACAAAACTATCTCATACTTTTCACATCCTATCCCACTGTTATATTACATAAACTTTTTCAGCCTGCATATTTCCATACTCATTGCATAAAATCATTCTCTCCACTACCAAGATAAATAACAACTAGAAACAATATACATACACAACAACTTACCATAAGCATTATACAATTTAGAAATATTCAATTACTGAAGTTAATGTTAGAGGGATAAACTCATCTCAAAGAAGGTTTGCTACATCCAACTGGATTCGACAATTCACACTACATATTCTCCTTTTCACATAAACCAAATGTTCAGTAAGTTCCCCTTTTAAACCTGAGCAGCATCTTGCCAACTTTGGCTATACTGGATTCTCCACATCAAGCTATTCAGCTGCAGGAATAGGAGTACTAATCAATAGGAACTATCCATTCCAATCTTTCAATATCTTATATATTGACCAGCACATGATTATCATTAATGCAACATTCACAATAAATAAAATAGCATTATATTTATATAATCAACGTATAATCATTCACAAGCTTATTAATATAATTAATTTAATATTAGAAACAAATCCACACCCCATAATTCTCTTGGGTGATTTTAATATGTCATATCAATACTTTATAATGAAATATCTACATAAAATCAACAAAAGGCTAATGAGTTTGGAAAGTTTTTATTTTCACCAAATGCAATATTATTTTACAGTAAAAATCATTCATCATTAATATATCTGCTCTTTTACTCTCCTAAAATGCACTTTATAATTACACCCTCCCTATGCCCAATAGCCTTTTCTGATCATCATGCCCTTAATGTTATATTAAACTTAGATATGCAGCTACACTCAACACTATCACTGAAGAATACAACTCACTTACTACCAAAAACAAATGCTCCTGAAGTCATATTATTCAATACATACATTTATTTTAAAAAAATAGACATACTCCAACTCCAACCAACAGAAGCCTGGTTTTCCTTCATTAATATTCTAGCTTCTAACATTAAACATTATACCGCCAGAAACATCCCCCTACTGCCCTTTGCAAAAAAATTAGATCTGTTGCATACGAGACTAAAAACCACACCTGCCAACTCAGATTCAATAAATACCATAATGATGCTAAAACAAGAGTTCAAACAGCCACGACTCAAGCTAGCTAATTATCTTTCCATTAAAAAAGCCAAAATCTTTTTAAAAAAAACACCCATAGCTGGTCATGGGCATATATAAAGTGGGCATTAGGTTATAACTCTAATATAACTATGCCCTCGTCCATATTAGTAAATGATAAAATGGTTACCGATATAAATATGCTTCCATCAATTAAACAATACTTTAACACTAAATTCCAAAATCTACCTATGTCAATTCTTTCTTCCCTTTATTTTGGTATATCACAAACCAACCTTAATATAACTAAAGAAGAAATCATTAATAAAATAAAATAACTCCAAACAACTCTCTTCCAGGGACACATGCCATCCTGAAATTCTTGCTTGAACACCTTAGCCCACTTTACTATTTCTATAATATCCAATATCCTACATTACTTATCTAAACAAATCCATACTATAGAACAACTCTATCCTGTCTCACTAATTTCCTTTCTAAAAAGCTTTTACTACCCACACCTCTCAATAATATTTTGACCTATATTTATGTCCCCACTCATCATTAAAATAATAGAATATATTACTAAAGATAAACTCCAACCTCTTATATTACCTACTTTATCTAAATTACAAACTGCCAAAAAAGACTTTTCCATTCCCAGGACTTATGTCTTATTGAGAGCTTTAACTGATGGCATTCACAACTGGAGAAGAGTTGCACCTATTGCATTAAAATTAGGTATGGAATCTGCCTATGATTCTGTTCCTATTGTGAAACTCTTAGAAGTGCTTGGTAGTCATGGATTCTCGACTCCATTTATGTATATTTTAGCTAACCTCTTTGTAAATAGAACAATACATATCACCTTAAATGGGACAATGTCATCAGAATTTACTCTACATAATTCAATTCCTCAATGCTCACCATTTAGTGCCCTCCTTTTCATCACATACATTATTCTACTCTTACTTTAACTTGAAGCAGAACTACGGGAATACATACAACACTTTTAAACCATACAATTAAACATATCTCATTTATGAATGAAATAACAGTCTTTTTTCCTTCACAAAAATTTTTGCCTAAACTACATAATATATTGGCAAAATACACAAAAAATTATACTCTAAAATTCAATCCTAAAAAATGGCCTCATGTTCCATACTTACTAGCACTCCAATTAAAACAAAAGTTGATACAGGCCCTCGTAATTTCCTAGCATTATCCTTCCATCAATCACAAAATATAGTGAGAATAAACATACAAAATCAACTAATCATTTCAATACAAAAAATTATAAATTCTCTAACTAAAGCTTATCTCTCAGTACACAGTAAGATATCTTTAATTAACATCTTAATATATCTCAAAATTAATTTTTATTGACCCATCATTAAATTTACTATCTCATTCATCTGGAACCAGAAGACAATTTCTATTATCAATAATAAACTTCAAAAGCACTCAAAATTTAATGGATTATCATTGCATTCAATAAATATATTTTATTATCAAAAAACTTATAATACACTATTTAAAATCTTCACTAACTTTCAGAAATTTCAGGTTTTTATTCTAATATCTCGTACAGACACACCTCCACATATTAACAGTTAGTTCATTAATAACCTAAATCAACACATATTACAATACAAATTACCTGATAATATGTTTATAACAAAAATAATGTACTATGATACATATCACATCATTACTAACCTTGATATACTGCAAACACCAGAGAGTAAATTTAAATTATCAAACAAATCTGTAATACAAAAGTTTAAATTTTAGTATTTAGAACATAAATACCTAGACTTCCTAATCAAAATTAACATGGATGCTTTACCAAAAAGTGAATTTCTTTTCAATAAAAGGAAATGTACTAACATTCAACCTACCTGTGCCTTATGTGGTAGGGATGACGAAAAAATGCAACCTTTTTATAACACTGCACTGCCTTACATATATATTTCCACACTCATTCATAATTCTAAACCAACATTTGACTTCTTAATAGAAAACATTCTAAAAGGAATCTTTCCCATTATAAGACTTTCCATCTTCATCATTTTTACTCTCTGGTATTTAAGGTTTCATTTTGTCTTTAAATCAACCTCACAAAAACTCAAATCTTTTTTTGAAAAAAAAATGTTAAAAATGAAAACTAGAGATCACTCTTTGTCCCCGACAGATATAGTCAATACAACACGGACCCTCATAAAATTACCTACATAATCTTAACACGTAAACTAAATCAGCAATTGACTTTTATAATAAAACAATCTCAACCAACAATAGACAGCTTACTCACTATTAATATATACTTAGGGAATTTTTCACATTCCAATTTTGTTTCAATTCTGTCTCTTGTAACTTTTGTTTGCCATTGTTTTTAAAATTACGTAACATTTTTAACATGTAATCAAAATATAGACCAAATAAAAAAACCTTTTAAAACTAGTAGTAGTAGTAGTAGTAGTAATAATAATAATAGGAGTAATAATAATAATAATAATAATAATAATAATAATAATAATAATAATAATAATAATAATAATAATAATAATAATAATAATAATAATAATAATAATAATAATAATAATAATAATAATAACAACAACAACAACAACAACATCTACAGATAGACCTCCTCCAAAAGATTGTTTTTTGGCAATCACCGTCTACCAATGCAGGAGAGAGAGAACAATTCCAGATCAATTGGACCACAAATATAAATATTGGGAAATATATAAATTTATACATCAAAATAATTATAATGAGATCCCATCAATACTAGAAATAGAAAACAAACAATACAAAAAATGGCAACTAGAACCTAAGTTCCTAGATTTTTTAATCAAGATTAATTTGAGCACTTTACCTACTAAATATTTTTTACATCATAAAAGAATGTACATGTCAGTTGATCTATTCTGTGGCATTTGCCATATGGCTAAAGGAGACTTTACAGCATATAATTTTCAACAGCAAGGCCTTGGAGCAGACTAGATGCATTTTGCAAGGAAAATACAGAAAAAAAAATACTACAATAATGCAAATCATGTCAAATTACAAAGGTAGATACCAGCCATAAGGGCCTCAACATTTGTCTTATATGCACTTTTGTGCACTAGGTGTGTGTTCTTATTGGGTAATAACCCCAGAAGGCATCCAGCTACATTTGAAAATAAGTTGAATAAAATTCAAGTTAGAGACAAGCAGTTCACCAGCCAGATAATTATACAGCTACTTGGTCCCTGCTCAGACAGACAGCAAAGCTGTAAAGAACAAAAATTAAAGAAAGCATGGTCCAGATTATGCTCCTATTGGACAATAATGTGATTAATTAACATTGCTAAAGTGGATAGAATCATGTAAAATCACCCATATAGATATGTACTTTTTAAAAAATGAATATTGTAGCACTTGAAATTGAACTGACAATAATAAGATTCAACATGTATCTTGCTATGGCATTGTAATACTATGTAACTATTGGATCAATAAAGTTTACTATTGTGGAAACTTAATAATAATAATAATAATAATAATAATAATAATAAACAACAATAAAAATAATAATAATAATAATAATAATAATAATAATAATAATAATAATAATAATAATAATAATAATAATAATAATAATAGTAATAGTAGTAGTAGTAGTAGTAGTAGTAGTAGTAGATTGTTGATTTTCATCATTGTACTATTATTATTATTATTATTATTATTAGTAGTAGTAGTAGTAGTAGTAGTAGTAGTAGTGGTAGTGGTAATAGTATTGTTATTAATATTATTATTATTATTATTATTATTATTATTATTATTATTATTATTATTATTATTATTATTATTATTATTACAATTACTCCATAAGTTTAAAAAATGGTCCCTGAAACCAAAGTATTTTAATTTTTTGCTGAGACTAAACCTACATGCACTGCCCATGACATATTTTTTGAGATACTGGAGACTATACACTAACATAGATTTTTTTATCTCCTGTGTCACAGGGCTGAAGAAACACAACAACATCTATTCTATCTTTGTCAAGCACTAGACAAAATTCACTTTATTATGATAGGAGCATATAGACAATCTAACATAACCCTTCAAACAATCTTTAATTCATATTGCAAAGGCTCTACTCCACCAGTCAATGCAGCCACTTTTGTGATATATGCATACTGGTGCACTAGATGCACATTCATCTTAGAAAACAACACAAGGTGATATCTATCAACTTTCAATATCAAACTGGCAATACTACAAGCCAGAGACAATAAAATTGCACAACCAGACATCTATGCAGCAACCTGGTCACTGATAACACAACAATCAAACATCTAAGGTGGCTCCCAATAACCAATAATCTATGCCTTCAACCAATATTTGATTTAAAAAAATGTGAAATGTATCTACTAATGAAAATACAGAGAATGTTGTCTTTGATTGCATACTATTAATATAGAGAACAGTAACAACAAAATCAGAACCCAAACTGTGGAAAGGAAACTAAACCCAGCACTGCAATAGACATACAAGTTGAAGTTTGCAAATTGAACTATGATAACCTAAGACTTTTGAGAACTCTGATTACAACAAGCAACACTTTCAAATGTAACATATACATATGCGTTTGCACCCCACCTTAACATTGCTTAAATATATTTCCCTCCTAATTTTTTTTTTGTTCATCACAGATACAAACTCAAACTTGGTTTACTCACTAGCAATGTAAATATATGTATACAGAGTGTCTTATAGCAAATGTAACCCTATGGTCATCTTTTCTTTGAAACATAATAATAATAATAATAATAATAATAATAATAATAATAATAATAATAATAATAATAATAATAATAATAATAATAATAATAATAATAATAATAATAATAATAATAATAATAATAATAATAATAATAATAATAATAATAATAATAATAATAATAATAATAAATAAAATAAATAAAATAATTAAAGTAAATGTAAGCTTTGTTTATATGTCATTGCAAAAATATAAAATAAATACAATAATTGTCACAATTAATTCAACACTGTGATCTACAGCTAATCCAACAATTTTGATGGGAGACTGCAATGTAACATATGATAAATTTGTAAATAAGTGGATACATAAATTATCAGTTCCATTGATGAGTGCAAGGGGTTTTTTACGTGACGATGTTGTTTCATTTCATAATGGCTGATTTTCAACATTAATTGATCTTTGTTTCTACTCTCAAGTGTTTCATTATCTAATAAGCATGAAGTTAATCCCACCAACAATTTCTGATCAGTCAGCTCAGTTCATATCAAAATTGACCTCAGTAATATACAAGTCTCTAGAATGCCACTAACTAGAACAATATGAATGTTGATTCCAGCCTTAACAGCCAAATTTATTTTTTCAGAGACTTATATTATGTGAAATAAGATTCCATCATTGACCTTTAACACAATACAGCAATATTTAGTTTATATTAATGTCTTGTCATTTAACATTAATCATAGAGTGAAAATCAGCCACATCATTCAGGGTTGTTGAAGCTTGCAGAACAAATTCATAAATGTATACTCCTACTCACAACTCACATAAACATGTACCTATATTACCAAATGCTTATAACAAAGCATGTGAAACACTGAAGAGCTATTTAAAAAATAAAAAGAAGAATATGCCTATTGCATCAACACATGTGGACTTGGTCATACATTAGACGGCCATTAGGGAGGGGAACTAAAATCAAAGTGTCATTAACAATTAAAATCAACAATAAAGCATTTACTGGAAACAATATGATCATACCAATTCTTAACTATTTTAAACATAAGCTGGGACAAGAGAAATTGATACAGATACAATACCGGCCAAATATATTAGAAATGGCAGAGATTGAATCACCATATGCAATAGATGATTTTATAATGTAAATGAATGAAATGCCCATCAACTGTCACCCAGCAAGCTCTGGAATCCCACTGTTCATATTAATACACCTTGAGAATCTGACTAGCAAACACCTGTGCCAGCTGGAAAATTATTTATCACAGGGAATAATAACAATGGAGGGAGTTAATACGATTGTGTTTGTTGGTGCTGTTTAATAAAAAAAAACCCATCCATTTGTTATCATTGATAAGACCAATATCAATGGGTCCATTGCCCATAAAGATTTTAGAGAAAGTACTTAGAAATAAAATAAAACTATTTATTTTGACAATGATTTCTCCAGCTCAATTTGCAAAAAAAACATTCATCTACCACACAAGCTGCTATGTTATTTAAGGCTATTTTGACATCGGTTAGAGAGAAAAAAGATATGGCATTATTGTTGGACAGCTGGATATTGCTTCAGCTTTTGACAATGTTGATATATCTATACTATTGAGATTATTGAATAACACTGAAATGCCAAAATCACACTTATATGTTATAGCAAAGTTACTCTTAAATTGTGAGCTTCACATTAACCTAATTGGCAGAAATTTGCCAGCTTTCATACTAACTAAATCACTTTCACAAGGGATACCCCACTTAATGCCATCTTATTCATTTTATTTATAAAGCCCGTTTTTGTTCGACTACAATAGGCATTTGAGGGAATGGAGATCCTGGGTACAGATCAAAAATTGACCTGCATTGAATACATGGATGATATTACAGTTTTCCTGACATCAAAAAAGCAGATACCAAAATTACAGAAGATTTTAGAATAATACTCAAAGAAATTTAAACTAGGTTTCAATCCAAAAATAACAGCAGCATGCACCATATTCAAAGGAAGGCCATGTACCTCTATTTTCCAGGCAAAGCCAGGCTCATTCCTTGCATTTTCATTCCATCTGGAGACTACTGTCATGAGATGCCATTTGCAGAAAAAAATGAAACATGAAATTCAGAAAATAGAAGACTCTCTAGCCAATACTTATATGTCAGTATATTTTAAGATTCAATTAATTAACAGTTTGACAATGAGTAAGATAGTTTACTTTATGCCAGTGATTGCTTTCTCAAAGGTTTTTATCTCTAAAATTAAGACCATTTCTAGTCAGCTACTTTGGTCAAGTAAAGTCGTGGCAATATCAATGGCAAAACTATGTCAACCACTGAATAAAAATGTTTTGGGTTTACATGACATTGGTATTTTTGGCAAACAGAGAATGAGAAACAATATAATTGTTATTGTTAAACAATTTCCAAAAATTAAGCAGCTCATAGAAGTCATTCCAACTGATAAACCACCACCAAAAATATCATATTTTGAACAATTAATATATCATTGTAAACCAGAATCAAAAATCCCAGAGCAATTTATTAATAAGTATAAATACTGTGAAATTTATGAACTAATAAATGAAGATAATAACACAATTGCTTTGGAAACAATACTGGGAATTAATAATAAACAACTGGTTAAAAGGTATAAACAATGGGCCTTAGAAGCAAAGATTTTCAATTTTCTGATAAAACATAACATATCTGCATTACCTACCACATATTTTCTTTGCCATAGAAGATTGTATACATCAATTGATCCCTTTTGTGGTTTATGCCATTGAGCTGAGGAAATCCTATCTCATCTGATATATTACTGTGAGGGACTTAGGTAGATAAATCTGATAATTAGCAATTACAAGAAGTCTAATGTAACAAAGCATCAATTAATTTCTGCATTTAGACAGGGATTAACACCAAGTGTTTGGGCAGCAACCTTTGTGCTAGATGCATACTGGTGTAACTAGATGCACCTTCCTAATAGGTAACAATTCTATGATGCATCCAGCTACTTTTTCAAATAAACTTGCAATGATACAGAAAAGGGATAAGACACTTGCCTGACCTGACATTTATGCAGAAACATGGTCATTACTGGTCATGTTATAGTGACAAAAGTGATAAAACACTTAGGATCCATCATAGTGTGTGTGTTTTAGGACACATTTAAAAGAAACATAGGACCAAAACTAGGGAGGTAGATCTAATAAGATCTTTGTAACACCAGATTGAACATTGTAAGTTGGGAAAATTAAACATTATAAAAAACTTAGAAGGATATGCATGTCAAATTAGCAACAAGGACCGTTTGGCAACAATTTTTCCCCTTTATATTATTAGTGATTGATTTGCTAATAGGGTTCAAATGATAAATTATATTTGACCCATTTGGGACATAAAATAAAATGAAAATTGTATTATAACATTTGGACTGTTGACCTAGGCAGAATGGACAGTCCAGGATATTATATATAGACAAGAACTATGTTTTAAGCTCATGTAAATTCAGAAAGAACTCTGTCAAAAATGGCAATGTAAATGTTAAAATTTGTAATCAACTTGTAACAGTTAATTTACTATGTAACCACTAATGTTGTATTTTTTGAGACAATAAAGGCCTTTTGAAACATAATAATAATAATAATAATAATAATAATAATAATAATAATAATAATAATAATAATAATAATAATAATAATAATAATAATAATAATAATAATAATAATAATAATAATAATAGTAGTAGTAGTAGTAGTAGTAGTAGTATTAATAATAATAATAATAATAATAATAGTAGTAGTAGTAGTAGTAGTAATAATAATAATAATAATAATAATAATAATAATAATAATAATAATAATAATAATAATAATAATAACAACAACAACAACAACAACAAAAACAATAATAATAATAATAATAATAACAACAACAACAACAACAATAATAATAATAATAATAATAATAATAATAATAATAATAATAATAATAATAATAATAATAATAATAATAATAATAATAATAATAATAATAATAATAATAATAATAATAATAATAATAATAATAATAATAATAATAATAATAATAATAAGTATGAACAGTTCTTAATTCTAGTTATATCTATTACAATATTCATGAGTTGTCAGAGAAATTGGCCAATATGTTATCTAGTAAAAAAAAAGATTTATTTAATGACGTTGAGGTGTATCATTATTTATTTTATATAATTTCACTTTTTTTCGAATCCGTGATTTTAATAGAATAAGTAAAATATTTGTAACTCCATTTATATTTTTCAATGATGTGCATACAACAATAAATTTAACCAAACAATGACAAAACTCAATTTTAGGTATTTGAAGTTAATAATCTTTTTTTTTAAAAAAGCATTTTTTAAAATAAAATAAAAATGTTATTAGCACAATAACTATTTACAATTTATACAGGTAATTAAACAAATGATAAATATGTTACAGTTTTGTATACCAAACCCAGTAAATTTGATATATTCCACTACTAAGACAAAAGACTGCAGGCAATTAACTAGTTATCTTCAACTTAAGGAGATTGACTTGTATCACTGTCATAGACAGAGACTCTAAGACATACGTTTCAAATGAGCAATGTTTGTAACAAAATGATTGATTATCCCAAGAAATAAGCCACCCATAAGAATTAAACTTTTATTCAAGACAAAAATTTATCTAATAATATCATATGGAGTTATTCCAGGACCACCTCAGATTTGGTTCATCGTCTTTATTGGCAAATATCTCAGACTTTGATTGAAATAATTATCTCAATCACTATAGAGTTTTCTCAGCCAGTTGAAATTCTTGTTGTCAAATATCACAGTACATCGTATATACCATATTGTCTTAAGGGTATGCTTAGTCACCATTACTTTGTATTGATTCAGTAGAAGTTTTACATTTATGATTGGCCTGTTGAACACTTTAGCTCTTATCTGCCTAAATGCTGAACATTCTTCGAATAGATACTGAAAAGTCTCATCACCAGATTTTAAAAACAAACATACTGGATATAAATTCATATATAGTCTTTCATTTAGAACTTTAGTTGTTGAAAACAAGCCATTCACAAGTTTGAAAACAAATTTAAAATAGGATTGGGGTGCAAATATAGAATGGAACTTTTTCAACACAGTTTTTTATATATCCGACCATGCACTGCCATGACTTTTAAAATGATTCATTAAGTCTTTATATTTAATACCTTCCAAACTGGACACATTCAGTTCATCCTGGAGATCACTATAAGCAATGAACAGGTCAGCTATAAAATATTTTCCTTTACATCCTATTATATTAAAGGTGCCAGCATGATCAACCTAAGCTCCAAGAAATTGAATTTTAATTAAGTTAATAAATGTAGTTGCCTTGATGTAAGATACATATAACTCTGGATCAATCAAGTCAATACCTCCTTTTTCTTTTGACATCTGCAAGGTTGGTATTGAGATCCATCTTAAAGCTTTACCCCAGACAGATTTCTTTGCAATCTGGTTTATTCTGAATATTGTTTTGCTATGTAGGGTTACCCAAGGTGCATAGTATGCCAAAATACCTGAAACAATGAAATTGAAAATTAATGCTCTGGTAATTTCATATAATTTAAGTGATGAAAAATTCTTTATTTTATCTTCATTTATTGCAAAAAATAATTTATTCAAGTATGTGTTCATTTTAGTCTTGAACATATATAATGGTATGCCCAAGAAAGCAGATGGGAACACTGTAAAGTTAGATTGTATTTTTTACCTGTTGCTAACTGCAAGGCTGCAAACTTCATTGGCTAAATAATTGAGCCAGTTTCCGCCTCAAAATTTTCTAATATATTCATCACAAATTGGATATTATAGCTGTTTTGATATATTATAATAATATCATCAACGAGTGCTGTAACAGCTACCTACATTTCCAAGTGTGGAAGACAAAGGCCGGAAATGAGATTTTCAAACTTACGAACAAGAGTGTCTATATAAACTGCAAACAGAAGAACCTCCAGGACTGAACCCTATAAAAATCAGTTCTTCTCATAAAGTTTTTAAGAGAGATTCTACTATTTTAATATAGTTTTCAACTGCATTCATCAACCATATGTGTTCTGGGATTAAAAGATGAAGGGAGTGAATCAAATATGGCAATTGACCAGATCAAAGCTGCTCTAAATCTATTTGGATATCATAATACTGTGTTAAGTTTAAATCCCTTGCATATTTAATAGCCTCATGAATTTTTAAAGCAACATTTACTGCACATCTGCCCTTAATGGCATGGTGAGCAGAAGATATTTTAGTATTGATAAGGTGATGTAATTTTTTCAAGAGAATTCTAGCCATAATCTTTGAATCAATATCTTCTAAAGAAATATGACTCAGTTCATCAATTGTTGGACTTTGAACTAATTTGTCTTTTTTGTGGCTAAATATTACTCTGTTGCTAATAAAGGAGACTCAATTCTCTCATAACACAACTGATTAAAAAATATCCACATTGAACATCTGAGAGCATAGTCAAGTTGTTTATAAACAGAGGCTGGGATTGTGTCATTCACCATTATTGCTTGTACCTTGAGGATATTAATTTCATCGCGAATACTCCTGGTTTGAAATATATTCTTTCTATTCCCTTATTTATGATACTACTGTATTGATCAATGTCACCTGTACTTACACCAAATTTCATTTTTAAATTTTCAAATATGTAATTATCAACATAGATTCCAGAGGCAATGCTATCATAATCTTTGGTGATGCTGACAATACCCCTAGAGTGGGGGATATATAATTTAGCATAGTTTATAATGGATTTTGATAATTTACTCAAATTAGGAAATAATTTCCTGAGACATATTGTATGATAGTCTTGATGCATATGTTGATATAAGATGTTGTATTCACCTTGTAAACTATTTATCAATTGATGATTAGGTCTGAGGTAGATAAAATTGCATAAGACTTTCTGAATTTTAGAGATTCTATTTTTTATTTGATTCATTGATAAAATATTCTGCACAATCTTATAACATATTCTAGAGATATTTTTTTTTAATTTTAAACCAATAAATACAGGATGGTAGACCTGAACATTTTGTATAATAATTAGATAGTCCAGGTAACATATAATTGGTCAATTGAGAGCAAAACACCATCTCTAAATTTTCTCCTAATAAAAAATCACTATTGATTTTTGATTTGATAATACATATAAAGAACTGACTTTATACAGAGGTGATATGAAAAACCAACCAGAGATGTATGAATAGTTGAATATGTATCCAACACAAAGTAAAGATCTATAAGATATGAGAATCTGATATTAAAGAAAGTATATGCATTATCTGTATATTTTTCATGCAATACATACAGTGAAATTACTTTCATTTTATTTTGTAATGCAATAGGAAGGGATTATAATGTACAATTAATGTTACCACCCAGAATTATAATCCCTGGCTTTTGTAAGAACCTATTTTAAACATTATGGATTATATTTATAATATCAATGCCTGTATCTACAGAGTATACAGCAATGAGATAGTGAAGGACTGCCTGATAAACAAAAGACAACACAATATAGTTTGTTTGTAAAGACAATAACTTATTTTTTTCCATCTCTGAATGCATATATATTAAATCAGCTGTGCCTTGAGTTGGCCTATCATTAGGTTTAAAAATAAAATAGTATGTTGAGATAATTTATCAATAATATAACCAAGTGTAGAATGGTTAATTTTAGTCTCAGTTAAAATTACTATTTCATATTTTTCTTTACATAAATAGTCAACATTTTATCAACTTTACCTGGGCTATTTAATCCTCTAATATTAATAAGTAGTATACTGAGGGATTTTTTCATAAGTATTGGAATAATTTGACACTTTACTCACTTATAATTTTATTCATCATTTCATTTGTATCATCGTGATAACCAATTTTGATATTAATCTCAGAATTACTACCCAACAGATCTAGCATCTTAGGGTTATTTCTCTATAATATTGGTATTTCTGTCAACTTCTTTTATATTAATTCCAGAATCAGTTTTGTTATAAACACATTCAGTAACATTATCACTATTGACTTATATTCCTTCACCAAAATTTATCTCAGACTTTATATTGTCATTAATACACCAACATCACAGGGGCAAACCGATTCATCAACTTCGTGAGCAACCCTATTTACATAAGTTGATAATTCATCAGGCTCAGAAGCTTGGCTGGGACTCACATCAATCTCATCAACATCACAAAAATCATTATCAGTATTTTAACATTATTACTTCCACACAAATGATTGCTTCTATCAAACTTATTACATTTTACACAATTTCCAGTCACACACATAGCAGCTATATGACCAACTCAGTTACATTTAAAGCACAGGGGTGTTCTTCCTTTCAATATAATAGATATTGGCATTTGGTCTTTGAACAACCTATGATGTACATGATCTTTCACAATACCTTTTTTAGCTTAAGGACAACTTTCCATGAGTTTTTCATTACTTTTGCATAATTGGCTAATTGGGTGTTAAAGAATTCTGAATTAAAGTTAGGGTATGAGTGTAAACCCCTACCAAATACTAAATGGTTAAGATCTTTTGATACATAATATATATTATGTCCCTGCACCTGGTTTATTAGATGCTCCACTAGATCTTTCTGTTCCTTATTAAAATATTTGATAGAAATAAAACGTTTTGCTGTGAAGAATGCAGTGTGTTTAATTGAATGAATTAATCCATTATTACTCAACAAGACTAGATACACATTTAAGTCAACCTTGTCTAAGAAGTGCTCTCCGTTTCTGTCATTTGTTTAAATTATCAAACTAAAAATGGAAGTATTAGGGGACATGCAGTTAATATTTTTTTTTCCAGTACGAGTTTAACTTTATGAAAGTTTTTGCGTATGGACGTGCAACAGTTGAGCATGCGATAATTTATCATTCAGTTCGGAAAATTGCGTCAGTTTGTTAATATATTTGGCTGATTTATTTGCTTCAATTTTATCATCTAATAACTTTGTGTTATTGATGGCATCATCTAGGTTGTTAGATTGATTTTGATTAATCTTAGTTTGAAAATGCTTGTTGTGGCTATCGGTTCATTTTTTGTGCCTACAGAGGACATTCCAGTCAGCGCCTTGACAAGCTTTGAAGTTATCATTTAAGTCAACTCTGAGGGACCAGCACTGTCAATAGTGGATGAGGTAGCCTATCTTGCTTTTTTAGGATTTATTTTCATATCCACACCATTTTGGGAAGTATTGCATTCAGAGGTGCTAATTAATTCAGGGTTACTAGTTACTTTTCTTAATTTTAGCTTAATATTGTTATCATTAATAAAAGGCTGCTGGATGTTTGAACCTTCATTTTATGTCATACTAACACTGTTTTTTTTTTTGTTCAGGTGAGTAGAGACAGATTGATCCTCCTCATCATTAAAATTATATTTTAACCCACTCACTTATCTTCAAGGGCCTTTTTGCTTTTTTTTTTCCTATTGGAAAATTGTGCAGACACGGATGTGATATAAATTTTTCACAACGCCAGAAACTTCACAACAAAGTGTAACGTTAAGCATGCACTCTAAAAAAAAAAAAAAAAAAATTTTTTTTTTAAAAAATAACTTAGATAGCCTGCAAATAACTCCATGCATATCAAACATCTTTGAATTATTAAAGTAAACTATCCTAAATAAACACATATATTGTTAAGTTTTCTTTATTCACATCCTGATAAAGTATTTTAAAGCATTTATATTTGGAGAGAATAAAGAGTACAAAATTATTTATGTTTCTTTAGATTATGCTGATATTTAATTTAATAGCACTGATTCAGAGAGAGAGAGAACAAATATATTTTAATAGCATTTCCTCCTGTGCTGGAAATAGTCAGTTATCTTCCTATAACTTTCTAATTATTTTTTTCCTTTTTTTAAAAAAACGGTAAACATGGTATTCATAATAAGTTAACAAGAAATATAATTCGTTTGACGAGTTTATATTAGCAAAAAAGATCAGCATAGGGATACATTTATAATTTTCTTAAAAATTGTATTATAAACTCTTTGTTTAATTTTAAATTTTCTTCTTTTAAAATAATAATGTCTTTGGCTGGTTAACAAATCATTGTTGGTTTTGAAATCAAATATTTTTTTTTTACTTTATACTTTGACTAAAATTAAAAATAATTATTAAAAAAATAATATTATTCTGGTATAACACAGATGTCTTTTCGAGCAGCAATAAGGCAGATGGTAAACTGCATACACACCAGAGCAAGCACCAAGAAAGCAAATGAGAAAAATAGAAAAAAACATAATTAGAATCAGAATCAGAAAAAAAAAAATGATGATGGGCTGATGTTTTATAGCCATTTCCCCAATCAATCGAAACTTAGTTACTGCGTATGAAAAGTGACATCTGGAGTTAAAATCCTTAACTAACTTTAGTTATTAATTAAGAATCATTAGGCCATTTTCTGCTATATTATTTTGAAATAATCACATGCTTTCTATGATCTAGAGTTGGAAAAAGATTATTACTTAAGTTATTAATTACCAAACTTGAACATTAAATAAGACTAATTTAAATAATTAAGCATCACATGATCACATTTCCTATACTAGCACATTAATTGTTGATAAACAGAGCAAAACTCTCCATACAGTATTGCCACCTGTGCTAAACAGAGTAATCAATGGATGCCAGAAGACTTGTGCATAAAATCCCTATCTAATGCCTACTCATCCAATATCCTCAGACTAGTTTCTGGCTTGTGGCCTTCGTCAGTGAGGAGCTTTGGATCTGAGAGCACTGCATCTAGATCTTAGGATCCAATGCAACCCTCTAGCAACCACCTTTTATCTCTACTTAACTACAAAACTATGAGAATGAAATTGAAAGCACAAAAAAATTTTCAATCTAAGCTCAATAGCTTATATAGTCATATGGGTCTGAACTCAGATCAGCACCCACACATTTTGATGTCTTTGGCTCTTTTACAACCATAGCCACCACTATCCTATTAGGCAGGATTGGTGTTAATCCATTAAGCAGCACATGATCACATTTCCTATACTAGCACATTAATTGTTGATAAACAGAGCAAAACTCTCCATACAGTACTGCCACCTGTGCTAAACAGAGTAATCAATGGATGCCAGAAGGCTTGTGCATAAAATCCCTATCTAATACCTACTCATCCAATATCCTCAGACTAGTTTCTGGCTTGTGGCCTTTGTCAGTGAGGAGCTTTGGATTTGAGAGCACTGCATCTAGATCTTAGGATCCAATGCAACCCTCTAGCAAACAACTTTTATCTCTACTTAACTACAAAACTATGAGAATAAAATTGAAAACACAAAAAATATTTCCAATCTACAGGCAGGATTAGTGTTAAACCATTATGCATCACATGATTACATTTCCTATACTAGCACATTAATTGTTGATAAACAGAGCAAAACTCTCCATACAGTATTGCCACCTGTGCTAAACAGAGTAATCAATGGATGCCAGAAGGCTTGTGCATAATATTGGATGAGTAGGCATTAGATAGGGATTTTATGCACAAGCCTTCTGGCATCTATTGATTACTCTGTTTAGCACAGGTAGCATTACTGTATGGAGAGTTTTGCTCTGTTTATCAACAATTAATGTGCTAGTATAGGAAATGTGATCATGCGATGCATAATGGTTTAACACCAATCCTGCCTAATAGGATAGTGGTGGCTATGGTTGTAAAAGAGCCAAAGACACCAACATGTATGGGTGCTGAACTGAGTTCAGACCCATATGACTATATAAGCTATTGGGCTTAGATTGAAAATATTTTTTGTGTTTTCAATTTCATTCTCATAGTTTTGTAGTTGAGATAAAAGATGGTTGCTAGAGAGTTGCATTGGATCCTAAGATCTAGATGCAGTGCTCTCAGATCCAAAGCTCTTCACTGACGAAGGCCACAAGCCAGAAACTAGTCTGAAGATATTGAATGAGTAGGCATTAGATAGGGATTTTATGCACAAGCCTTTTGGCATCCATTGATTACTCTGTTTAGCACAGGTGGCAATACTGTATGGAGAGTTTTGCTCAATAATTTAAATAATAATTAAATTCTTAAATAAAAATAACTATCTTCTTCCACTCTTTTACGAAAAGCTTTTAAAAATAATAAATATTGGCCCTTTATTTTGTATTTTTATAAATAATATTTTACTATTGAAATCTTAACTTTTAAAATTGAATAAATTGATAATTAAGATGGAGTAAAAGTTAAATACACATGCACTATCACCTAAGCACACACAGACAGGAAGTTAATTAATTCTTTAGTTTCGAGTGTTTTATGAACAAATTTGAGGCTAATTTTAAATAACTGAATTAAAACTTATTATTTAACAACATAAACTAAATTTATCTAAAGTGAACTATATTAATAACCTTATTAATTTACATAACTATTCTTAACAACATTATTGATTAAAATACCTATTTTTAACAGCTAATTAAAATTAACTGCTTGTGCTCCATGAGCGCTATGGGAGCTCTTTGAGTGCTTGTTGCATGATATGTTGTTTCTTTCTTTACTGACATAAAAGTATAAGGATGATGTCACCAATATATGTGCATTTAAAACTTCAATGACGTAGCTTTCACAAAATGTTTATCTCAAAAAAATCGGTTGAAATTTGGATTTTTGGCAATAGTTTTAATCAACAACAGAATTTCTTTTTCTTTTTTGATAACTTTTGTAATTACTATGAAGTGATAAAAGAAAAAAAAAGCTTTACTGAATGCAAGTTAACATTTTCCATGTGTTATTCACAAACAAGGCCTACAATAGAGCTTTAACGTAATGACTCATAAGTAAAATTGTAATTTTTTAAATATTTGATTTTTTTTTAAATTTTTTGAAATTTTTTTTTTATTAATTTTAGTATGTAATTAGTGTGTATTAGTTTGTTCTTATATATTTATTTATGGTCATATAGAATTCATATCTATCATAATTTTCTAAAGTTCTACCTACATTAATCCATTTATTTTTATAAAAATAATGATTTTTAAAAAGTATAATAATTTATTATTTATAATTATGTTTATATAATATGTTTGGGTTTACAAGTAATGAGTTATAAAACTAATAATAAAATGTATACAAAGATCACATATGCAAGAATATAATCAAATTCTGATTCTTGTTTATGTTTTTGTTTATTCTTGTTCATGCTTTGGAGTCACTCTGTTTTTGCCATATGTTTCGTAACATTATTTTCAAGTCGATAGCTAACAAATAGACTATATGCAAATAAATTATATCTATATGATACAATAAATATAATAAGATAGTATCATGTCTGTGCATAAAGAATATAAACATCACTTGTTTGCATAAAGAATATAAGCATCACTGGTGTCCATAAAAATATAAACATCACTGATGTACACAAAAAAATATAAAATGAAGTGATGAAACTCATTTATTGAGTGATATAGACAGTAGCCTACTATTTCTATTTTAGATAGACAAGAAGCCAATTTCTATGATGATTTATTATGTACCTTTTATTAGGATGAATCTTTTTCTTTATAGATGCCTTTGACATTTAGAACATTTGGGGTACAAGTTAAATATGAAGAAGTCATATTCGACTTTTTTTGGAGATGGTGAAGTTGTGGATTATCTCATGTAATACATGTTATACATGTTTAGAAAGATAATTTTATGAGGAATACAAAGAATTTATCTCTGAAGATGTAATTTTAATTTTAGTTAATGTTAATTTCCAAATAATGAGCAAACAATAAATAATATTTTTTTCGGATGTGGAAACTTCTTTTTTCCTTATTTTTTATATAGTTAACACTATTTATTTTATGCATATTCTTTTCCTTAATTTTTCTAATCTCTAGCAATGTAATTGTTTTTTCTCTAACATAATGAAAACTGAAGTTATTGTGAAATTGTGTCTCAGCCAGTATTTTAATAAATTCAATATGGCAGCTTAGTCCCATAAAATAATATATTATTATCTAATTTATCAAGCTTTTATTCTAAACGAAAATATTTATTTTATTAAATCACTTTATTAACTGAGTCTTAGTTTGAAGTATTAAATAACTCAATATTATTTACTTCTACAATTTTTAAAACAATTCAGCCCTATTTTAATTCCATACAAGTGTATGTCTATATAATTATAGAAGCTATTTTAATGCAATATTTTAAAGAAATAAATACCATTAATGGATTATACAAATAAAAAACATAATGCTAGCACATATTTCATATCCAGATTGAGAAAATAACCTGCACATAATGAAATTCTGGTCTGTGATTGTAAATTATTTATTGTTTACTAATACTTTAAACATTAACAAAAGTAATAAACTACTTTATAATAACCTGTTCAAAACAAATTTTATTAATAGAAGACTTATAAGAAAAGTTTATAAGTTAACAAAGAAGATTAGCTCAGGCATGTACCAGAAAGACTAAATGCAATGCTCTGGCAGATCTACTGATATTCTAATAATGACTAATTCTCCCACTAAACGATTGTGGAAAACTACTTTAAAATCAATAATTAAAGGTCTCAATAGGAGACAAGTAAAACAATGTCTGCCCCAGCATTTAAAGAAAATAGATTACAAATAATTATAATAAGGAAATAAATTTAGGAAACAAGTTCTGAATAGACACTGATAAATTTAAAACACACATAAATACAAAAATCTATCAGAGAGTGCACATGAGTATGAAAATATTAAAGCTTTAAATACTTTAGCAGTGAAAGTCTCTCTCACCTGTAATTTAAAAGGAGATAAATATTATCTTCTTGCTGGTGAATTATAAAATTAAAAAAAAAAAACCAGCAACTCTAGTTTCCTGATACAGAGATATGAAAACAATTATGGTCTTGAAGAAAATTAACGAAACCAGCATGGACGATCTATCAATAGCCTTCTAACTACTGACATTATAATATACAGGACTAATGTATGTAATACTACATTTAAAGAAAATGCAGTGGATTTCACATACAAGACTGCAAAATACTTGATTATGATCTTACATAATTTAGAAGAAATCTCTAATTTCACAAAACAAAAACAAAAAAGCTGATAAAACACCAGCTGAGATTTATGGTTTGCATTGAGCGCAAACTAAATGTTTAAAATTAGTTATGGAATAATAAAATAATTACAGATAAGCATTTAAAATATACATGATTGCTAAAGAATTTATAAAAAGTTAGGCATAAAAATATAAAACTCACTCGCCACTATCTAATAACAAAAGATGAAAGCAAATTTGGAATCTGCCAAGATTCCAAGACACACTGCAAAATATAAGAACTCACAACAAATAATAAATATAAGGTTACATATTGCTTAGGAATACATATTTTTAATTATATTAAGTGGAGATTTAATTAAAATAAATTTACTCTAGGAAAAAAAAATACTTTACGGAAATGTACTGTTCAAGTGGAGTGTGCACTATTATTTTAGTTCATTTTCCGGTCCTTTGACAACAGCATGGTAGAGGTATAGAAAGGTTGTGGCTTCTTCTAGAGGTTTATGGCATTACTGGAGCAGATTTGTAAGTTAGGAATCCATCCTTTGTTAAGTTAGTATGCCATTCTTATGATGACAACACATACAGTATTAGACATCAGTGATTTTTTTTTGAAGAAATGAAATGTCTGAACTGCTATCGAAACTCTGGATCTCAACAGGCTGCGATCAAAGTATGTAAAATAAGTCTGATTTTCACTAGGGAAACAGCTTGTTTAGTCAAAAATAATTAAAAATTAACTCTCCAAATTAGAGATGCTATTTATATGTCCTACATTTCTCATGAAACATTTTCCTGTTGTTCAATTCTATGCCTGAAGCAGGGCAATTATTTATCTTCAGATCAACCTAATCTAAGAATTCTACCCAGGAATTATTAAAAAACAACAAGACAATTAAATATCCACTTTTGGAATGAACTTGAAAATAATTAATATAAAAGCAACAGGAATGTTATTAGCTAGCTTGCCAGTTTTTAATCAGATTGATTGATTAAAAACAGGCAGTGAAAAATAAACTATTTTAAAATAAATCGATAAACATTAAAATGATCAGTTTTACATATAAACCCATGTGTATTTTGATACATGTACTCTTTTTAAATAATAATAAAAATTTAGACATTAAATGTTCAATGAAAAATTAAAAGGCCAATAACATTTCTTTTTAAAATATTTTGTTGATAATAAAATATAAAGGTAAAAACCTCAAGTTAACTTAATAACTATTGTAATTATCTACAAACTAAAAGTGTAAGACTTATTAATTTATCTAATTTTAAATACACATACTATGGCAATTATAACGTTATATGATAAATACAATTCATTCGTTATAATTAATATATTAGTTATCATTTTGTTTTGTTATTCAGAATAAATGATTAACATTCTGGTGTAAGTGATTTATTCCATCATATGTTAACAGCATCAAGAATATACTTCAAAGTAAAGGATATTATTTATAACATATCAATATTATAAGATATACTGGAAAGAGGAAAGCCCACTTTTAATTATAGATCACTATTTGAATGAAGATACAAGTTTATATTATGTTATTAAATAATCCAAAACAAAGCAAAACTCTCCATATAGTAGTGCCATCTTGTGCTAACAAGAGCAATCAATGGATGCCAGAAGGCTTGTGCATAAAATCCCTATCTAGTGCCTACTCATCCAATATCCCCAGACCAAGGCTCCTCACTGATGAAGGCCACAAGCCAGAAACTAGTCTGGGGATATTGGATGAGTAGGCACTAGATAGGGATGTTATGCACAAGCCTTCTGGCATCCATTGATTGCTCTTGTTAGCACAAGATGGCACTACTATATGGAGAGTTTTGCTTTGTTTTGGATTGTTTAATAACAATTATTGTGCTAGTATGAGATAGTGATCATGTGATGTTTAGTGGTTTATATTGTGTTATAATATCCAATTTTCATTTAAATAATATCACCTATCATAATAGCAATAGTTTAATATATAATAGAGATTTGAGAACATATGATGATCATATTTATGTTATATTACATTTTACATAATTTATATTATCATAAATAAATTTATGAATACAGTTTGTTATTTATATGATTTAATTAAACAAAGGTTATTATAATTACATTGGTGATTATTTATCTATTTCATAATTCATCATTTTACAACATAACATACAAACATATAATTGATATACAAGCAGGATATAATCATACCCCTGAACTGCAACTCATGAATATTCTTTCCTGAGTTTGAATTCCATATAATAACAAGAACAGATTAGAGACTACATGAAATAGGATTATAAAATGTATATCCTACCATTTTAGTATAATAATTTGTTTAATTATATAGAAGAAATAGATTTATATTACTCCATTGCATATAATATTTGATGATTAAGATATTTTTGATTATCTATACATCCCTGTGCAATGTGTCATAAATTCTTGCTCCATTACACATATTATCTTAAACTAACAGATTATCAGATGAGGTTAAAATACCATTTATGATGTCCTTTTATAATATATATTGTAACCATCAACATTAATCAAGCATATATTGTAACCATCAACATTAATCAAGCCTAACACCTTAATGTCAGAGAACTACTATAATTAGACCTACCTTACTATAACCTAATAGACTGAAGGGATGTACTGATGCTTACCACATTGGCACCAAGAACTATAATAGAATTCTTTGTAATCAATGGCTTTAATCATTGGGCAGCCAAGAACTGTACCCATCAATCTTCTAACTGAATGCTCCAATCATGCTGGTGCCAAGAACTTTAACCAAAAGCATATCATGCCATCTATATTATGCACCAAAGACGATAACCGAAATCTGGAGCAAATCCCAACAAATAAAACTAATGATATAACATAAAATTGTTATGATCTAATCAGGTCGCAGCCATGGTGTACCATGAATACCTAACATAGTAGTATGTGAAAATACATTAGACAAATTATAAGTAAGCAATTTTATTATCCTTCAAACCTTAATTTGGGATTTTTCATTGCATGAGACCTTATGGCCGACCATGGACAAGATGGCATAATTTGTGGAACTACTAAAGATTATGAATTTTAAAATTACACATATGATTTTTAATACAAATGCTAGTCTAGGTAAGAGATTTGCAATAATAAATACACATGAAATACCTGGGTTCTTTTCTATAATTTAATAAATATCAATGAGACTCTTGTTATACTGATGAATGACAATTAAAACATTAAGTAAATACATTCAATCATATCATTATCTGGTAAATCTGTTTATAAGTTTATAAAATCAATCAATTTTGTATCATGTACTAGAATCAACAATGCGAAGCTAAAATGATGGAAAAGGTAAATGGGATTTTATTGTACCTTACACATCATAAACTACCAAGGAAAACAAGCATTCAAATGTTTTTCTCAAAATTTTACTAAACTCTTATATCATGCTAACAACAGTATGTACTTCAATGTATGCTCTATTCAAGATATAGGATTTCTGATTTTATGAATGACAAATAGCAATGGCACAGTAAGTTTAATTATAAATCAATATTTATTTACAATATTTATGACTAATAAGTAATTGATGTTTAATGTAATAACTAAATACATAAATAGACAAATAAAATTAATAAATAAATTATAATTTTATTGGCTTCCTTCAATAAGATATCATAGGCACAGTTTTATAAAGCCTAATCATACATTATATTACAATTTGTTATAATTGATGTCTTGAGGAAATTATACTAAAATTCAACATCAAATCATGAAATATCCAATGTGTCAGTTCCAGAACCAATAAACCTATACTGTAGACCTATAATAATGTAATAAATAATTTTATTTGTAGAATTTAGCTATAATGCTAATGCTAAATCAAAACGACAATTTAAACTTCAATTCAGATAAAATATTAATTAACAAACAGTTAACTATTATGAGGTAACTTAGATAGGATGTCCTGCTACACTTTATGACTCAACTTATAAGTTATACTTATAAATGGAAGAAAATGATTTTAGCACCATAATACTAAATACTTTGCCCAAACTTACATTTTTGAAGTAAAATGATATTCTGTGGATGCATTGATGTACACATAGGAATCATAGAACACTGAGTGCTCTGTGGGTTTATACACCACTATAAAGCAACAAATATAGTTACACAATTCCACGGATTCACCACCAGCGCAGGAAAAAGTGTAAAAATACAGAAAGTGGCAAATAATTAATCTGCGAGTTAACCACTAGCACAGATTAATGCCATTTAACATGGTAAGCAATATTAATATTTACTTCATATTTAAAGTGCAAAAATCCTCCTCCTCATTTATTTTGACAATTCGGAAAAAAACACTAGCATTTAAGTAGATGTGTGTTCATACATAAGGAAAAGTGTTTTAATAATAAGGATAATTAATATACCGAATTATCTTGCTTAAAATATAAACATAGTAACAATGTAATATAGGTGACTTGAGTATAAGAATAGAACTCTGGAAAGACTCATAAGACACTTCATGAGAGGTTGACACATATAAATTCATTAGTAATTCTCAAGCTTTTTCGCAAGTGCTATCCATTGAATAAATATTTTATTCAATCCCATTAATTTAATATAGTAAAAATATATCTCATGAACTTCACATATAAGTTCATATAACGATAAAATTAAAATTCATTCATTCTTACTGACAGAAATAAATTAAATTAGACAACATTTTATAATAATAAATTTGATCCGGGAAATCAATGTAAAAATTTCTTGAACAATAAATACACAAAGTAATAATTCTAAATTCTAGCCAATTTCCATAGATGTAATTATATCCATTTGTTTAATTATTGGGAGTACTTTAAATTAATGATCTTACGTGGCTCCATGAATATAAGACAATTACAAAAAAATGACATGTAGAGTTTAAATGAAAATGTTCTTCATAAGTTATTAAATTCTACATTTCTATATAAATTTGTTCCAAGTTTATGATATCCAGGCTAATATTTATTTATCCACGTTTAAATTTATGACTATTAATTAGAGCAAATAATTTAATAATTTAAAATTAACAATAAAATCAGAAAGTAGTTGTAGTTAATTATTTGAAGACTGTTACCATTATTTAAACAGTAAACAAATTAAATAGCAAATATATTACTGGCAGTATACATTTAGATAACACAATCAATGCTTTATCATTTGAATAAGTAGAATCATTAAACCAGAGTTTCAATAAATTTTAACATTTAAATTTGATTTTAACTTCTTTTTTAAAAAATAAAGTTTTCATATCCGAAAAACTTCTGCAATTAAAAATTTATTTAGTGTTGCCAATTTGTATAATAATAAAATATATTCCAAACATACTGTCCTCTTCTGCAATTAATTCTACTTTTAAATTTGAAAGCTCCGACATATTTTTGAATGCAAATATTGAGAAATTATTAGCGATTTGATTCACTTGGTTAGCTGACTTCGACAGATCTTTTAAATCTAGTAATCCATTCTGTTATTAAATACTACCTTTAGGTTTAGATTTGTAGGGAAATTTTTGGTAAATCCGTTTACTTATTAATTATTTTAAAAAAAAAAAAAACTTAACATACTCTGCATACATTTTATTCTTACATCATTTTTTTTTCATCAGACAAGAATGGTATCATAATCGTGCTCTTTTGTATTTTACACTGAAACACAAACGTGATTACTATATTTTTGTCTAATAATTAAAAATTAATTAAATAAATGTTTTTTTTAATTCAATGAAAATAATTTATAAAACTATTTTAAATAAATAAGAATTATTATTATTTTCAATCACATTTTATTAAACTTAATGTGTACTGTCAATTTATTAAAAGTTAAACATATTTTGATATAAATCAGTGAATGGAAAGAAGCAATTTAAATACATTAAAATAATACAGACAATAAGTAAGGAAAAATATTACTTATTCTCTCTAATAAATTATCTTGAATGCAATAATATAATCTGTTCAAAATGGAAAACAAACCAATCAAATCACAAAGAAGAAGACAGAGAAAGTGTTATATCAGTTATATCAATCTTTATATTTTATACTAAAATATAAGTTTACAATATATATTGTAACGATATATAAATATGTCGTTACATTAATTTAAAATAAAAACTTAAAAGTTCGCAAATAAAAGTAAAAAACTAAACGCTAAAATTAAAATGTTTGTTAAACGTATATACATTCGCACAGATGCTAAACTTTAAAAATATTTTTTTCATAAACAAAAAAAAAAGTATTTGAACGTATTTGTTTTAATAAAAAAATACAAGATTGAAATATAAAAATATTTTAATAAAAAAATAACGTAAGTTAAAATAAAAACAGGTATTAATTAATTCCTGTAATCTGTAAATGGAAATGATTGTTTATTAATTATCTAAAAGCTGTGTAATTAAAAAGTCAGATGAAAAAATAGATAAGAAAATAAAAAGAAATTAGCTTGACCAATGGAAGCACTAAGCCTTGGCTCGGACCCTAACGAAAGTGATGGATTAGTGACGTCTTTGTTCAGTCAATCCGTGTGGATTAATATAAAAAGGGAAATACAGTTTTTTCGGACAGTTCCAGCGTTGGGTGTTTGAGAGGTGGTAGGATGCACATATCACACTCTCTATTTAAAAAAGGAAAAATGAAAAGACTGTGATACCTTGAACCAGCTAATGCCATCTCCAGAACATTATCTTCCAATGGAGGCATCGGGGAATTAAAAGCAGAAACCTGGACTCTTCTACCGTAAGCTATATTGACATGAACTCTAAGTTAAAATAATTAAGGACTTTCGTTCAAGTTTATGAACTTCCATCTGACTTTTTTAAGTTTAAAATCAAATTAATAATGTTTAATTTTATATGTTTTCTGATTGATAAAAATCATTTCTTTTTTTTCTTATTGTATAAATTGTTTATTGTTTAAATTTTAAATGATGAAATTTAGGTTGGGTATAGACGTTGCATAGATTCGTTAATGGTTGATAATGTTGTGGTTTTCACATTCGATTAGAATATATGTCAACGATATCACTGCAAGCATCTTACGATGAATGCTAATGGGATTTGTATATTCCCTATGCAAGTGACGTTTATCGATGACTTTGTATTTTGATCGGTTGTGTTGAATTGGGAATGTTTTTGACCGTGGAATCTGTGCAGCTGATCTGTACTCAATGTTTTAAAACAAATTTTATAAAATGCATTTGTGCGAACGTATCTAAATGTTAAATTTAAGTCGGGCGTGAATGGCTATATAGTTTTGTAAAGTTATATTAAGGGAGGGTAATCTTAGGTTATTCATTTCGTAGTTGAATTGGTTCAATGGATTAGATATATTTGTGTAATTGTAGATGTAGTATGAGGTCCGCTATGGGCAGGATTATAGATATACGCCACACACCCTCTGTTTGCCTATGGATGGGTTTGTAAGTCGGCAGAAGACCGCAGTCCATTCCTATGGAGTTTTTTTTTATTGTTCTACTTGCCAACAGATGTCACATTCCTGTTGGTGGAGAGTCAATGTCTTCTCTATTTCTACTTATTGTTCAGATGTACATTCCTGACAGTATAGTATTTTGTGTTGTTGTATCATGCTACATTGAATACATGAATGTATCAGATGGATTGGCGCCAGTTGATTGTGAAATTTGTTGCCTAAGGTTAAATCAGGGAAGAATATTTTCTTTTCAAATGCAGACCTATGTAGTCTATTCATACTCGACCCTCTAAATAAATAGTAAACTCATTATTTGCAATCTACTTAAATTTAGAATTAAAGATCAATATAAAAATATAAACATTAAATTTATTCCTCAAAATTTAAATATTATTTTATATGTGCGTAAATAAATATTTTTATGTGTTAATTTCTGGCAGTGGCTTTTATTTTTTTATATTTAAGATATAAAATTTATATTTTGTTATCTCTGCTACTCCACTGAGCTAGTGACTTGGGCTAACGATCGGAATATTTAAATAAAGTGGAATCTTAACAGCGCGTATCTGCCTACTCTATAAATTTTTCTAGGCTCAAATGCCTAGATGGCGCCCTGGTAGTTGCAGATATTGTTTTTGCGGTTAGATTCGATCTTCACTTCCATTTCGATCGTTATAATATATATATATATATTGTGACCTTCTGAATGGATACAAGTAATTAAAGTATGTTGCATTGTATTAAAAAAATGAAATAGCCTTAAAATTTTTAAATTTTTTTATTAATGGTTCAAGAACTTATGTTGGCCAACTGTGCATTTTGGTTAGCAATTTTTCAAGCATTTATTGTTATTATCATATTTTGATAGTGTTTAAGGCAAGCAGGGGGGGTGGATTATTACAGAAAGTGTTGTTATAATAGTTAGATTGATGTCAAGTTGTTTTATTTATTTATAAGATAGTGTTGGTGTTTGTTGAATGGTTTTCTGATTTATTATTCATTGACACCTATCCATTTACTAATATTATAGTCAGTGAAATATGTTTAACCCATACCATATTAGGTATGTTTTAAGTAGAATAATTTAATATTCATATAGCAGTGTATATATATGAATGTATCATTATCTCATTTTCATTGCATACTCTAATTACAATAAACCATATTACACTTACAGTAAAACATTTAAATTACAGTAATTATCTTTAATAATTTTGCAAAAATATATTTTCTTAAGTGATAATGGATATTTTAATTAGTAAATTATTTGACCAATTTAAATAATATTATAAACCATTTTATTTAATAGCTAATTGATATTCATTTGTTTTAAGTATGTAATAGGTATTTTTTTTTTATGTTTTGTTTTATTTGACTTGATTTAATTGTGAAGGTCAAAATATTTTTTTAAGAAGAGATTTCTTGAATATTAATTACTTGATCAAGTGCAAAATGTGGGAGTTGAGCTTTGGATGATCAGGTGACCTTTTTGATTGGTGGGGCAATTTCTTTTTTTTAACTGATAGCTGGTAATAAAGGAAAAAAAAGAGATTATCTTTGGTAATTTCAACAAGTGTACTTTTCATTTTCTGCTGCTATCGATTATATCTCTCTTCCAAAACAGTTTAAAGTGAAACTCTAATACAGCCTTTTCATGAAGCTCATTATAGAAACTTCGGACGTTTAAAGATTTATAGGAGAATGGCTGAATAAAATATAAGGAAGGTATCGATCTCATTTCTTTTGTCTAATTAAAACATTTAAATAACAATTTCATTTTGTTTAAAGATGTACTTTTGTACTGTTAAACTTATGTTATCTCATTTATTCTTATTTATCTCTGTTAAAAATAATGCTAAAATGCATGAAATTTATAATTTTATAAGTACAATGTTTGATATCTATAATGTTTCGTGTTGTGGAAGCATATGCAGACTTTTTTAACAAAATTTATCTTGATAAGCTCTCTGTTTAACTTATATTTCACGAATACAAAAGTGAAGTTAAAATTTAAAAGGATATGTGTACGTGATTATGTGTTTGATATTTAATAATTATTACGGAATGCTAACTTTATATCTTATTTATGCTTATAAATTTATATATGTGAATATGAATGAAATAAAGATATGACTTACCCAGAATAATTAATTGCTACTACTTACCAAATATAGATGCCTAAATCGAAAAGAAGAACTTTAATATTACATATTTTTGTTCTCTTCGATATACGGATATATTAAAGAAAGAAAGAAAAAAATGTGTTAATGTTTAAGGTAATACAAATTTCATGTGGACAATTATCAGCAACTTATTAAATTTAATAATGCAAATGCCAATCTATAAATTATTAAAGTGAATATTATCTACAGAAAAATATGTTAGGTTATCGTTGAATTAAATACCCCAGATGTGCATAAAAATAAATCACAGAGTATACCAATTAATCCACGTATTTATTACTATAAATATTTATTGTTGTATGTGATATGTAAGTAAACTCTATTAGCTTTTAGTTAAAGAACATTGGGAATTACTAAATTAATTGTGAATTATAACTGTTTCGTCCTACAAGAATATTATTAAACATGCACTCATTTTGGGATTCATTTCCGAATCATTTAGTAAGCTTGAAAAGGAACTTTGCAAGTGAATATATATTTTTTTCTCAAGTTTAAAAAAAGAGTGGCTTTTATTAATTTATTTATTGTTAATGGTATATATCATAGATAGTTAGACAGATTTAGTGTTATATGTTGCTTCTATACTTATGTTAGTTTATGAACCTCTAGACCATCATGGAGAAGCATGTTCACAAATTGGGGAATATGCTAGTAAATTCTTATTGCTTAAATATGAATTGTTTTCTTTTATTTGAAAGTGAAACATATATATTGTTGGGTATATTATTAAAGATAATGATTTAATCTTATATATCTCTCTTTTATCTTCGAAGTGAGAATTAATTTGAAGAGTAGCTAGAGAATAAATAAAAAAAGAATGTTGTGTTAAAAGTAATAAAACTTACTTTATTAGATTATCGCTATTTAAAGTATAAAAACTCGTGCATTATAATTAATATTATTTAAATTTAAAACAACTGAATGTCTAATTTAAGCTAAAAATTTATATTTTAATAGGTTATTTATCTGTCATAACTTTCGCATATTATATAACTTAGAATTGTTTTTCATACTCTTATTTATGCATGTGTGTGTCTATTTTGTACAATTATTATATTTACTTAGTAAACATTTAGTTTTATAGCTATTTCTCAATATAAATTTTGGATGTTGTCATAATCTAAAGAATTGAAGGGATGAGTGATTTATCTGTGTGTATTTATCTGCCAGCATATAATGCTAGATATATAGAAGAGCTGTGAGAAAGGAAATTATTCGTGATACATTCTATGTTTGTAGGGATGAAGGATTTTTCCTTTTTAGTATATTTTTAAGTATTTTGCCAGGAGTAGAGCCTATTTTAGATTGTATACGTACGTATTATGAAATGATATTTATGAAGTCAAGTGACATTTGTCCATTGTTTGTCTGGTGATGAGAAAAATTCCACCAATAGGGTATTTCAGATTTAAATAAGTTATTGTTGATGTATTAGTTAAAGAGTTTATTTGCTCCTCATGTGCTAGGATTCCTCTTGAACATCTAGTTTGTATTATCATAAAAATATAGCTCTGTGTAATTCAGTCTGTGGTCGGATAAATAGTTAATTTAAATTCGTTATTGAATATTAGAATAGATATAGTGTTCTACTTGTTGGTTGGTCTATGACATTGTCCAAAATTAAATAATTATTTAATAATTTCTGAATAAATTGATAATGTTTAGAAAAGATTGTTTTCTTTTATCACTGCATGGGATGTAACACAAACACATAATGTAAATAATATCGCGGATATAAATGTATAATATTGCTAAGTTTATATATCTGAAAATAAATATTATACACTATATCATATTAAATCCGCCATAAGTTAGACATCATCAAATCATCAGAATGATTAGTATTTGTTTCTATTTTTATTTTGTATGCCTGAAATTGTATGTATTTAAAGTGATCATTTAATTAAGATTATTTAAAGCTGCTCTCTTGATGGCCAAATGTATTAATTTGTTTTATTCCCACAAATGATAATATATCCTCTCATAGGTGTATATTGTGCCCAATAATATAATGTATTCAGTGTTGTATATTGATAAAAAATATTTAGATAGCCTGGATGTTCAAAATCAGAGTATAAGGTATAATTTGTTTGCTAATTTATGTTTATAAATGTGTCAATAATAAATTAAGTAATATGTAATGGGGATAATACTAAATTTCAATTAATGGATTTGTATGTAAATTTTAAAATTAAGATAAAAGTATTATTCTGAACTAATTACATTTAACTAAATCTTAAGTATAAATAGATGCTTTGTTTATTATCCAAAACTGTGTCTCGAGTTGTTCTTATATGCATTCAAATTCTGGTTTCCACATCTCTACATTTCTTACATCTATTACAAAATTAAGTATATAAGTTTATGGCTAAGATATTAAATTTGCTAAGGTCTGATAATATTGTTTCCTAGATCCAAACATTACATGAAATATTTTACCACTTGATAAACTTATAAAAGTGTTGCCTAGTTAGTATATTATTTAGATGATGATGTGAGATTAACAGATACCCTATCTCCTTTATTATCTAATTGCCAGCCCAGTAAACATTATTCAATTTATTTCATTATATTTTATTATAATTTAGAGTAATAGTTCTTTAAGTCTAACTGTGTTATAAATTCCCTGGGATCTGATTTTATATTCCTAGATCAACGTTAATTCAGCTATTTAGATTAAGATGTGCTGAACAATAGAGTTATTTAGTGTTATGCTTTTCTATTCTGTCAGAGTTATATTGAGCTTTTATAGAGTGTGATTGAATGATGGAAGAGATCAAATTGAAATTATATTTCGTTAGATGAAATAAATAAAACTCTGATAGCTTGTTTCATTTGGTTAATTAAAAAATAAGGTTTGTATTTTATTTGATAACTCATACTATTTCTTCCTTCATTTATTTCTATTCTACATGTTATAAACTATCTATAACTTCCCACTGAACGAACCTGTAAGATAAACACAAGTTAAAGAGTCTCAGCATTAATTATGAATCAGATAAAATGATAAATCGTTCTATTCATTAATATAACTGGCACTCTAGGCATTTGCTCATATAATGTACATGAACGGTGATGTGTGAGTGAGTTACAATATATATATAACAGGTCTGTTATATGGAAAACAATAATATAGTGAATGTGCATATATATATATATATATATATAGATATGTTATATGGAAAACAATAATATAGTGATATGTATATATATATATATATATATATATATATTAATGGTTTTGAACATTCACGTAAAATAATCTAGAATCAAGGCAAAGATATGAAAGCTGACCAGACTAGAATTGCAACATTCCAAATCTGACCACACTTTAACTTATCTGCCTGTTCTCCAAGACTCGATAAGCTATGAATGACCACACTCGAACTTACTCATAGTATGCCAATATTTCAATGCTGGCATTATACGGAGAAACAGGAATCTCGGATATAATATATAAATATTAAATAATTTAATTGCTAAATAGTGTTAATTCAAAAACAACATTCATAAATTATAATTAATCATATTTGTTGCATATATATATATATAACATATTTTGCGAGTTCATCCATGTTAAAAAATTTTAATATTAATATACTAACGTTTCGAAATGTCAGCATATTAATATTAAAAGTTTTTAACACGGATTAACCCACAAAATATGCTTTTTATATATTTAACCCGTGCAAATCTTCATTTTAACATATATATATATATATATGAAAAGAAAGTTACTGTTAACACTAACTGAAATAATTATAGAAAATATACAAACCATTATACAATTACAAATATCCAGTAACGCCCTCTGTTTAAAGATCTATATCTCAATAATAGCAAACCTTAAAATGATACCACTTAAGGTGTTGTAAACGATGTTAAATATTGAAATACAGACCTACTCAAACACAGAGCATGAAATTTTTAAATAAGCAAACGATCTTAAATTTTGCTAATAAACTAACAAGTTTACAAAGTTATTAAAGACAAACTAAACATTAGATTTTAATCTTTAAATTCCTCCCAAACTATAAATGAAAAGAAAGTTACTGTTAACACTAACTGAAATAATTATAGAAAATATACAAACCATTATACAATTACAAATATCCAGTAACGCCCTCTGTTTAAAGATCTATATCTCAATAATAGCAAACCTTAAAATGATACCATTTAAGGTTGTATGCTAAACGATGTTAAATATTGAAATACAGACCTACTCAAACACAGAGCATGAAATTTTAAATAAGCAAACGATCTTAAATTTTTGCTAATAAACTAACAAGTTTACAAAGTTATTGTTAGTTTATTATAAAAATTTTCATTAATTTTTTATTTAAAAATTATTTTCTTGTTTTTTGGTGGGGTGGTAATTAAATTAATAATTTACATTATTAAACATTCTAAAAGTTAAGGGGATTATAGGTTGGGTTTTATATAGAGATCTTTAAACAATTGGATTGTATAAGGTTTGTATATTTTCATAATTCAGTATGTTCACTTTCTTTTCATTTTAGTTTGGGAGGAATTTAAAGATTAAAATCTAATGTTTAGTTTGTCTTTAATAACTTTGTAAACTTGTAGTTTATTAGCAAAAATTTAAGATCGTTTGCTTATTTAAAAATTTCTGCTGTGTTTGAGTAGGTCTGTATTTCAATATTTAACAAATTTAAGGTGCTTATGAGTATTTTTGGTTACTGGATATTTGTAATTGTATAATGGTTGTATATTTTCTATAATTATTTCAGTTAGTGTTAACAGTAACTTTTTTTCATTTATAGTTTGGGAGGAATTTAAAGATTAAAATCTAATGTTTAGTTTGTCTTTAATAACTTTGTAAACTTGTTAGTTTATTAGCAAAAATTTAAGATCGTTTGCTTATTTAAAAAATTTCATGCTCTGTGTTTGAGTAGGTCTGTATTTCAATATTTAACATCGTTTAGCATACAACCTTAAAGTGGTATCATTTTAAGGTTTGCTATTATTGAGATATAGATCTTTAAACAGAGGGCGTTACTGGATATTTGTAATTGTATAATGGTTTGTATATTTTATATATATATATATATATATATGAAAAACAAGTTATTCATGTAACTTGCTATCACTTGTTATTTATGATCAATAGATGGTGTTTTACTAAAACCACCAAAACAAGTGTAAAATTTGTTTACATAAACGAAAAAAAGTCAGAATTAATTACCTCTTTCATTTGCTCACCCTCAGATCAGCTGATTAGCAAGCTTGTTTGCTCTTATCAGTGAAGGATAGATGTTAAATACTAGATCTAAACACTGACTCTCAAGTGTTTTTGCAAAATGTTTCTACAAGTTTGCAAGCGTGAATTTTTCAGACCGGTAAAGTCTTCAAACTCAGCTTAGCAACCCAGATATCTATATGGGTCTGACCTCAGTTCAGTTTCACGACATAGTCAAAGTATCTGCAATATATATCTTGCAAGAGAACTTTAATGGTACATTTATGAAAAACAAAAACAAGTTATTCACGTAACTTGCTATCACTTGTTATTTATAATCAATAGATGGCATTTTACCAAAACCACCAAAACAAGTGTAAAATTTGTTTACATAAACAAAAAAAGAGTCAGAATTAACTACCTCTTTCATTTGCTTACCCTCATATCAGCTGATTTCAAGCTGGTTTGCTCTCATCAGTGAAGGATAGAGTTAGAAACTAGATCTAAACACGTACTCTCAAGTGTTTATGCAAAACGTTTCTATCAGTTTGCAAGCTTGAATTTTTCAGACTGTTAAAGTCTTTAAACTCAGCCTAGCAAGTGAGATATCTATATGGGTCTGATTTCAGTTCAGTTTCACCACATAGTCAAAGTCTCTGCAATATAAACCAGCTTGAAATCAGCTGATCTGAGGGTGAGCAAATGAAAGCAGTAGTTAATTCTGACTCTTTTTTCGTTTATGTAAACAAATTTTACACTTGTTTCCGTGGTTTTGGTAAAATGCCATCTATTGATCATAAATAACAAGAGATAGCAAGTTACATGAATAAGACTTGTTTTGTTTTTTTTTCATAAATGTACCTTTAAAGTATTCTTGCAATGATATATTGTACCGTTTGGTTTCGTCTGTTCATATAACAAGATCTAGCATCTAGGCAAAAGTACCTTGAGTCCAATCATGCTCAAGATACATAAGTCAGGAACACTCATGAACTCTGCCCTATTTGCCTATTTTCCAGATCTACCAACTTATGAGCAACAATTCCAATGATACTTATCTAATTTATTTCTACCCACCGGCATCACAAGGTCATGACACAAAAAGACTCTTATTTGAACTTTATTCATGTATAGAATATTATTGTTAGCGATTTTCGATCATCTAGTAAGTGAAACCTTTAATATAACATCAAAATTATTTCTATTCAATAAATGAAACAACTTGATATATATATATATATAAACATTATTTGTGTTAAAATGTAAATAAAATGGCTATAAATGAAACAACTTGATATATATATATATATAAACATTATTTGTGTTAAAATGTAAATAAAATGGCTATTTATCTCCCTTAGACGACATTAACCTCTCTTACACTGCTATAAAACGAATGTATTTAATCAGCAATAACAAATAATTTATGGCTTTGTTCTATTGTTGCTATTTATATATCAATAATTTACAGATTGTATGGGATACCTAAGATTTTTAATAATAGTGCTAGACTACAGTTATTTAACGTTCTTTGAATCCACCATTAATAAAACAACAGCACTCGTACCAATACATAAGTTTATTGAGTTTGATGACAATGGTAATTATATTTAATTAATATTTGCATTTGCAAATAAGAATGGATGTGGGGAGCTAATTTAAAAAATAATAATTGTGGCAGAAATAGCATATCTGAAAGTGTGAATGAAATATAAAAAAATGGCAATCCATTTAGAATAATCATAACAGTACTATTTAGGAGCATTGATAGGCTTTAACAAGAATGAAATATGGGAGAGCGGTGCATGCATGATGGCAATGGAGAGATCTATTATGAGATCAAAGATGGTGCTTCAATTTACAGTTAAAGAAGGCGACTCTCTTCAAACACTGGTGGGGTAAGATCATAAACAATGAAGAATGCACTTTATTGAATTGCCATAGGCTGGACTTTTGCCAGAGCGAATCCTATGCAATAATATCTAGTGCTGAAAAAGTCCAAAGGGATTTACCAAACCTTGTCCTTGGTATTGGAAGTAAAAATGAATGAAGCACAAATATATATAAAACTAAAGGCCGGTTACACGTAACGTTTGCATTAATATAAATATATAAACTTAATTAAGAAATAAAGAATTATCACCTATCTTTATTCATAAAGACCCAGCGTACCGTTATGATTTGATTTACTATGTGGATGTGGAATAATTACATTTAATGCTAATATAATAGTTTATAGAACTAAAGGACCCCCCCCCTTATGTATTACTTTAAATTACACATAAACTTCCCACAATGTATAACTAATATAAATCCTTGGTTTTAAACGCTTTAATAAAGAAATACTTCTCATATTATTAAATATATATAAAGTCAGTGGTGGTTAGTGATTTCAAGAAAGTAATATTAATTTAATTCATATAAATATATTTAAAGGTTTTAGAAGTTAGCTCTATTATTTAATTAATCAAAAAAAAAAAAAAAACACATTTCTAAGAAAACATATTTTTGCTTAGTTTTTTCGAAAATAATATTGTACAGTAATTATCAGATTCTGATTTTATTTCCCTAGACTTGCAGGCACCCACTATAATAAGAATAACAAATTTGTTTTTAAAAAATACTAGATTAATCACCCTCTGAAAAGTAAGCAAGGTTTTCTTTTATTAAAAAAAAGATAGCATAAGTATTTGCAATTCTGGAGGAAATTATCAACATATAATTTAGTATATGAAAATATAAAATATAATAATAAAAATAAAGTATTGCCGCATACATGTGAAATTAAGAAATAATAATTGTTCAGGAGAGGTTTAATGTAGGAGAGATTACTGCTAAGTTATATAGAGAGAACAAGGTACAATTGACTAAAAAGGTAAGAATCTACAAATTAATTCATAATTAATATTAAATTTTACAAATAAAAGGCTTTACAAAATGTTTAAAGAAACAGATAAGTGAGAGTTAAAAATTATTCAACATAAATTTAAGTCTAGCAGCTCTTGAAATTATTACCTTTGTACAAAGTTGGCTATTTTTTGATGATTTTCAGATTGCCCTCAGAGAAACTAGATCTAGTTTGATGAGCATAATTATTCAGGCAGGTAGTAAGTTCATTATTTAGCAAACAGGCATATAGTTATAGTTTATGAGTATTGAGAACCATGGGCACAGATTTCATTGAAGGCCATCTCGAAAGCTGAGAAAGGTGAAGTGGATTTACTCAGGACACATTGAAATTAAATGAACACAAATTTACTTGGCAACTGCTCTCATTGACTGTCTTAGTTCCTCTGTTTAATTAATTCGTAATTGTCTCATGCATTGGTATTTGTGGAATCCTTTCTTGATTGGCCATTGCTAATCATTTTCTTTAATCTAATTTCCAAAAGATTTTTTATACAAGCTTTTACCCATTGTGATGGAAGATGCCATTGTTAGATAAGTATTCAAACTGAAATTAATTTGATAAAAAAATAGTAAATCAATTAAATTTAGTTTCTAATTTTGATTTTAGAGAAACTATTTAATTAAAGTTATTTTAGAATATTATACAATATTATGTTTCTGACCTTTAATTAATTTTGACTAATTACAATTGCATCTTCCATATTGGATTTAAAATAAATGTAGAGTTTAATAGCAAAAATAATTTAAAAACAAAATTTTATAGAATGACCCATAAACAAACTTTTTCTAGTAATTATTTGCTCAGTACATTTGTCTCTACAATATCTATGTATATCTGAGCTGCAATCAATAAATAATTACTATAACTTTTATAAAATAAAAAAAATACAGAACATATAATATATTTTGATATTATAAGTCCGTTATAATTAATCCCCCGTTACCTATTGCGTATACATATGCCCTCATTAAATACTATATTTATTACTTTTATTTTTTTTTTGTGTGTATTTAAATTCAGATATTTATGCATATATCTTAATTAATAAGTATGTTAATTAATAATACTCAAAAAAGGACAAAAATATGTATTAGTGAATGGAATATATATGCAAGAATAGGGTTTGCATTTAGCTTGGTAGTGGAAGATTTGAGGTGGGCTGTGAAGCGCAATCTGAATCTCAGATTCCACTTCAATATTATGCAGAGACTTTGACTATGTGGTGAAACTGAAGTGCGATCAGACCCATATATATATATATATATATATATATATATATATATATATATATATATATATATATATATATATATATATAAATAAATATATATATATATATATATATATATAATATATATATATCTGGCTTGCTAGGCTGAGTTTGAAGAATTTACCGGTCTGAAAAATTCATGCTTGCAAACTGATAGAAACGTTTTGCATAAACACTTGAGAGTCAGTGTTTAGATCTAGTTTCTAACTCTATCCTACATGGATAAGAGTAAACCAGCTTTAAATAAGCTGATCTGAGGGTCAGCAAATGAAAGAGGTAGTTAATTCTGACTCTTTTTTCATTTATGTAAACAAATTTTACACTTGTTTTGGTGGTTTTGGTAAAACACCATCTATTGATCATAAATAACAAGTGATAGCAAGTTACTTGAATAACTTGTTTTTGTTTTTTTTATAAATGTACCTTTAAAGTTTTCTTGCAATGACATATATTGCAGAGACTTTGGATATGTGGTGAAACTGAACTCAGATTAAACCCATATAAATATCTGGCTTGCTAGGCTGAATTTGAAGACTTTACCGGTCTGAAATATTCACGCTTGCAAACTGGTAGAAACGTTTTGCATAAACACTTGAGAGTCAGTGATTAGATCTAGTTTCTATACTCTATCCCTCACTGATGAGAGCAAACCAGCTTGAATCAGCTGATCTGAGGGTGAGCTAATGAAAGAGCTAGTTAATTCTGATTCTTTTTTCGTTTATATAAACAAATTGTACACTTCTTTCGGTGGTTTTAGTAAAATGCTATCTGTTGATCATATATATATATATATATTACAAATCGATGTCTGTATTTCTTCAAAATAATTTACATAAATTTATAAATAAATATTATAAAATACATATTTGAAAGTTTATATAAATATATCTATAACTGTAAGTTAGAAGCGCTGTCAACTAACTTTGTAGTTTTTGTCAGCTAATACTTTTAAAATGTCAGCTTTCCCATAAATCCATGATATTACTATTTGCTGCTTGCCTATTAATTAAATTTTACTTGTATTTATATATTAACATCACATCTTTAATTTTTCTTTTATTATTTCTTTCAGTTTCCAATATTTTATGTTACTATAATTAAAATTAAAACCATATATACATGGTTTATTATGGTCATAAAAAACCGAATCTGATAAATTTTTATTATTTTTGCAATTTTGTTTTGTATTTTGAACTCTTTTTTTTTCTTATTAACAAATTCTCTTTTGTTTTTACTTCCAATGTGCACTTAAATTCAATTATATATCAACTGCCACACTTACATGTCTATTTGTAAATGATACAATTTTTATTTGTTAATAAAGAATATACATGTAAGCACACCAATAAATAAAATAAAACCATTATTTTATGCATCTTATCTTGACTTTATTGATGCATATCTAAATGATTGAAACAGAAAGGCAATATAAGGGTACACACACATACTTGTTATATATTTTGTAATTTTTAGCTAAATGTGGAGAAATAATTAATTTAAATTATTCTGCATGCATGCACTACCAAAATATCAATTAATTTTGCAGAGTGATTAGATTTTAAACATATTACAAGTGTGTTACATAAATATTTAATAGTATTTGGGAAACAATATCAAGTGATTGAAAATAAATAAATTTTACTCTATGGAGTCTGGAAATTTTTTTCTGGAGTTGAGACTTCTGAGCAAGCTATATATATATATATATATATATATATATATATATATATATATATATATATATATATATATATATATATATATATATATATATATATATATATATATATATATATATATATATATATATATATCAATATCTTTCACAGAGTGCATATGGCCTTTTTTATTATATTAGTCTGATGATCTTCATCATTATTATATTAGTCTAGTGATCTTCATCATTCTCATTGACTGGAAATGGGTGGCTACGTTTCGGCAGCTGGAAGGAGTGGGGTGGGTGTATGGAAGCATATTTCTACTTCATGGCTGTTACTTTCACTGATGTAGGGATTCTATTCATCTGGAGTTGGTTTACTGCTATGGTACTGGTATGAAAACTGCTAATTTGCTTTACAATATATGGTTTTCAAAAAAAGATTAAGTTCTATGCTATTTTTTTCTATTTTAATATATTGTTAACAGTTCCAAATATTCTTCTGGATTAGGGCCTGATTATGATACCTAAACAGAAGATAACTGGAAGCAACAGAGATTTGAAAGCAACATCAAAATTTATTAATCCTAAATCTCTTCCAAACTGACCAAACCCATCATCATTAAATTATTTACTCAATATTCGAAATGCTTGTAGTCCTTGTAGGTAACATCTGCTTTGATTTTGAATTGATGATTAAATGTGTAGATTTCTTCTTTTTAATCTGATTCATGACTGGTGGAATGATTAAATTTTTGAAGGGTTAACTCTGAATCATTTTCTGTCCGACTAATTATTCAGTGACAGTTAGTTCATGGACAAATCTACTATTTTTACCACTAATTGTTCCCTAAACATATAATCTAATTTATCTTTTTAACACCTACCTTCTCCATCAAAAATTGAATTCTATTCTATGAACAGTTTAATATAGCATCTCCAATAATAATTACTTTGAGTACCCCCTTCACATAATTGCCTCAAGCTATTCTTTTGAAAGTTAAATAATTTTAGAAAAGCACATTTCTTCCAATTACTGAATTTTAATCTTAATTATATTATTTTCTTTAATTTTTTATCAAGTAGAACTCAATCCTCTCAACTTATAACTATCCATTTTATAAAAAAAAAAATAATTACAAAAAAATTATTTTACATTAGAAATTAAAAATTAAAAATACCTTTATAACAATAACAATATTTTTATATCTCTGTCTTGGCATCAGTTTTCTTCAAACTTTTTTTGTTTAGAAAAATAAGAGCACAAGGTAGGATGGTTGATAACTAATTAGTGTGCTTTGATTTTTAGAAAAACAATGGTCATCTGAATTTTCTTAATCTATTAAATCTAACAAGTATGATAATTAAAAATAAAATATAGACACATTGGAACATTTAGTTACTTTTATTTATTACAATATTTTTATTCAATTATAACATGTTACAACACTTAAATAACTTTTCAAAAGAAATATTATAGAAAATTATAAATGCAAGATGTTTACATTTATTACTACAACAAAAACAATTAATAATTTCCAAAAAAAATATTGTATGCATATAGAATAATATGCATCAATTTACAACTTTTGAGCATATGAGTGGTATAGAAATATATACATAGACCGACTTCAACCATTTTCTACTATGTTCATCATAGCAACATTATTTTATAATTTTATTTAATATAAATGCACTGTAACTTTAATTACAGCCATTTCTGCATGGCACTTTTTGAGACATTCAAATGGGATTACCATTTAATGTCTTCCTTAACTGTTTACATTCTAACAAAATAACAATATATACATGTTAAAATCTTTCTTCTCTTTTTTTTATGTCCCATAGGTATTGTGTGGTAGACATAACATTCAATTGACAAAAATTTATACTCCTGTTTCCCTAGAATCGATGTGACAGGCCAAGTTCATGTTAAAATCTTTCTTCTCTTTTTTTTATGTCCCATAGGTATTGTGTGGTAGACATAACATTCAATTGACAAAAATTTATATTCCTGTTTCCCTCGAATCGATGTGACAGGCCAAGTTCACATCGTTCTTCCACCTCCCAAGTTCAACACAACAAGAAAACCAAAACATCAGCCTATTTAATTCCCTATTTCAACATCATTCCCTGCTGTGCACATCTCTAATTTCTCTATCCCATTACTGTAAATTTTTAACATTTCTTCAATTTTTTATCTATTACTTGTCATTTGCCCTTGCAATCTGTTTTCATTATCTGTTTTTGTCTGGATCTCTTCCAACTTATCACTATTATTCTTATGAGGGTAATACATTTTCCCTCAATGCCTCGAAATCTTTTTTCCATCCCTAATGACATTTTTTCATAAAATCATTGAACTTTTTAGTTACATCCCATACTATTTTTTCTGATTTGTTTTCTTTGGTTAGACATCTTATTTTTCAAGTCTATTATGTCTTTTGACAAGTGGCTGAGGTCGGGTTTTACAGAATTTAAAAACTCTCCATCATCACTAAGTTTTCTTTTTACCTTATGGGTTTCTCTTACCTTTGCTGCATCCTGTCTATTTTTGTACTACTCTCTATTGTTTCATATTGTTTCCCCTCCATTTCCTTATCCTTCTTAGGTTCATTTCTATCATTAATCTTTGGCTGCTCCATTTTGTAGAGTACAACCTTGTCCACATAAATAAATATACATACTATTTATTGGTATTCTTAACATGCATACTTATCTTCTAGGGAAATAACAAAAACTATTAGTTTTAAAACTAAAACTTTCCACACATTCAACTGTTTCAAGAAAACTGACCAAACTTTTTATTTCCCTTACTGTTGCCATATAATTTTCTTACAAATATTCAGTACACCACACACCTAGCTTCACCATATTCCACCCACAATTTATTTCATTTCCACTAATCTCAAGCTGTATTATTTTATATCTCAAAATGTAAGTAAAAACACATTTTCAACTTAATGTTATTATTGATTAAATTATTTTCAGAAGTTACCGTTTTTATGTAATAAATTCAACCTAAATATTTTCTCACTAAAATCTTCGGCCTATTTTTATACCCATATGCAGTTTTCATAAATATACAGTATTTGTCTTCTCTCCTGACAAATAATTTATTTTAATATATGATAACCTTTTTTTTTAAAAAAAAAAAACAACAACTTTTTTTTCTGATTTGCGCGCTTTTTTTAAATTAATTATGTTCGGTGGACACATTTTTCATATACTAACCATGTTGAATCAGGCCCAGCATGTTAGGCACTATTTCCCTTTGTGTTGGGTGGTCCCATTTCCCCCACTTATATATTTCTATTTGGTGTACAGATTAGGCATGAAAAATTTTACATAAGGTTCAGGTACTAATCATAATCTAGATATAAGTTTTATAACTTAAATTTCAAGAATATACTATTAATTCAGCATGGTTTTTAAGCATTATTTATTTCATTTCTGTGCTGATGGAAATTAACATTGCCGCTATATACCTTTAAAAGGTATTAATGCAATACCTTTATATACCAATCCCCAGGTGAGACGATTCCTCCCTTGCAAGGATACACAGTGCCCATTCATTAAATCTTACCAATGGGTTTTATTAACATTTTATTGGGATATAAAAATAGCTACTGCCTAATATAGTAGTGTTTCATAATCATAATGCCATGTCATAAAAAAAAAGTTAAAGCTGTCCTTGGAAATGTACATTCTTATTAAAAAGACAAAAGGATAATCAACAAATGACACACATGTTATGAAATAACTTAAGTAAAATAATTATTCACTCACACATAAATATATAATGATTATACCCCATTACCCATTACCAATTACAAAGAATAAACAAAAAATATTATACATGATTAACTGTACTCTCTTAATTTGTATACATAAAAAATGCTTGTTTGGATGAAGTGTTCTGAGTTCCTTACACACACATTTATTTTAAGCAATATAATAAAAAGGTATTATTGTCAAATACTTGGTCAAACTTGTATGCTTCTTTCTGCCTTCCTCCAACAATTTAATATGTTGAAAGTCATGTATTATCATACATGTAAGCACACCAAGAAATAAAATAAAACCATTATTTTATGCATCTTATCTTGGTTTTAGTGGTGCATATTTAAATACTTGAAACATGAAGGCAATATAAGGGTAGGCACATGTACTTGTTATATATTTTGTAATTTTAAGCTAAATGTGAAGGAATTATTAATTTAAAGAATTCTGCATACATGTATTAACAAATTGATAAAAAATCAAGTCAGATGTCATATGACCTAATTTTAATAAAGCTCGTATTTACAAATGTTATATATAGAGTACGTAAAAATACACACTCTTATCAAGCTTTTAAAAATACCCTCAACCCCAGACCGCAGTTTCTGCATCTAGCATCGTCAGTGAGGGGATTAAAAACACTAGAATTAGTCTAGCATCTTATCAATGCCTAACTATTGAAAAAAAAATCTGAAACATTCAGACATTTAAATGTCCAAAAATCCAGCTATCTAACTCAAATAGCAGTATGGGACTGAACTAAATTCAGATTCACCATATATTAATAGCTCTAGCAATATAAAATTGCGAAAGCCTTAATAGCAAAAACTAAAATTAAATTGATAAAAAATCAAGTCAGATGTCATATGACCTAATAACAGTGAATATTGACTCTGACGTTTATGTAAACAAATACGCTTGTTTGGAGGTCTTGGTAAAGCTCCATCTATTGATCATTAATACAAGCGATAGCAGGTTTTTACATATATAAAACTTGTTTTTGTTTTTCTATATATATATATATATATATATATATATATATATATATATATATATATATATATATATATATATATATTGTAATGGGCTGGCAGATTTCTCACAAGGTAAGAGGGAACACAGAATTTGGATCTTTGGGTGGGATACAAATGATTATACGATCAAATACAAAACCTATGATTGGATCTACATCCAATAGACTAGCTCTACAAGTTGTTATTAATGTCAAAAAATTTGGGTCAGTTTATCCAATTCTCACTGTTTTCTAGCCACATTATACCACATTATTCAAACTCAGGTAGGAATTGTTTGGACTCTTTAATTAGGGAAGTAGATCACACTAATAGCAGTTATTGCACCTCTATATAAGTTATAATTGATTAACAAAATGCTATAAGAATATCCAAATACCATATGATATAAAATATGTATGTACAGTATATATAAATATATATATATATATATATATATATATAATAAAAAATATATATATATATATATATATATATATATATATATATTAAAGGTTATAATAATTAACTTGATTATATCTATTTACTTCCTTTTATTAATATGATAATATTGATAGGTATAAGAATAATTAACCCAATAACGCTTGTAATGAATATATGAATAATGATGAGCTATAAAGGTGATGGTAAATATGGGAATAGAGGTGAGCTAGAGATCAGATTAAAATAACGAATTATATTAACATTTGTTGATTAACAAAAATAAAATAATAAATACTGATTCATTCTGAAACATGTTTTTTGCTATGTCAAGAATGAGCTTCTACCACCTAGATATTTAATAATGATATTTATAAATATAAAGTTCTTATCCCTCAAACCAATGGTAGAAATTCAAGTACTTGAACAAATATTTATAAAAACAAATATATAACATTGATAGATTACATAATCATGATTCTATCTGACAAATAGAAATTATATACAAAAACATTAAAAAAAATAGTTGTTGTTCAATTAGATCAATGATTTCAAATCTTCTTGGGAACTCCCCTCTATTTACAAATGTACCTATCATTAAGATGAAAAGACAATAATTTCATACAAGATTATTAAATCTTTTATACAAAAGCAATATATTAGTAAGATTAATGAATAATAGACAAAATAACACAAAATAGGTCAATTTATTATACTGTGTATTGTAAAATAATGATGAAAACTGTTACCTCTTTATTCAAATTATGCTGTCAAAGTCAGTATGTTTGGGAAGTTAAACTAACCTAGATTTTATTTAATATAAGTAAATAGTAAAAACTTATTTAGTTAAATCTAATACTTTTCCCTTTTTTCTCTTGTAATGAACTATTCTACAAATGTTGCCACAATTTATTTCCAACTATGCCATGTAAAGAATCCTTGGAAAAATAAAACAAATTGGTCTCAACAACCAATTCATTTACCAGCAATACGAGACTAGTGTATATAAAAACATACTGAATGGGTTTTACTCGGATTAAGAGAAATGCCAATAAAATTCCTCAAAAATTCATTTAAAAAGGGTCTGCACATTCTCAACGTCAATGATGAACTTTGTAATTAAAGTAGAACATGGTAATTAAAATAGGAAAATGCATGCTTGCGGGTTTGAAAAGTAAGTATAGATTTATATATGCAATCATGCATTAAGGGACACATTTAATCATTAACCTCGCACATACTGTCATATTAGATTAAAATCAATAACATGTAGATTTTAAACTATGTGATTATATTATATATTAACGAATAGAATCGCCCTCAAATGAGTGATTTGCTAGATAATAAAAATTGGAAATTATTTTGAAATTTAAAATATGCCTTTATAGCGGCGTCTTAGTTTCAACAAAAGAATAATTCACTCAGTCAAAGACAATTCTGACACATTATCATAATAAAATAACAGAAAGCTTACTAAATAGAAAATATTAACCCAAGGATAGAGAGCAAAATGTTGAGTATATTTAAACACGTTAAAGAAATACATAATGAAGGTATGTGAAATATAAGAAAAAACAATTTTAAATAGCTATAGCATGTTAGTTATCACAAGAGTTCTTGGGTTAATTTAGGTTACCTCTGGAGATGCATTTGCAGGTAGATGTTTGGCAGGTTTTATAATTCAGCAGCAAAATCTGGAATGTTCATATTTTTGCAGCAGCAGCAGTTCTGGGGTTCTTTGTGTGATATCTTCTGATGGTCTACAGCAGCATATGACCATTTTGGAGAGAAATAGCCTTCTCACGCTCTACTCTGTCATGTCAAGATTTACAAATTACTATAATAATTTTGGTTAGACACATTAGACCTCAGAATGATTTCTCTTAGAAATATTAGAAGAAAAAACTGGAGAACAAAAGAAAACCCTTCTTTTTATAGTAGACGTTAACAATAGAACTGCCCTGGATCATTACAAAAATATATTGGACTTATCAGCTGTAATTAAATCTATCCCAATGTCCAAAGGAATTCAACATTAATTAATTTCTTTTGTTAATTTCCCTGTCAACATTCAGATTACAAACTAGATTTAATTAAAAATTACTTTGATTAATTAAAGAAAACCTTAAGTGGACATCTGCTGTTTTTACATAAACTTATATAATATTAGCTAATTAAACTATTGTCCCTCATTTATTTTAAAAAAATATTTGGAATGACTTTTATTAAATTAAACGAAAATTATTTTACTTTTAACTTGCAATATTTGAATGTATTTACTAAACGAATATTTACTAAATGAATTTTATTTTAAATCAAAATATATTATGACGGTAATATATTTGTAAATAGATTCAAACAAAATAACTTTAACAATTTATAATTTTGATATGTTTTAAAATGCATACCATAGTGTGTGCACAATTACAACTTATATAATCTACTTTTTAATAAATCAAAATTATGTGAACATATAATATATAATCATTTATTTATTTGGGAATGACTTATATATATATATATATATATATATATATATATATATATATATAATACGAGCATTGTACTCGTGGTTTAAAATTATGTGGGATTTTTGGTATATAAGCATATTTCAGACACACTACAATAGATTGGGGTTCAAACTAAGGTATGAGGGTAGGAAATAGGTAAGAAAGGGTGAAACGAAAATCTGCAAAGCAGACCTTACTGTTTCACCATCTACTCTTGATATTTTTAATGTTGGAGTGTTCCTTGTTGAACTATAAGTATAACTTCCCAAATATAAGATCGAGATAATAAAATAAAAATAAAAAATTAAAATAAAAATTTATACAAAAGAAAATAAAACAATTTTACAATCTTTTATAAATTAATATAATCAGGCAATACTATTTTTTCAGAGTTCTCCTTACACAAACATTTCTTTGCATTTATGCATCTTTTATTATATATGTTGAAAAATTACTGATTGATTTTATAAAGCACATTTTTAATTTATTTAAGTTGGCAATAGGTAGTTTGGGGTTACTTCTCACATAGATTTCCATCTTGTGTGGATACATCTTCTCAGACACTTAAATTGTAGAGAGTTAAATATTAATATTCATATGGCCATGGTGGACAAAAATGCTCCAAAAATTATTAATTTTTCTTGCCAATGTATTTCATAGTTTATGGATATATATATATATATATATATATATATATATATATATATATATATAAACTATCTATCTCAATACCATATATATATATATATATATATATATATATATATATATATATGGTTTGCATTTAATGTAAATATATTTATAGAGTACAGCTCTTTATTGTTTGTAATATTGGGTATATAAATTTTAAATTAAATAAACTGTTCTGATTGTGTTTTAGTTGCTTTTAAATAAAAATCATAAGATTTTTTTAAAAATTTTAATTGATAAATTAATTTAACTTACATGATTAATAAATTAGATAATGTTCCATTCATTTCCTTTACTCCTTTTCTGAATGGCAAATTAACTAGAATAACATTAATATTTGTTGAGATGCTGTTTTAAAAAAATGTCAATTTTGCAGAAAAATATAATTAATATAATTTTTTAAATAAAATTTGACTTTTCAGGTCAAATGCAGAACAAAAAAAAAGTTTTAATTGTTTCCTTTTTATACCTGTGTTATTCATATTGTTTTAAAACTGGTGTTCCTATTATTGTTTTTTTAAATATTTTTTGGTTGTCATCTGATCCTTCATGTCAGCCATGGGATAGCACTATTTCTAGCTAAATTTCTAGAAATATGCCATTTCCATGGCCACACCCAAACCTTTAAGCATTCTTTTTAAAATAAATCCTAAAAAGATTGTTAATTCAGAGTTAAGTCTTTCTACACTAAAAGGTAGAGTGTTAACTTGGAGTTTAGGCTTCTTTCTATGATAAAATCTAGAAAAAGTGTTAACTCAGCATAGAGGATAATAGTGTGGCTTTTTCTGGTGCTAAAAGCAGAGGAAAATGCTGTAGTTTTTTTGTGTCACTAACTATATTGTAAAGCTGTGTTATGTATTTTATGTAACAAAATCACACGATGGTGTGTTAATTTGATTGTGTCAAAATTATTTAATTTTTCATTGGGACCTTTTTTTAAGATGAATTAATATACTGTTACTTTTTAACAATTTTAACAGTGTTGTGTTTGTTCCTAGTAAAGCTGTAAGCATCCTAAATTCTTGATTATGGTGGGAAAGCATAAAAATTTTTATGATCATGCTTTGAGTCATGTTTTAGTGAGAAATTTTCTGAGGCCAAGAAAATAGCTAATTCCAACACAGAAAACTTGAAAAGATGGTTATTGCCTGACACAAAAGCTGGTGCTGGAATATTTGTACAGCAGAAAAAAACCTGCTGCTGAAATAAAAACTTAGATTGTGTGGCAAATATATGCAGATTTGAGGTCCAAGAAGATCTTTTGACTTTCATTTGTAAGTCTCATTGTTGCCGATGAAAATGTTCACTTCATAAAAGCAAGCTTGTTTGAAAGATTCCAAATGGCCTTTATGAAATGTAAAAAATAAAAGAAGTAACTTCAATTTTTATTTAAACATACATCCCTTCTTCTCCCAATAAATGTTGTTGTCGGCAATCAAATGTAAAATAAAAGAAGTAACTAAATTTTTTATTTAAACATAGCCCCAAAAACCCCTCTTTGCCCAATAATTGTTGTCATTGGCAATCAAATGGTCAAATAAAAGGAATGTCAATTATTCTTTAATACTATAGAAAAAAAACCCTCCCACTATTTGTTGTCATCAATCAAATGTAAAACAATCAAAGTAAGAACATAAATTATTAGTTAAACATAACCCAAATTACTATTTGAATATACACCAAAAAGACCCACTCTTGTCAATAAAAATTAAAGAAACAACTATTATTGTCCCATTGTAAAACCAAATATTATTTGGAAAAACCCAAATAATTTATAAATGAAAAAATAAAGTCAAATCTGTTGTCAATCAAATGGTATCCAATAAAAGTAACTTAAATTTTGATTTAAACATACACACAAACAAAAATAAAATGCAAAACCCTTTCTCCCAATAATTGTTGTTGGCAATCAAATGTAAAAAAATAAAAGTAATGTAAATTATTCTTTAATCGTACACAAAAACTCCCCTCCCACTAATTGTTGTTGGCAATCGAATGTAAAGCACTAAAAGTAAGAAAACCACTTATTTTTTAAACGTAACCCAAATTACTATTTGAACATACACCAAAAAAGACCCTCTTGTCAATAAAAATGAAAGAAACAACAAATATTATTGTCCCATTCTCAAAAATATTAGGTTTTGGAGAAACCAAAATCATAATTTATAACCGGAAAAAAAATAAGTTAAATCGGTTGTCAATCAAATGTAACCAATAAAAGTAACTTCAATTATTATTTAAACATACACAAAAAAACAACCCTTTTCTCCCAATAACTGTTGTCGGCAATCAAATGTAAAATAAAAGCAACATAAATTAGAATTGAATCATCACCCAAAAACACCCAACCCCTCTGACTAATTATTTTCAGCAATCAAATATACACTACCATTAAAAGTAATGTAAAACAACTATTCTTTAAATGGTTACACCCCTTCTCCCAATAATTGTTGGCTACAATAAAACACACAAAAAACACCCCTCCCAATAATTAATGTCAATCAAATGTAAACCAATAAACATAAGACCATAACTTATTACTTAAACATAACCCAAATTACTATTTGAACATACACCAAAAACACCCTCTTGTCAATAAAAAATAAAGAAACAACAACTATTATTGTCCCATTGTCAAAAATATTTATTTTTAGAACCAAAACCATAATTTATAAACAAAAGAAAGTCAATTTGATTGTCAATCAAATGTAAACAAGTAAAAGTAACTTTATTTTTTATTTAAACATACACACACATGAAAAAAAAACACTTCTCCCAATAATTGTTGTCGGCAATCAAATGTAAACCTATAAAAGTAACTAAATTATTATTTAATCATACACAAAAACACCCCTCCCACTAATTGTTGCCGAAAATCAAATGTAAACCTATCAAAGTAACGTAAATTATTATTTTAAGATCCATCAAAAAATCCCTTTCTCTCTTGAATTTTGTCAATTCAATTTTACAAAAACAGTAATACTATTTAAAAAAAAACACAAATTACTATTTGAACACACACCAAAAAAGACCCTCTTGTCAATAAAAATTAAAAAAAAACAACTATTATTATCCCATTGTCAAAAATATTATTTGGGAAAAATAATTAAGAAACGAAAGAAAGTAAACTTTATAAACAACAACAAAAAAAGTCAATATAAATAGATAATCACTAGCATGGAAACGTTATATTAAGGTGTTTTTGGTTAGAAATCACACAATCCCATGGCTGACACGAAGGATCAGATGAGAACCTATTTTTTATATCCATTCATTTAAAAAAAATAAAAAAAATAATATGATAATTTTGCAATATGATATTATTATTATCTCTCTTATATTCAGATATTACAATATTTGATTAATGTTTCTATTACTATGATTATTTTTTTATTTAGGCATTGTCTGTTTAACATAACTAAGACAATACAATTATCAACATTTATATAAATTTGTATTATTTTTTTATCAAGATTTATATTTTTTTAAACAATAAAATTTTATTACTAATATATAGATGTGTTTTTTATTGTAAATTACCCATCATTATCAGTACTATATAGATAGTTATTTCACCGTTAAAAATATTAAAACATTTATTTTCTCCAAAAGTGTTCTAGCAAAACTTATTTTTATTTGATCTTTATATGCTAATTACATAAAAAAAAATCTATCACTTCAGATGACTGAGGTTTTTTGTGGGAGTGATCTTGAGATACGTTATATATATATATATATATATATTGTAACGATATATAAATATGTCGTTACATTAATTTAAAATAAAAACTTAAAAGTTCGCAAATAAAAGTAAAAAACTAAACGCTAAAATTAAAATGTTTGTTATACGTATATACATTCACACAGATGCTAAACTTTAAAAATATTTTTTTCATAAACAAAAAAAAAAGTATTTCAACGTATTTTTATTAATAAAAAAAAATACAAGATTGAAATAATAAAAATATTTTAATAAAAAAATAACGTAAGTTAAAATAAAAACAGGTATTAATTAATTCCTGTAATCTATAAATGGAAATGATTGTTTATTAATTATCTAAAAGCCGTTTAATTAAAAAGTCAGATGAAAAGTTAGATAAGAGAAGAAAGAGATTTTAGCTTGACCAATGGAAGCACTAGGCCTTGGCTCGGACCCTAACGAAAGTGATGGATTGGTGACGTTTTGTTCATTGAATCCTTGTGGATAATATAAAAAGGGAAATACAGTTTTTTCGGACAGTTCCAGCATTGGGTGTTTGAGAGATGTGGTATGACGCACATACCACACTCTCTATAAAAATAAAAAAAATGAAAAGACTGTGATACCTTGAACCAGCTATTGCCATCTCCAGAACATTACCTTCCAACAGAGGCGTAGCGGGAATTGAAAGCAGAGGCCTGGACTCTTATACCATAAGCTATATGAAATTAACAATTATTAAAATCAATTACGAACTTTCGTCAAGTTTTATAAATTCATAAACAAGCCAACTTAAATGTTAAAAAATGGACTCTTATCTGACTTTTGTAAGTTTTTAAATCAAATTAATAATGTTTAATTTTATATGTTTCCCGATTGATAAACATCATTTCCATTTTTTTTTTCCTTATTGTAAAGATTATTTAAATGTATGAAATTTAAGTTGTTTATAGACGCTTGCATGGATTCGTTTGTGGTTAATTATATTTTGGTTTTCATATTTGATCAAAATATATAGACATTCGATAAATAATGATACCTTATGGTGAGTATCTAAAATGTATTTATTCGGATGTCTTTTAAGTTATTGGTGACAACGCAAGTATCTTATGGTGAATACTATTGGGTTACTTATAAGTTTCCCTCTGCGATTGTCGGTATCAATAATTTTGTATTGTGATCATTTATGTTTACTTTGAAATGTTTTTGACTGTGGAATCTATGTAATCGATCTATACCCAACATTTTTAAACAAATCTGTGCGAACGTATTTAAATGTTAAAATTAAGTTGGGTGTGAATGGCTATATAGTTTTGTAAAGTTGTATTAAGGGAGGGTAATCTTAGGTTATTCATTTCGTATTTAAATTGGTTCAATGGATTGGATATATTTGTGTAATTAGTAGATGTAGTATGAGGTCTGCTACGGGCAGGATTATAGATATATGCCACCCACCCTCTGTTTGCCTATGGATGGGTTTGTAAGTCGGCAGAAGACCGCAGTCCATTCCTATGGAGTTTTTTGTTAATTGTTCTACTTGCCAACAGATGTCACATTCCTGTTGGTGGAGAGTCAATATCTTCTCTAATTCTACTTACTGTTCAGATGTACTTTCCTGTCAGTATAGTATTTTGTGTTGTCGTATCATGCTACATTGAATACATGAATATATCAGATGGATTGGTGCCAGTTGATTGCGAAATTTGTTGCCTAAGGTTAAATCAGGGAAGAATATTTTTTTTTCAAATGCAGATCTATGTAGTCTATTCATACTTGACTATCTAAATAAAAATTAAACTTATTGAAATCTTTTTAAATATAAATTTACAAGATCAATATAAAAATATAAACATTAAATTTATTCCTCAAAATTTAAATATTATTTTATATGTGCGTAAATAAATATTTTTATGTATTAATTTCTGGCAGTGGCTTTTATTCTTTTATATTTAAGATATAAAATTTATATTTTATTATCTCTGCTGCTCCACTGAGCTAGTGACTTGGGCTAACGATCTGAATATTTAAATAAAGTGGAATCTTAACAGCGCGTATCTGCCTACTCTATAAATTTTTCTAGGCTCAAATGCCTAGATGGCGCCCTTGTAGAGCAGATATTGTGTTTGCAGTTAGATTCGATCTTCACTTTCATTTCGATCGTTATAATATATATATATATATATATATATGTGCGCGTGTGTGTGCACGCGCGTGGGTGGGGATATCTTGGTTTATTTACTTTTATGCAGGTATTTAGTGGTGATGTTACTATTTAATAACATATTTTTTTTCTATCTTTCTTCTTTTACATGAATTCAATTAAAGTTTCTTAATCACCAAATAATACAATGTTTTTTTTTTAATATTATTCTAAAATAATTTAAGTTTGAATGCATACGTCCATCTTTGTATGCAATTTTTTCATACAAAAAAAAAAAAAGGTTTTGTATTACAAATGCCTCATCTTAGAAGGCGGAACACAATATAACAATTAATACCACTTTTAGATAATGCATAGTTTTTTAAATATATGAACCTTGTCATTTTCCATTGTTGAGCAGACATAATTTACATAGTAGGAATTGAAACAATAATGTGAGAACATTTTAATTTTTCTTTTCACAGTTGATTTTTATGGGATTAAATTTAAATTCGGTCATTGTTTCCTGAGGATTACATGCAAGGTTTTAGTGTAGATTTTTTTAGTTAGTGTCACATAACACATTTTTTATTTCAGTGTTAGTATACAAATATTTTTTTTCTCTAGTTGTTTAATGTTTTATCTTTTTTTTTAAAAAAAGGAAAAATGCTTATATGGATAAATTGTTTGGCAATTTATGGGTTAAGCAAATATGTTTATATGGCTCTAATTGGCAGAATGTCCTAAACATTGAATGGTTTGTCAGGGTTGCATATATATAGAGAGTAACCCACATGGGTTAGAGGAGTCATATGTTACTAATTCACATTTTATTAAATTAGGGCCTAGAGTCTACCTGTAGGATGCTGTGAATGATGCAATGAAAAACCTGAACAATAATTGCATCCACCTCCAATGGTTAGCTCAAATAATTACACCTTAAATCTGAATAAAATTTAGGCTAGTTAACTCACTTTCTACTACTTTTTCAGATTCCATTACACTACAGATTTCAAACTCAGGATGTTGTGCTTAACTCTCTTCAAGGATGGGTCTACATGTATAAAAATAATCACTTCTGTATAAGTGCAGTAAATTAATGATTTTAAATCTAAACTTGCTAAGATATCAAGATATAAGGGGGAAAAGATTATATGTCTGCATGTAATTTAAATAATATGTGGAAATGCTAATATAGAATGCTTTTGATAAATCAAAAACTTCTTAATGTTTTAAAATAGTTCTAACAAAGAAATATTAAAAACTTTATTCAAGATGGAGTTTTAACAACAATTTGATAAGTCTCAGGTATGCATCCATACGATTTAATAACATAACTGATAGTTCAAACTATTTTTTCCCATACCTCTTAGGTATGCATGATTGACACTAAATATTTACATTTTTTTTTATAATTTAACATAAAAATTCCAACAAGCTTAAGTTTAAAACCAAACAGTAGTGTAGTGAGAAATGTCCTTGCAGATCATTCCAACTGACAAAGGCCATCTTCTTTTGAAATAAATACCCTGTATATTAATAATCTACTGAAGGATAATGAAGGATGCTTATTCAAGAAAGTTAGTCTTTCATATCAAAAACATAAAAAATAAACTAGGGTTAGTTAAATACTATAACAAGTTTAACAAACAATTTTGTCATGTACATAGTGAGTGTTATCAGTGTGTGCAAAATGAAATCTTACCTCCCATATTAAGTTGGATGATCTGTTAAGCATGTACAGAAAGAGAAACCTTTTTTTTTTTTAAAAAAAATTATAAACAAAATTATTTGCTTGCCCAATAAGCTGAATTCCCACCTTTTTATTTTGTGATTCGATAAATGAAATTATTAAGACTAGGCATATGCTTCACCATTTCTCATAGATAAAATTTAGAGTTGAAAAAGTCCATTTACATGGTTTGAACAACACATTTGTCTTGAGAATGTCTTATAAAATGTTCCTAATCCCCATAGCAAAGTCTTTTGCTCTTGCATATTAATACTTCTTCTGCAATTCAGACATTGGTAGATGATCACTGTCAATTGGATTTCGTAAGGTGCTGCTCTCTAAAACCATCCAGCCCATTCTATGAAAGATTATATAGTGGAATTAATGTAGAATTTTCTTCTAGCAAATGTTGACATCTTAATTCAGCATTTGCTGAATGAATTAATATTTACATCTTCAGGTTTGTGTCTTCACAAAACAGCCATGGCAAGTTGTTTAGCTGAAAACAAAATTGGAGTAGCCTTCAAATAGCTTGAATATTTTTGTTTATAAATTATTTAAGATTAAAAAGCTTTAAAATGAAATTCTGCACTATGTCTATATGCTAAAAGACAAAGTATTTTTTTTAAATAATTTTCAAATAATGTGCAGTTATTCTTTTATAGTTTTTAGGAATTGATAATATTTCTATTCTTTTCAATGGTTGATAACTAATAGACAACTAATTTGAGGTCAGGTTTGCGATCCTATAAAAAAGATTCTTGTTGATAAAGGCTATGTAAATGAATAATTCCTTTGCCATAGTCAACCACATTTGCAGTTATTCTCATGCTTGAATCAATAAAATATTTTTCTTCATGAGGTTTTTGATGAGTTAGTTAATGTTTTCAATTAAATAATTGAATCATAAACTTTATCTCCTGAGCAATGGTTGCCTTGATTTGCTTCACCTAGACCACCTTCAGGTTTTAAAGTTCAATTCCTGTTTAGTTTCCATGGTTAATGAACAATAGTGTTACTTTTATAATATATATCCCTAACTAGACATAACAATTAAAGATTTATATATATATATATATATATATATATATATATATATATATATATATATATATATATATATATATATATATATATATATATATATATATATATATATATATATATATATATATATTGTGATCTTTTGGATAGGCACCAGAAAATAATTGTGATTAAATGGCATTGTATAAGTAACAGCTGGTTGCATCTAACTAAAAAATGAAATAACCTGAAATTTTACATTTTTTTCTCATTGATAATCTAAACCTCTGCTTAGTTATCACTTGCATATATAATTTAAAAGTTTTGAGACATTTAATTTTTTTTTCTTTAGTGAATGTTTAATGATATGAAAGGAGGTGTTGTTTGTTACAAAAATTACTATTGTATAGTTTAAGTTGATCCAACTTTGTATGATTTGTCTGTAAGATGGTGTTGGTATTTGTTTTGGTGATTTTCTTGTTTATTTTCTCTTTAATACTTCAGTCCATAGGGTAATAATGTTGTATATTTGGTTTTTTTTTGTCATAGAAACTTATATCTTGGCCAGGATGTTTTAGTACCTGTAGTGCAACACATGTATGTGCATGTGTGATTGTTCCATTTCTCATTTCATTTATCAATCACATACTTCATTAAACTACCAAATATCAGGTTTTGCAATAAAATATTTAATTTTATAATCAATAGCTTGGATAACCATTCAATGTCTTTTAAAATAAAAATAAAAATTGTACAAGTGGTCAGTAAAAAAAACTTGATTTCTTTTATTCATGATATTAGAAAGATGTTAAACTATATTGATTGTTTTTTTTACTGAGAGAATGGATAACATTAAGCAATATTATACACCCCATTCTTTGGTTTATTTTTGATAAAATTGTTTATTTACAATCTATTAAAGATTTGGAATTTAAAACTTTCAAACAAAAAAAGAAATTTTCCCTATTAATAAGTATAAAAGAAAAAAAATTCCTAATAATACTGTGAGTGATTCACATGTAAAAAATGTAACCCATCATAATCTTTCTTCTGATAAAATTCCTTTGTTGGAAAAAGGTTGTTATTATACATTGGCTCTTAAACCTGCTCCAGTTGAAAATCTTATATTCAATATAGAATCTTCCTTAAAAAATATAGACTTACACACACCTGATCTTATTAGATTTGAAGTTTGTGATGTCTTAAAAAATATGAAATCACCAAAAAATAATATATCTAAAGGAGAATTTATTGCACTACAACATTTAAAAACAGATGATTCTATTGTTGTTAGGCCAGAAGATAATGGTAATTCGACTGTTGTTCTTAGTCATTTGGATTATGATAACAAAATTGTAAATTTATGAAATGATGGAACTTATAAAAAGATTATTGAAGACCCTTTGACATATTTAGAGAAAAAGACAAAATGTCTTATTAAACGTTCTAGTAGAGATGAAGATATGAAAATTAAAATTTTCCAAGAGAAGGTTCTTCATTATATCCTAAATTTTATGGTTTGCCTAAAATTCATAAACCTGAGATACCATTGTGACCTATTGTGTGTGCTATAGGCTCTCCTACATGTGCTTTGGCTTGATATTTAGCTTAATGCTTCAGCCACTGACAGACAAGATTCCATCAAGAATTAAAATTTCAAGTCATTTTATTTCAATAATTAAAAACATAAAAGTAACTGGAACTGATTTATGGGTTAGTTTTGATGTTTCTTCTATGTTTACTAATATTCCTGTTAAAAAAAAAAACATTAAGTATAATCACTCAGTAAAATGATTTATCTAATTTTATTAGTCCATTAGCAAATCATTGCCTTGAAAATACATTTTCTTTATAATTCTCAAATGTTTAAATAAATTAAAGGACCTTCTATGGGATTCCCACTGTCACCTGTCATTGCTCATCTTTTCATGGACAATTTTAAAAGTCATGTATTATGTGCAGCTACTAAATCCTTCTATTTGGCTTAGATATGTGGATGATACATTTGTCATATTGTCTCATGGAATTGATTTTTTTAAATTCTTTTATTGTTTTTTATAAATAATTGGCATTCAATTATTGAATTTACTATGGAAGTGGAAAATAACAGATCACTTTTTTTCTAGATGTTTTCATTGCAAAAAAAAAAAATGTGATGAAACATTATCAATATCAGTTTACAGAAAATCCACCCATAAAAACAGATATCTTAATTTCAATTCTCATCATCATTCTGCACAATTTTTTCAGTAGCAAATAATCTTTTCACTAGAGCTTATAATTTATCTGATAAAAATATCTTTCTCAAGAAATAGAACTTACAAATGTATTCTGCTCTCTAATAATTATAATAAAAACATCATATGTAGGGCTTTATATAACATTAATACTAAAAAAAAAAGAGCATAGAATTCAGAATTCCTCTTTTAATAGAGTAATTTTATCTTATTGATAAAATCAGTATAAGTCTATCTTGTTTTAATATAAAAACGACTTTTTCCACTGGCAAAAAAAAATTGGTGATTTTTTTGTATAAACCTAAAGACAGAACATTTTTGGAACACTAAGGAGTTTATGAAATTCCATGTTTTCAGTGCTCAAAAGGTTATGTAGGTCAGTCTAATAGACAAATAAATGCCAGAATTAAGAAACATAGAAATGATTTTAATCAAAAAAATAGCACATCAGTTTTTACTTCCCATTATTTAGAAAATTGTCACAAAGATTTTAACAATACAAAAATACTTGTTAATTTATTAAGATATGATTTAAAAACCATAAGATAGTCAATTGAATTATTAAAGAGACCTACTGTTTTAAATAGGGCTGATAAAGCACAACATATTTCAGCTATGTGGAAACCTCACATTTTATCTAATATTAACTTAAAATTAATTGGTGAAAATACTGATGGAAATAAACATTTTGATATTCTTCATATTGTGAATGCTGAAATAAGTCAAGTTGTATCCCATTTCTCATCTCACACACAGTCATATTTTTATTTAACATTTAACAGGTTTTCTTTCAAACGTTAACCATAATAATAGTGGATGGTATTCCATCGAAATATTGGTGTTTAATGAAAAACAATACATGGTACAACCCAAAAAGTTATAATTTATCTACATAATACAACTGTGAAAACATTAAATATATATTCTAACCCTTGTCCTCGCGTGCAGCTCTACTACACCTCAGGCCAATCATGTTGAGGGCCACAATCTAACCCTTGTAAACAAATCAGGCCAATCTAACCACCCCGTTCCTGCATCTCCACTTCCCCCATATAAATACAATATAGTGAAAATCACCTGACCGGGTTCAACTCTAATAATTAATGAAATATTCAATTAAATGCTTTACTAGCTCAAGATTCTTAAAATTAACTTAGGTTCTGTTTTAAACTAAATCAAATAAATATTCAGGAATTCATGAGACTAGAAGTGGAAATACGGGTGACAAGGTAGATTACATTGAGACAATATCCCACCGGTTACCACCTCAATGGCATAAGAACACTATCCCCCCTTATACTACTATTACATATAATAACTACATAGTATTCTAACAACTTCCGCAACTTCTAATCACTAAGACTCATTTAACAATTAAAGTATTAATCTTTTATCTCTAATAACAATAATAGTAATCATCTAGCTCAAATGAAATAATCTCAGGTTCTTAAATTTATTCGTATGTTAATAACATATGGTAGCAAAATATGATAAGGGATTTTATGTCATAATCTACTACTCTGAAATTAGATTAATAATAAAACAATAATAATCACAATCTTTATTGCCTAATCCAACTAGTACATCTTTTCTTTTATCGCAAATTTATAACTGTAATAAATTAGTTAATAATCTAATATCCCTTTTTTTCTTCTTTAAGCAATAAAATAAATTAATAAGTGGCAGTGTTTAGATAATCTGATAAACAAAACAAGTGGCAACTAATAGCATACAATTTAGCAAAATATTATGATAATGGATTGATGACCAGTAATGCAATGCAATTTATAATTATTTAATTACAAGAAGATCAATAAATATTTAAGATTAAACATACTTCTCTATTTATCTTTTGTGCAAACAATCATATACTTTGTTTAATTGTTGTGAACATACTCTGTGAATTCATGCAATGATGTATAGAAACGAAACTCAGACACAAGTTTTAATAAACAAATTTTAAAATTTTATTAACATCAATAAAAATAAATAAAACAAACGAATCTATTTACATCTATTTAGAAGGGATATCCTCATTTTTTTTAAAACTACAATAACTGAATTATACACATTTATATTTTTTTTATCGTTAATTACTTATTATGCCTTTTAAAAGTTATTTATTTATTTCTCATTAGGTTTATCATATCACCTATTTTAACTATTTTATGGGTAACAACATTCTTTACCTTTTAATATTAAAGTTACTGTATTATAAATTATCTATGTGGATAAACATCATTTATAACATCATAATTTTACAATCAATATGGTTTTTAAAAGAAAATTACATTTTCTTGTAACTTTATATAAGTCACTCCGTATATTATTCAAATATTATTATTACTTTTAACATTTGTTCTCCAATGCTCGTAAAATATAATATGTTTATTCCCTAAGCCATACTCATGTATAATACTATAACATGGGTTTAATTATCATCTGTTACAGTTTCACATATACTATAATTATCGAATGTTATTATATTTTTTTCAAATATGCAATATTTATATTTTTTAAATATAATTAACAATAAGAAAATGTGAAATTATCTTTAATATTTTTGTATATTCCTATTTGGATATACTTTTATAAAATTATAGTTCATTTCTTAAAAAGAATTAAAATAATTCTCTAACTCCTTCCCTTCTTAGGATATCTGCATCTTTCTTTCAATAATCATAATCTACTCTTCGTTAATACTTAACTATTCTTATTCCAAATAATAGCATGACATACATTCTAAAATATCTATTGTTTCCCTTTTAATAGACTTATCATATAACGATTTAGTTGCAAGAAATACAGATAAAGATAGCGAAAGATGTATAGGATATCGGGAAAATAGATTGATAACTTGTCCGCAATATACTTCAAAAATGTATGGAACAGTATGAATAGGTCCGACATTCATTGTCTAATAATCTTGGCGATAAGCATGATGTGGCAGCTATTTACTCAGCTTTACCAAACATCTAATACGATTCATAAGAAATATATAAAATACCACTGTCCAAGACAAACATGTGTACCAGTCATAGGGCTTTGTTAACTATGCTGATTAACATCTAAAATACATATTATTTCATTCCCTGTAGCATCCTAGTTTTTAATACATCCTCTTGGTTTCCAAATCACCACGTACTACCAAGTCACTACCCAAACTATCTCTCAAGATTTTTACTGTATCCAACATCTATAAAATACTAACTACTTTTTAAAACAATAAACAAAATTTGCTAATATAAAACATTTCCCTATTTCATAAGAACAATTTGTCTTGCTTTATTACACTGTAGGTTCAACATCTACGTTTTGTTAAAATAACATTTAAATATCCCAATCGGAAAATTAACAGAAAATATCACATAATCATCGGTTATATTGAACTATATTATTAACACATAAAATGATTATCGTATGCATATTTTTTTAAAAATCTAATCACATCTCAAAGTGTTTTAGAGTGTTGTTTTCAAAAATGCGTTTTACAACAATAATAACAATAAACTTTTGCGCTACATTCATTCGATTCCGAGCTGATCTAAATAAATAAAACATACATTATATCATTAATAATTATAAATGTTACCAAAAACAATCTTTATCTTCCTATCAGAGTTCGTAGTAGGCTTCTTTCTCTTCGAGCATCGCAAATATACACATTTCCACATACATACAATTTTATTTTAAAATTCAAAATCAAACATATTATTTCATATAATGTTATATTACGAATTAATGTATTTTGTTTTCCCTATCGCTATCTAAAACTTAATGTTTAACTTAGATTAGTAAAGAAAATAATTCAAACCATAATCACATATTTTTCTGACGGTAAATCTTGGTTAGTCCCATAATATTTATTATTTCTTCTTTTGTCCGAATGTTCTCCTTTCTGCTTATTAAAGTTTTAAATAAATTAGTTCATTTAATAAACTGTTTAGACGATCTTTAATTTTAGTGTTTAATCTAAAATTATTAGAAAACATTTTATTTAGTTATTCCACGAAGCTTTTTAATGTTCTGGCGAATATTACCTCGGCGTGTTGATGTATCTTTATTTCTAGTTAAACTACAATTATTTAATAATTACGGTACCAATTGCATTTTCCATGGATCCAATATTTTATATTTCTCTTCTGTAAAATATTTTTTTTTTCTTTAGGCAAGTGTTTTCCTTGGTAAACTTCACTTTCATTCATTATTGTTTTATATACACTACTTTCGATCTTTAACTATTTTCTAGAGTATTTTCTTAAGTCATCTTAAAGAAAGCAATTCAAACCATTTCAATATTAAAATTCCTTTTGTCCATTTATTCTTATATGAATAATACTTATTTTTATTTTCCATTATCTTCATTAACATTGTGCACAATGTCCTTTCATTGATTTTATATGCACGAAAGCAGCTTTCATAGTGATATGCTATATAAACTATATCAACGAATAATATTAACATATTTGGAACATTATAAAATTTACAACTTGGTTTTAAGAATCTATCCATTTTCTATTGAAAACTCCGATTATATTTCGATAGAATCCACTGGCAGGTTACTGTAAAGTTAGTGAAACATTACTATGAAAAACTTTTTTAAAAAATTTTATTCTAAGATTCTCTTCGGATGATTTTTAAATTGTCAGTTGGTTTCTTTCAAAGATATTATTAAAATTATAATAAAATTGACTAATAAATTGAAGAAAGAAAAAAAAATTTAGAGAGCTTAAAATTTTACCTCTGCTCTGGAGTCAACGCATTATTGTTCTCCCCGTTTATACAATTAGTTGGCGCGATTTTTTGTTGTCTGCCAAGATCTATTTTTTTATTGGTCAATTCCTACTTGGATTGATAAACAATTTCTAAAGTTTTAAAATCATGACATAATAGACTTAAATATTAACTCATTATTATTTTTAAATCAATTATTATCTATTACAATTTAATTGTCTTTAAAATAATTTTGAAACAATAATTAATAAAAATGCATCCTACTTATTTTTATTATGATGTGTGACAATTCTATCCACTTCTATAATATACTATTTAAATATTTTAATTATTAGTATTAATTTAAACCGGTGCTTAGACATAGAATATTTCAGACAGTCACGTGGTCATTTCCGGTGTTTAGTCTAATTTTATCTGTCTGATTAAATTTGCTACTTATATTATATAAAATAATTCTATAAAATTTTGAAAAACAATTTAGAAAAATATAGAATTAGATACAATTCTCACCTTCACAATATTTATTATTAAATATATCATATTAAAAATTTTACTGCTTAATCTAATCTATAATTTTAAATACTATATAATATTAATTTTAAATTTTTTTAGTAATTGACCATTTATAACCATTACTGACCTATAGAAAAGGGCACAATATATATATATATATATATATATATACAAACCTAAAAAAACATGACATATATGATATATAGAAAAGGGCACAATATATATATATATATATATATATACAAACCTAAAAAAACATGACAGGGAGGGTGGTAAGCTGAATAAAGAGAGAAAGAAATGATGGAAGAAGGAAAAGACAAAAAGGAGAGAAGAGATTAAAGGATGGAATTGATAAGATGATAAAGAGAGAGGGGAAATGGAATGAAAATTTATAAGAGAGAAAGATGATAACATTTGATAATGAGAGAGAGAGATTAAAGAAAGATGAAGGAAAAGTTGAAGAGTACTGAATGAGAAATGAGAGTCGGAGATGATGATGAAGAGAGAGAATAATTAAATGGTGAAGAAAAGAAGAGACATAAGAAGATGATGATAAACAATGAAGAGAGTGAACTATTAGAGACTGTTAATTACTTGACTCAGTGGGGTTACAATAAATTTAAGAAAGAATGATGATCCAAAGTAGTATAATCAGATAGAGACCAAATCCAATACCAATGCAAATATAACTATTATAGCATATTAATAATTTACTGTAGACAATATAAAAGATAAGGTAAATCATTAGTTAATAGTTATTAGAATTGGCTTACTATCAGATCATACACTCTGAATAAGAATAAATAATACTCTGTTTGGAAGAATGATTTCATTAACTTATAATTAACAAGGCAACGTAAGTAAACACTCTCAGTGGTTATAAAACTAAACTCTTGTGCAAAATAAAAGATTAAGTTGCCTACTAAATAATTGCTAGAATAAATAAACAAGTGAGTGATATCTTGGTCGAGCATAAGAGAACTACCTTATGTTCAATTATAGAATAATAGACAAAAAATATTAATCCAAAGTTTTGATGAATTAATCTAAATTTTAATAAACAATTGCCTATTATCCAAGACATCATTCGAGCAAGGAAAAGGACAAGGATACTGTTTATGCCTTTCCCCATACTCACAGACAACCTACTAAGAACCATCCATTAATGCAGATGGATTATAAAATTTTAAACTTATAAGATGATGATAGATAATGTGCAGCCACTGAAAGATAATGTGCAGCTTTTAAAATAGCAAATAATAAATACGTTTCTGCAACATGCATATTCTACATTTCATATTGCATAATCTTAAGTTTGAGAATATATAATGATAACTTAAAAATCAACATTTAAATGAGCATTCAGTTAAGCATCTGACATAATGTAATTATCTGTTACTGTGATTCAATCTGAGAATCACTTAGATTAGCATGGCTTTATATAATTTAAATCAGCATCAAATATATTTTATAAACTTTATGATATTTTTATGAACTTTTGAACTGAAAATCTTATAAACGTTGGAACTCAAGACAGTAATATTTTTCATATAAAAGTAAAAAAAAAAAAAAAACAGAAACAAAACTTTATAAATAATAATATGATTTATTAATAACAGTAAAAAATATTTACGAACAAAATTTATTAGAATAAACATTGCCAAGATAGTGCTAGAATCTGTATTAAATCATTTTGACTCTTAAAACTTTAATTTTGGTTTACAAGATTATAACAATTTATCAGGCTATGTTACTGAGTTTTCCTCTTAAATTCTTTAAACTGTTTATTTTGACAAACAAAATAATAAAATAATAAAATACATGCAAAAGCAAACAGAGGCTGTTTGATACTAAATTCTAATCTATTTTAATAATTAGAGATTCCAAATCTTTAAACTTCAATTACAATGATCTAAGTTTAACAAGCATAATTCTATTATGAGCATATTTAATAATACTGTGGTGTTATTTTAAAAATCAGAATAACACAATAGTAGGTTTATAATTATTACCCGTAGCTAAGCAAACACTAAGCTGTAATAATCATATACAGCATATGTTTTAAAGAAATCTGTCATTAGTTACCCTGACATTACTAATATTATATTTAGTGATGTATTTAAGCAAATTTCTAGCTAACTTTAAATTAAACTAGATGCACGGGCCACTTACTCATCAGAGGTAATTAATACACATTCTTTTAATAAATTATATCAACATAAAATTATTATACTAATTGTTTTTAAAATTAAAAGTTAAAATTTAAAGGACATACAAATCAAGCAGTGAAAATTTTGGATGAACATATTAAAATTTGTATGTATGAATTGCCACTTATACCATGTGTAGAATTTACATACTTAAAAATGAAATATAAATTATTGTTGTTTGGTTTGAGTATGATGAAACTATCATAGCAACACAATTCAGACATTGATATACCATTAAGCATTAAAATAGATAAACTCAACCTGAAGAAGCAAAGTTCCTCAAACAAGCATATCTTCTCATCACATATCTTAAAACAAAAGCAACATCACCTACAGTGGTGGAACTATCATTAATTGATCATGAATGATAGGTCAAAAATAAGTACATATATGGTCTACAGAGCTGAATAAAAAATGTGATGGCTTCCAAAATACATAACACTGAGGCAGAAAATAGGATGCCTGGACCATGTCTACAGTGCATCAGGAACATGAAAGATCACCAGGAAAATATGATCATCTCTCATGGGATTCCAATACTTCAAAAATGTGATCACAATCACTAGGAATACAAATATCTGGAATACAATAACCCTCAATGTGAACAAGCACTATCACCTCATGGAAAATCAATAGATAGAGGACCTAGTATACTCCATAAAGCATACTCACAATAGTTAACAAAGCCTAGTGCTATGAGCATAACAAATATTAAACTAACAAGATATAGACTTCACATAAACTTACTATGTAATCACTAATAATTTTAATAATACAACATGTATACTCAATGTGAAAACCAATAATGTAAACTGTGTCAACCGACTAATATAACAATTACTTAAATTTAAATGCATATAAAAATTCTAGGCAAAGATACAATGCACACATAATAAAATATTAAATATTAAAATATGGTGACTAGTAAACATTTAAAAGATTGCAAATTATTTGTGGCAATATTAATTCTCAATGCATATAAAAATGTTTGCAGTTATTATTGATGTAGCATTTATAAAACAAATGAATGGAAACTCTCTGATAAACCTATTTGGCTGATTTAAAATAAAACTGAATGAAATATTCCACATATAAATAAGCTAAGATTGAGTTATTAAAACTGTCAAGAATAAAAATTATTGAATATAATTTACAAATATAATAATATAAAATTTACCTGACAATGGCAAAATATTTACTCATTCTAATAAACCCATTAAGATTAAAATTGTGACATTAGTTTACCTGCCATTTTTATGCTACTAGTATTACACATTTTAAAAACAAAATATATTGTGTAAATATTTTTCTGGGTTTTTTTTAACAAATATAAAAACACAAAAATATAACAAAAAATACAGTAACTGCATTTCATAACAAATATAAAAACACAAAAATATAACAAAAAATATAGTAACTGCATTTCATAGTTTCAGCTCTGTACTGCTTTTTCCATTCTAGACATGTATATAATTTATTGAGGACAATTTATCTGACGACATTCAAAGATTCTGGTAAAAACATTCATAAGCATGGCAATAATTTTTAAAAATGAAACAAGTTTAATATTTCTTTAATGATATTTTAATTTTTTCATTTAAAGATATCCTAAATAGTAAAACATTGAAATAATAAAATTAAACCTGCACTAGAATTATATGTAAAACAAATTCTTAAGCTGAAAACATTATTATAAGATCCTGAGGTTTATATGTACAATGATATATCTTTATTTCAATTCCACTTTTCTCTTTTAAACAAACACTTTAAAAAAAAAAAAAACAGCTTCTTTTAAAAAAAAAAAAAAATTTCTTATATAATATTTTAAGATGTGTTTCCAAATAATTTTTCTTTACTCTTCTCAAAATAAGAGTAGGATTACTTTACAATTAGAAAATTTCATCTGTTTAGGAGATAGGAAGAATTGTCAAAAAAATTACATATAGATAAATGCAAACATAGCAGTTCATTATATCGTTGACAGATAAAAGTTCATCATTAATAATCGTAGTTGATAGAATTTTGGCCAACTGTTTTAGAAGTAAATAATTAATTTATTATAATGAATAATACATTTCTAGTTGAACATTGGGCAAGTTCATACTATATCGATATCATATGCTTGACATACAAAATTTATCCTTCCTTTATTTAGAGTAGAATATTTCTCTTTTATAAAAAATGTTTTAGAAACAAGCAATTATTATAGCAGGAATATATTAAAGTCAATATCAGGTATCATTAATAGAATCTCAGACTTTAAATCAGCTTTAAATAAATTTTAAAACAAGGAAATAGACATATTTAAACCATAACAAAGTCCACTACAAATGGCTCTCAATTTTTTTCACCTAAGTTTTAACTTATTTAGATAATAACTAAGCGTTTTCAGACTATAAAAGTTCAGTGCAATAAGGTTATTTAGACAAAGACATGCTAACTGTTGATAGCCTAAATTTATTTTCCAGTCGATATAAGTCATGCAATTAGAAGATATAAAATTTCCTTTAAACATTTAGTTACTATAGCTTTAAAGTTGATTGAAAGTCTATATCAAGAAATAGTTGCCTTTGGACTAGCAGTTGTTCATTGCAATTTTAAAACAAGTAGATATAATTGACACATACTTTTGTTGTTGTTTTTTTTTTAAATAAAAAATTGAAAAAAAATTATAACTTGCTTTTTAAAGAAAAAAAGTTTTAGGATTCAAGAGCATGCACACAGCACAGCTAAACACAATAAAAAATTTCTATTTCAAACCTGATAATTTCTACTCTCCCTCAATTCTCATGTCAATTTTTTTATAACCAATCAAGACAATTCATTTTATATAATTAACTGTAACACCTTTTAAATTAGCTGGAACTGATCACTCATTACAATGACCAAATTACTAGTTAATTATTAATTATTTTTATGTAACATTTTAAAAATAAATATTATATTACATAAAATAAATGAAACAAATATAAAAAATAAACTAGTTTTATTTATCAAAACTTTTTTTAAATCTTAAATTATAATACTTTTATTCATTCATTAGTTTTTAATCAATATTTTAGTCAACATATTATTTATTCATTTAATTCATACATATCCATTCATGCACATAAACATGCACACAGGGATGACTTTTTAACCTCACCTTTACTAAATAATTATAACTTATTAAACAATGTCAAATAAAAATATTAAGGAATAGTAGATTTAAAATAACTTAACAGGTTAAGGTTAATTTAGATAAACATTTAAACTTTATTTGATTGTTTCAAGATTAATTTAAATATTACTTTCAAATCAATTTGATACTATTTATTTTGTTTATAATATTGACTTATTTATAGGTTATAAACTAGAAAGAAGCAAAACCCTAAGTTATTTTATAGTATATTTAACATTGTTTAATAGTATAAACTAACTCAAATATTTACTTTAAGAAAACTTCTACCTTATATGTCCTGTAAAACTAATTACTACATGCTACTGACATTATACACATAATCATATAAAATACTATAATATTACAATAATATACATTATTATCATATATTATTCATTAACTAATTAATTTCTTCTATTTTTATTATTATTATTATTTTTAACAATCAGATAATTACAAATAAATAGTTAAGCTAAGATAAACTCTGACACCAGTTGGAGCCAAATGAAGTTTCACTGATATATATATATATATATATATATATATATATATATATATATATATTGTAATGGGCACAGACATCGTTACATTGTGTTTTTTATTAGTAAACATGAAAAAAAAATAAAAGTTCACCAATAAAAACTTCTTTTTTAAGAATTAAAAATAAAATAAAATCATCTTAAACTCGTATATATATAAAATTGCACAGATAAATAATTATTAAAATAAAACTTTATTAAGAAAAAGTATTTTAAAACTAAATTTTCAGAAAAGATTTAGAGATAAAAATATATGTTTAAGTTTGAAAACAGATTAATTAATCTTTTGTAAAATATAAATGATTATTTTAATTAGTAAACTAGCCTTGGGCATCTAAAATATATAAGCAACGGTCAGATAAAAAACAATAGGAACAGAATGGCCAATGAAAGAAATCCATCAGGGAAATCGGACCTCAATGGAAGGATCATCATCAACGATTACATAACATCCATTGGATCCTAAAGTTATGTATAAAAGGAAAAAAAATGGAAATAAAAAGTGATTTGGTTTAATTAATTAGAAGGAGGAGATGTGACTATATGTGTTAGAGTGGAGTTGAAGGAGAAGGGATTGAAAAGACACACTCTTCAATCCCTTCAGTTGTTAAAAAAAAGAAATGAAACATCGTTTTTCTTATACTGATGACAACAGGATCATCAGGGGATTTAATGTGGATTCCAAACAGCAAGCAACGGATAAAAGGAACGTTTTGAAATTGTAAGAACTTCTTGAACTCTCAGCTTTAAATATAAATAATTTATGAACATTTCTAAACAAAAGAACTCTAAATACTAAACTTTTTAATATTTATAAATATAAGAAATTCCTATCTGACTAAAGTAGTTAAAATGTTATTTGATGTATTTCTTTTGTAAAATCATTTCGATTTATATATTTTTTGTTCCTTAAGTTTTATTATGATTTCTGTTTTCCGATAAATTAAAATATATCAATGATAAACTTAAGTCGGGTGTGAATGGTTGTATAGATTTGTAAAGTTATATTAGGGGAGGGTAATCTTAGGTTATTCATGTCATTGTTGAATTGGGTCAATGGATTGGATATATTGATGTAGTTAGTAGATGTAATGCAAGATTCGCTATGGGCAGAATCGCTTGTATACGCCGCACACTTCCTCTTGCCTAGGGATTGCGATTGTAAGTCGGCAAAATGACCGCAGTCCGTTTCTATGGAGTTTTTTTTATATTGTTTTTCTCATTAGATAGATGTAATATTCCTATCTGACGAGAGTCAAAGTCTTATCTTAACCTATTTTGTGTTGCCGTATTTGTATTACATTGAATATATCGATATATCAGATGGATTAACGCCAGGTTGACTGCAAACTTTTAGCCTAAGGTTAAATGGGGATAGAATGTTTTATTTCAAATGCAAATCTATGTAGTCTATTCATACTCGGCACTAAATAAAAATGCATTAAATTTAAGTTGTTTATAGATGCTTGCATGGATTCGTTACTGGCTAATTATGTTTTTGGTTTTCATATTCAGTCAAAATATATATAGACATTCGGTAAATACTGATACATTATGGTGAGTATCTAAAATGTATTTATTTGGATGTCTTTTACGGTATTGGTGCCTCTGCGGTATCTTACGATGAATATCAGTGGGTTTCTTGTATTCCCTATGCAATTGACAGTATCGGTGATTTTGGATTTTGATCATTTATGGTTATTTTGGAATGTTTTAGCCGTGTGATCTATGTAATTGATCTATACTCAACATTTATAAACAACTTTTATAAATCCTCTGTGCGAACTTATAATAGCATAAAAAATAAAATGTAAATTTAATTTCTAAAATAAAAGTAAAAATAATGTTAAATGTTAAAGTAAACATATTAAAATAATAATGTTAAATCTTATATATATATATATATATATATATGCGTAAATAAATTTTTGTATGTTAATTACTGGCAGTGGCTTATTTTATTTATTTTTTAATATTAAAATATAATTAGATAAGATATTATATTATTAAATCTATAGTACTCCCTGAGCTAGTAACATGGGCTAATGCCTGGATATCAATAAAGTAAAAAAAATTTTTTTTTGACTTATGTATCTGCCTACTTTATAAATTTTTCTAGGTTCAAATTTTAGATGGCACTCTGTAGTGTAGATTACGTTAAGCTCCAAATCCAGATCGTTACGATATATTTATTGAAACAGTCAGCTTGTACAATTTAACTGTTTCACCTACTATATTGTATAGTAGTATTCTTATATAAATATATAAACACCACAAAAATCTCATATATTTTAATAATAATATTATAAAAACCAGCCTAAATTTAAACCTAAATAAGTCTAATCATGTATGCATGCATGTATATTCACGTATGTTAAGAAATATTCATTTATATAGACATAAATCTCTAAAATACACACATATATAATTTTAATAATTATTAAATGAAAAACGAGTTGTATGTGTAACATAAGACTACATATATTCTAAAAAATAAATGTTAATAGGATGTAAAACATTAAGATTTCTCTAATTTTAAATATTTATTAAGTTATTTATATTCAAATTTTCATAATTCTGCATATATCTGTAAATTAGAACAGTCGAGTTACATATATAATAAAATGTTTTTCAGAAATCTTGGATTTGTTTTTCTAGCCAAACTGATGCCAGAAGAGTTAATCTTTCCCAGTATAACATTGACTAAAATTAAATTTACAATTAAAATTAAAAAATTGCATAAATTACTGCATATAACTAGGTTTGTTTGACCTAATTAAAAGTTGACACAGCAGGTTTCCCCGATTCCTGGTAATTACCTTATAAGCTAAGAAAACACATCTAAGAAAATAATATAATGAAGTGAGAAGGGTTATATTGCTATATAAGCAATAGCAGCCATCTTTAAGGGCATTCTCACAGAGATTTAATTGGTATCTGTACTAACAAATTAAAAAAAGGTAATAATCAGCATGTCGGGGTAATAGGCTCTAAATCTTGCCTCCTGCCCCGATGGAAAGCTACCTGAGATGGAGAAGCATGAACTAACCACTGTAAAAACTTAAAGAGGTCCCGCTATGGGGAAATAACTTGCCAGTAGAGAAAAAGAAAAGAGAAAAGCAATGGTAAATACTCATTCAATTCTAAAGCTTTCCACTAAACTCAACTTAAAATGCTAACTTAAATCTTAATCTATTGGCCATAGTAATAATGTAGACTAAACATGTAAATTTAAATTTTTTTTTGTTTAATTTCAATCTTAAAAACTTGCCTAAACTGTAAATGAATTTAATAACTTGATTCTAAACCCTAAAATCTTGCCTGAGTTGAAACTCACTTATAAACCTATTTATTTGTATGATTTGTTAAATAATTCATTGATAAATTGATGTATAATTTATTATTTCAAAATCTGAGTCATTTGCATTCAAAACACATTTCATTTATTAATTTGATTTTATGATTTTTTTACTTGTTGGTTTACTTGTAGAAATTAATGATTGATTTAGTTACATATTGGTCTTATTCTAAGTAATTAAATGCTATTCAATTTTCACTTGCTAAGATCTAAAATTTAAATGTTTTATATAAATTTAGTAATGTATAATATGCAATAAGCTGTTTTAAAATAATTAAAATTCTGAGCTAATTTATATATCTTAAGTTAATGATAATATTTGCCATCATTAATCTTATAAACTTAGAATTGTCAAAACTGAATCAGTCATATTTCAGTGAATGTTGCATAACTCTAATTTTAAACAAAAGCCAAATTTCAGATTTAAATTATTTGAAAATTTATCATATTTTAAAATATTGCATTTCTTAATTAAATCTATGCCAAAGCTTATTATTTTAATTATGTTAATTTTGTTTATGCTATATGTTTCCGAAGCTGAGCTTTATTCGTAATTAAACCACTAGCTAGAATTAAATAAAGATTTTTGCACATATATATGTCATTTCGCGTATATATGTAATATGCATAACAACACACAAACTAAAAAGCTCTGCTTTGAAACAGATAAAATATTTCGATTTTCTTTTAACATTCAGTTGAAGTGATAAAATGCAGCATAAATCTGTAATAGTGTATGTTAATTTCCCCATATGCTGTAATCTTCCAAAATTTATTGAAAGTCTACATAGATAGCTGTGTAAATTGGATTTGTAAACATTCCTAAATAGTATAATTATACATACTATAATATAAACTGATGTAGGGTAGTTTCATGAATGAAACTCTTATTTTAACATCTTAAATTTGTAATATGATAATGTGGTCAGCTGTACTTATGTGTCCTTAAGAAATACCAAAGAATACTCACTTGTAGCTGCTTCTTTTATGGTTGCATATGGTCGTACTGCACCATTACATTTAGTTCAGGCAATTTTCTTATTCAGATGGTGACTGGTACATGCCAAACCATTCTGCATATTTAATAATGGAGCATAAGACTCACCCAAAGTGTAAGACTCCCACATAATATAAATTGCTTGATCAGCCAGACTAAAAAGGCTTCCTATATAACAGCAATGAGTTTGGTTGCAGCGAACCATTATTTGGTAAAAATCACTTGAATAAGGCACATATGAGATGCAAAAAACACTCAGAATTATATATTTTCTATATGCACTACTATCTGAAGTCTAGCTTCCAATAATCAGTTCATCCCACCATTGTAATTATTATTTCAGCTTAGCTTTGATCTGAATTAGAATCCAATTTAAAATGTATATTGGATGTATAGAGAATATGTTAATTATTTATGCTGGATAAAATATGTTCTTTATTAAAATTTATAATCACTTCAACTAACATAAAGCAAATCTAAATCCTATTATAGCATAAACTAGGCATAGATAAATATGAGCAAATTCATATAGTTATAAAATTAGTCTTAATGCTCATAAAAGTATGGAATCAAATTGTATTGTAATTTCATCACCTGTGAGTGATAAAATCATATATATATATATATATATATAAATGAATTAATTGTAACCTAAGTACAATCCCCTGTGAGTGATGTGATGTTTATATATATAATATATATATATATATATATATATATATATATATATATATATATATATATATATATATATATATATATATATATATATATATATAAACCGGAAATGCATAAACCTTCAAACTTTAATATTTGTACTAGAAAATTATAGTCATTTGTGAGTGACTTAATCAATATATGTGAACCAAGTCATGTAAATTCAGCTATGTAAAATTATTTTAATAACCTATCACTTGCATGTGAATCTAAATTATTGTAAACATCCCTTAACCACCTGCATGTGAGATCAAACAACTATCCATTATAATATTGTTTTAAAGTATTGTTTTCATATTTTAAATTCATTAAATTAATTTTAAATTTACTCTTGCTTCATGTCTTAGTCTTGCTCACTGACCCACAATTATTTAGCATTTAATATTTTTTTTTATTATTAGTAATCAAAATCTTGTCAGTGTTTTTTGATCATATATTAGCCACATGATATCTATATAGTTGTACTAAATAAGTATGCCAACTATTCTGTCTTTTGCTCTACTGATGTGCTACTGCTGGGTCATGAAGAAGAGAAATACTGCTGTGACCTCAACTGTGTTATCTGCAACATAGTAAGTCTATGAACATTGGTAGAGTAACTAGGGTTGGACTGGAGTCATGCCTTCCACCACCATAAAACTGGTCAACCCTTAGGGTGATCTATCAGAGTTCTAGATTTTGTTTCACGAATGTACATATTTGACCATTACAATATATATATATATATATATATATATTGAAACAGTAAGGTCTGCTTTGCAGATCTTCGTTTCACCTTTTCTCACCTATTTCCTACCTCATACCTTAGTTTGAACCCCAATCTATCGTAGTGTGTCTGCAATACGCTTATATACCAAAAATCCTGCCTAATTTTAAACCACGAGTACAATGCTCATATTATATATATATATATATATTATATATATATATATATATATATATATATATATATATATATATATATATATAAGTCATTCCCAAATAAATAAAAGATTATAGATTATGTATATGGTCACATAATTTTGATTTATTAAAAAGTAGGTTATATAAGTCGTAATTGGCACACACTATGATATGCATTTTAAAACATATCAAAATTATAAATTGTTAAAGTTATTTTGTTTGAATCTATTTACAAATATATTACCGTCATAATGTATTTTGATTTAAAATAAAACTCATTTAGTAAATATTCGTTTAGTAAATAGATTCAAATATTGCAATTTAAAAGTAAAATAACTTTCATTTAATTTAATAAAAGTTATCCCAAATATTTCTTTAAAATAAATGAGGGATAATAGTTTAATTAGTTAATATTATATAAGTTTATCTAAAAACAGCAGATGTCCACTTAAGGTTTTCTTCAATTAGTAAAAGTAATTTTTAATTAAATCTAGTTTGTAATACGAATGTCAGCAGGGAAATTAACAAAAGAAATTAATTAATGTTGAATTCCTTTGGACATTCGGATAGATTTAATTACAGCTGATAAGTCCAATATATTTTTGCAATGCTCCAGGGCAGTTCTATTGTTAACGTCTACTATAAAAAGAAGGGTTTTCTTTTGTACTCCAGTTTTCTTTTAATGTTTCTAAGAGAAATCATTCTGAGTTCTATTCTAGTAATTTTTAAATATTGACATGACAGAGTAGAGTGCGAGAAGGCTATTTCTCTCCGGAATGGTCATCTGCTGCCATAGACCATCGGAAGTTATCACACAAACCCTGGAACTGCTGCTGATGCTGCCAAAAATATGAACATTTCCAGATTTTGCTGTTAAATTATATAAAAACCTGATGACCATCAATCTACCTAAATGCTTCTCCAGAGGTAACCCTAAATTAACCTAAGAGCTCTTGTGGTAACTAACATGCTATAGCTATTTAAAATTGTTTTCCTTATATTTCACATAACTTCATTATGTATTTTTTTTAACGTGTTAATATAATATAATCAACAGTTTTGCTCTATCCTTGGGTTAATATTTTCTATTTATAAAGCTTTTATTTTATTATGATAAAGTGTCAGAATCGTCTTTGACCGAGTGAACTATTCCCTTTATTGAAAGTAAGACGCCACTATTAAGGCATATTTTAAATTTATAATTTTTCAATTTTATTATCTTGCAAATCACTCGTTCGAAAGCGATTTTATTCTTTAATATATAATATAATCACATAGTTTAAAATCTACATGTTATTGATTTTAATCTAATATGAGAGTATGTGTGAGGTCAATGTTTAAATGTGTCCCCTAATGCATGATTGCGTATATAAATCTATACTTACTTTTCAAATCCGCAAGCATGCATTTTCCTATTTTAATTACCGTGTTCTACTTTAATTATAAAGTTCATCATTGATGTCAAGAATGTGCGGACCCTTTTAAATGAATTTCGAGGAATTTGATTGGGCATTTCTCTCAATCCAAGTAAAACCCATTCAGTATGTTTTTATATACACTAGTCTCGTATTGCTAGTAAATGAACTGGTTGTTGAGACCACTTTGTTTTATTTTTCCAAGGATTCTTTACACGGCAAAGTCTGTTCTTTTCGATTATTGCAAGTTTCCAGGCAGAGGGTGTCCCAAATGACACCCCTGGGAATTAAATGCAATCGTCACACAGTCGCTAAGTTTCGGCTGTTCATAAAATACTTTCCTACGGGTTAGCGGTGAGATGTCCTCCATAATTATTCCAGATCTTCAATATTGTTTTATTTTATATTTATTTTACAAAGCATCCGTGACTTAAACATGTCACACCCTCCAACATTAATAAATTCATTATCAGCAATACTGACTTCCCAATGCAACTCTATTATTATTCTCAAATAAATGCTTTGATCCCATTCTCACTTTGTTGCTTAGTAAGCTTTAGTCCGTGCTATTCTTGAAATCAATAAATATTTTAAAACACTTAATTTTCAAATATTTTCTTAAACTTGTATAATTACTCAAAACACCTCCACATGTTCCTATCTCGTCAAGCACATTATCGTAATGCTATTAGCCTGAGGAATAGAATATATCACTTTGTTTTAAAACCTTTTGTCATTTATTGAAACAGAATGCCCACAATTATTTAATACACATCCTTGTCTCATATAAGTAGACAGTGGTGTTATATATATATTTTATTTAAATAAATTTTGTGAAATTATTTAAAACTAAATTTGATCTCTTATTTTATTTGATTCCTATCACTGTCTTGGTCATATATATATATATATATATATATATATATATATATATATATATATATATATATATATATATATATATATATATATATATATATATATATACTGCATTTCTTTTGTAAATCCATAGACGTTAATTAGCCACCCAAGTTTCTTTTAGTATAGAGTTTTTTGTTTCTCCCTGAACACCAGACACCGGTCAAAGATCATACTAGTAGTGGCATCAGATGCATTGTCATGTAGATGGCACTGTGAAATTTGGGCTTTAGATTCAAACTTAGTATATCTAGAAGGCAACCCCTCCTAGAATGTTCAGTTTCATGTCTGGGGTTTGAATTCTGCAGTGTGTTAGCGAGATAGACGATTCTGACTGTTACTATATATATATATATATATATGCACGCTATGATAATGAAAGTAATAGATAGCAATAGTGTTGAAATTATTTGGTTTTAGTAAAGAATGTCAAATTTTATTGATAGTTTTCATCAATTGGAATTTATTAAATATGATTTAAATATATTATTTTTGATATTTGTGAGAAGATTATATATTAGGAATTAATAATTGTTATAAAGGTATTAAATTGATCCTTAAAATGTGAAGCATTTTGAATTTGCCTATAAAAATCTCAGTAAATGAAAGGAGTTGCTGAACAACTAGACTGGATAATGTTACATCAGCTTTTGTATAACTGAACAAAGTTTTATCATATTTTTATATTTAAGAAAGTGTATTTTACATAATACCTCATCCTTTCTCCAAATTATTGAATTATTTATTCATAAACTCGGGAAAAATTGAACTTTGAAATTAGTCGACATACATTAAGAAGAAATGTTTTTTTTTTTTATTTATTTTATGGATTGTAATGATTATAAATATTTTGAATGAAATGAAAGAGTTAAAATAATAAAAAAAATATGAGCATTAATGTTAAGAACAAATTTTCAGAAGCAACAAAATTAAGGGAATTTTTTTTTAAAATTGGTTAGAATTTTAAATTCGTGGACGATTATTTGAAGGGGGTGTTTATGGTTATAATGAACTATTGATTTATTATTTGTAATAAATTTTGTTCATTGTTTAACTTAAATTGCTTGCATTAGATAACTATTTTGTTAATAAATAAAGGTCAAGCATTGGTGGTAGAGAGATCAGCGACAGTTGCTTTGCTAATCATTTGTCTTAGGTTAGCGGGTTCACTTTCTGGCTGATGCTATGACTCATGAAATAAATAGAGGTAATGATTTAAAAGCAAATGTTTTTTATTATAATCTTAAACACTGCATAAACATTAGAAATCAACAACAAATGTACTTTTTTTTTATATTGTTATGAAATTTACATTGAAAAAAATACTACATTTCCTACTTGTATATCCTTTTTTTTTTCTAATGTTAATATTAAAATCAGATATCTAGATTTTAAAAAATCTAGGCAAAGAAGATTCATTAAATCATGGTAAACATCCTTTAATTTCATGTTTGTTAAAGATATTCCATGATAATAGACTTTAAAATATATATCTTCCATAACAGGAGAATGAGAGATCAAATGATAATTATGTACTGAGATGTGATAAGTTGGATTATATCCACCACCTATGAGTGAATATTGAATAACACACAATTAGACAACACAGGTTAGTAATTACAGAACATTTCTAGTAGGATTAATATCCATTATTCAGCAGTTTCTGGGCAGATATGCACAATGACAATATTCACTTAGAAGTTGAAGTCACACCTTTAAATTCTTGAATATCTAATTTAAGGCACATGCTCAAACCAACTCAGTTATGTCTTTAATAGATTAGCACTGTTGGATATAGTGTTTGGCTTAAATTTGATATTCAAGAAATTAAAGGTCTGAGTCGAATTTCTGTGCATACCATGACAGTAATACCTGAAAAAGAATAGAGAATAATACTACTTGAAAAATTGTGTGAATTACTAACCTGCATTGCTTAGTTGTACATTCGACTTGATTCTAGGCCAAATACATTAAAAGTGAATAAATAGCTCTTTTTTTCTGAAAATATTTCAGTTACTTGTTTTAAAATAAATATTAAATATTTTTATTATTATTTAAATAAAAAAAAAATCAGAATACAACTGAAACTGAAGTTTTAAACTATGAATGTTGTAAACAAAAAAATGTCAAAGGTATTTAATTAATTAAGAATAATGTAAGTTTTATTGTTGTTCCTATATCTAAACTACACCACGTTCCCTGTAAAGCAGTTCTATTTTTTTTTATTAAACCACACTACCATTGACCAAAGCATTAATATTTTTGTTGTTTGGCAATGGGAAATGAGATTTAGTAATAAATTTAGGAATACTGACTTGAGTATCTGACAGAATTTATAACTGATAATATATATATTTTAGGAATGACTTTAACTTCAAAGGCCACAGGTAAGATATTATATATATATATATATATATATATATATATATATATATATATATATATATATATATATATATATATATATATATATATATATATATATATATATATATATATATATGATGTTATTTCTTGTTGTTATTGTTTTTCTGTTGTTGAACACATATTTTTAAAAAGTCTAAAAATCATTCACTTTTATTTGATTTTTACTAGTTCTTTGAATGTATTTCATTGTTTCCCAGATAAGCTGTTTTAGCTTTATATTGAAACATGCAGTTCTGTCTGTACTTGTTTCATCTACTATATACTATAGTAATATGTTATTTCTGCACATATAACCAAATACTCATATATTACACCAATTTTAAATTTAATGATTAAAGATAAATGTGTATGCATATATTATAGCAATCGTTGCTGGACATGCATGTATATGTATAATAAATCAGTGTATTCATATATATATATATATATATATATATATATATATATATAATAAATCATATAACTTGTTATATATATATATATATATATATATATATATATATATAATAAACAAAACAAGTTATATATTTTGTAACTTGCTTTTAGCTTGGATTTTATGATCACTAGATGAAGCTTTACCAATAGCTTCTAACAAGCTTTTTTTACATAAAGCCAAGGGAGTAGAATTTAATATCTCTTTCATTGTCTCCAACTCCAGACAAGCTAGTTTCCAGCTAGTTGGCTCATGTGAGTAAAGGGTAGGAAGACTAGAAATTAGATCTAAATACTAACTATAAAATCAGCATTTATCAAGCACATTTCTATCAGGTTGAAATTATGAAATTTATCAGACATATGATGTCTTCAAATCCAGCTTAACAAACTAGATTGCTATATGGGCCTTTAATCAGTTCAGTGTCACCATTTAGTAAAAGCCTCTGCAATATATATATCATTGCAAAACTTCAAGCCTCTGCAATATATATATCATTGCAAAACTTCAAGGGTACATTTATGATAAACAAAACAAGTTACAAATTTCGTAATTTCCATTTATCTTGCATTTTATGATCACTAGATGGAGCATTACCAATAGCTCCTAACAAGTTTTTGGTTACCTAAATGCTAAGACTGATAAAATTCAATATATTTACCTTTGTCTCTACCTCCAGAACATCTGTTTTCAAGCTAATTGGCTCATGTCAGTGAAGGGTAGAAAGACTAGAAACTAGATCTAAACACTAACTCTAAAATCAACATTTATCAAACATGTTTTTATCAGATTGGAAGCATAAAATTTATCACACACATAATGTCTTCAAATCCAGTTTAATGTGTCTGATAAATTACATGCTTTCAAACTGATAGAAATATGTTTGATAAATGCTGATTTTAGAGTTAGTATTTAGATCTAGTTTTTAGTGTCTTTTGCTTTTACTTATGTGTGCCAACTAGCTTTAAACCAGCTGATCTGGTGATGAAGAAAATAAAAGAGATATTGAATCCTATCTTTCTTGGCATTTATGTAAAGAAAAGCTTGTTAGGAGCTAACGGTAAAGCTCCATCTAGTGATCATTATCAATCCACTGCAGTATGGATATCTCTATATATATATATATATATATATAGATATATATATATATATATATATATATATATATATATATATAATCTTCAACCATTATCAATCCACTGCAGTATGGAGGTCTCTTCAAGTTTAATCCATCTTCTCCAATCATTAGCTTCTTTCTCCATACCACCCCTGCACACTCTCTTATTTCTTCCATCCATCTAACATGTGGTCTATTTCTGGATCTTTTACAATTTTTTGGAATGCAGTTTAAAATTTCAATTGTCCATCTATTATCATCTCTTCTAGAAATATGTCCAGCCTAACTCCACTTCAATCTTTTAATTTTTTCAATGAGGTCAGTAACATGTTTGTTCTCATACCCATACATTGTGTTTTCAATCTCTTCTTGTTACTCCCAACATACATCTCTCCATACTTCTTTGAGTGGTCTAAAGTCTCTGTATTGCTCCAAGTGTCCAAGTCTCAGATCCATAAATAAGAACTGGTAAAACACATTTGTTAAAAACCTTCCTTTTCAAACACTTAGACATATTTTCTTTAGTATCAAGTTATTTATACCAAAAGCATTCCAACCAAGTTTAATTCTATGATGAATTACCTCCATTATGTTTCCATCTGTATTAATAATCTGACCAAGGTATTTGTAACTGTTAACTTCTTCTAATTCATCATAATCAATCTTTATTTTCATATTTTGACCAAATCGATTAACATTACTTTAGTCTTTTTAACATTTATCTTTAGTCCTACATTCATACTTTCATCTGATAACTCCTGCAACATTTCCTGCAGATCTGAAGCATTATTTGCAAAAACAAATACATCATCTGCGAAATCTAAATGAATTAAATAATCTCCATTTACTTTCACTCCTTTACTTTCCCATTTTAATCCACAAAATAATTCTTGCAGTTCTGCTGTAAAAAGTTTTGGAGATATGGAGTCACATTGTCTTACACCTTTCTCAATGTTGACTTTCCCAGTATCGGGATGTAATCTAATTGTTGCTGTTGCATTTTTATAAATATTCTTTAAAATATGACAATATCTTGGATCTATACATTGATGAGCCAATATTTAATCACTGATGAAATGTTTATAGAATCAAATGCCTTCTCATAATCTACAAATCCAAAACATAATGACAAATCATATTCATTTGTTCTTTATATAATTTCTATCAGTACCTGGATATGATCTACTGTACTAAAACCACTTTTAAATCCAGCTTGTTCTCTTGGTTCATGGAAATCCAATGTTCTCTGTAGAAGAGTTGTAATTTTCTTGGTAAAAAATATATAAATCTGATAAAAGGCTAATAGGTCTGTAATTTGTAATATCTTCTTTATCACCTTTTTATATATTAATATTATTACTGCATTCTTCCAATCATCTGGTACATCTTTATCATTTAGACATTTGGTATATAACTTTGCTATATATATATATATATATATATATATATATATATATATATATATATATATATAATATATATATATATATATATATATATATATATATATATATATATATATATATATATATATTTCTTCACCTGCTTCTTTTAATACATCACTTATAATTCCATCATTACCTGGAACCTTTCCTTTCTTCATACATTTAATTGCATGTCTTCTTCATTTAAAATTCTGGGCAATTCGAAAGATGTAATAGATATAGGAGGTTCTTGTTCTTTAATACTATATAATTCTTGATAAAAATCTTCTACCAATTTCATGATGTCATCTCTCTTTTTAGTAATAATCCCATTTTTTTTTCTTATTGCAGATATAAATTTCCTACCAATACCAAAATGTTTTTTAACATTCTTGAGACTTTTATTTTTTTCTACAGCTTTCCTTGCTAGTTCACAGTTATACTTCCTTATATCATTTTCAACTCTTATCTGCACAATTTTACAAAATTCGAGATATTCATTCCTTTTTAATGCATCATTTTTGTATATCTTCAAATTCCTTCCTTTCTTCATAAATTCTCTAGTCTCAGTTAAAATTTTATTGGTCAGTTGCTGCTCTTTTCTACCAGCTATCTTTATTGCAGTTTTTAAAAGTGTATCAGTTATTTTCATATTAATTTAATTCAAATCTGAATTGATGTTCAAAATCTACTAAAATTTGAAACCGATTTGTAAGTTTTAATTTAAATTCATTAGATTGTTTCTGATGATTAGGAATATTAACTGTAAATATTGTTTTTCTTAATAATTTTTGTCTCTTTAGTTGTACATTAACACATATCTTATGCCTTACTAATCGATGATCAATTTCTGTGTTAAATTTCTTATGAACATTACAATCTTGAAATATGTATTTCCTGTTAGTCAAAATATAATCCAATTCTGCTGTAACTTCATTTGGATGTTTCCATGTCCATTTCCTTTTAACATTTTTCTCAAAATAAGTATTCATAATATACAATTTTTCTTTTTCTGCAAACTCCACAAGTCTATGTCCTCTCTCATTTCTATTTCCAATAACCAAAATTGCCTACAGCACTTTCATTTGTTTACCAATTCTAGCATTAAAGTTTCCCATAACCATTTAAAATTTTTGTTTACTCTGATCAAAAGCCTTTTGTACATCCATATAAAAACCTTCTACTACTTCATCACTAAGAGAACTTGTTGGGTCATAAACCTGAATTATCTTCATTTGGTATCTGCTATTAAGTTGTATAACTAATCTTGCTACTCTGTCCGATAGACCAATATATATATATATATATATATATATATATATATATATATATATATATATATATATATATATATATATATATATATATATATATATATATATATATATATATATATATATATATATATATATATATATTTTGCTCTATGTGTAACAAAAACTAACACATATGCAGAAATAACAATAATGTTATAGGTTTAAAGCAGTATAGATTTTCGTTTACTTTAAATATTTTGTAGATTTAATATAGAAATTATAACATTTCTGCTTAATTATCTAAATTAAACTTATACATCTTGCATATAGAGAAAGTTGTTTACCAAGTTTTAGATTTGTTTTTCATAAAAAAGTAATTCAATAAAATTAATCATTTTCACTGTATTTTGACCTATTTAAAATGTTAAAGTAAAAATAGATTTTAAAATAAGTTTTAATAAATTAACATGGGCATAAGCAGGAATCCCACCTGTAAAAAAGATCGGTATCTCAGCAGGAATCTCCATTTTACCTATAAATATAGTAAGCTAAATTAGAAAAAAAATCTGGAACTAAAAAGTGGTAAACATGTTGTGATCAAAAAGAGAAAGGGGGTAGGGCTATACAATCTTATTTCAGATAGGTTGAAGTTTATTCCAATAATTTTGTTATAATTTTGTGAATAATATAATTGTATATAATGACAAATATGGGGTAGAAGAGCAATAACTTGCTTTCCTGTCCCGATAATGGTCTATCAGATGCAGTAAGAACAGGAGAATGCCCAAGTTCAAACCATCATGCCAGACAACAGGAATTAAAGTAGTTATTAATTTCTACAGCTTCTAAAATAAAAAGTTATGCTAAATTTCATAACTTCCAAAAGCTAGCTAAAATTTACTGTAAATGGCCAATATTTTTAAACTAATTTACTTCAACTTTCCAAATATTAACTTCTATAATAAAATGTAATTTTGTTTTAATATTTAATTTATAAGTCTTGCCTGATTTGATTTCATTTGATTTAATGGGATTTGATTTAGTTGAGCCTGATTTTAAATATTTCAATCTTATTTCATTATAATTAAGTAAATAAAAATAAATTTTAAATTTCACTTACGTGAAATCTTAACTGTAATTTTTGTTCTTTCTTTTAAAGGTAAATCTATGTCTATAATATTTTCAATTAATTATTTCTGTATTTAAGCTATGTCTTATTCAGAATAAAGTTTATTAATATTTAAATTAATTATTGAGAAATGATTAGAGTTTCTCACACTTTTATAATTTTGCATTTATTAGTGCACAATCAAACTTTTTTTTGGAATGAGTAAAATAATATTTATTGATATACATAATTAAACAAATATGAAAGCTTAAAGACAGATTTGATATAATTAACTAGTTGGTTAATATTTAGCAGATGTCATAAAATACAGCATAAAGTTAGAATTTAATCTTATATGTATCCCAAAATATGTTGTAGCCTTTTCTAGATTTATATAACAGCCTATATAGATGTCTTAATAAATTAGATTTTTTATATTTTTTAATAGCATGAATATAATAGCTAATTTATGAACTGATTTACGGTGATTTCATTGAAGAAGACTAATGTTTTGAGTCTTATTTTTGTTATATAATGATGTTGTCAGCAAGGCTAATGAGTTCTTAGGAAGCACAAATGTGCCATCACTTATTGCTATATGTTATATTGAATGGGATTTGGTTTTAAGGACTTCACTTTTATTATTAGTTTAGACAGCTCTCTTTGCAACATTGGCTTCGGTTTTGAGGGCCACCCTGTTAATCTCATTTAGGACTGGTGCACAACAATCCAGATATTTCTTATAAGCTATTGAATTACCCAGACTAAAAGGACTTTTTCACAGCAATTGGTATAGTAGAAGAAAACAGGTTACATGGTAATGAATCCCATGAGTATGCACACATTTAAGATGCACAGACTCAGATTATGTATTTTATATGTGACTTAGTATTTGAGTCCCACTACCCACTATCAGTTTATCCCATCATAATAATTCATATGTCACGTTTGATCTGAACCAGAATCTAATATTGTAAGATTATAATCTATAAAAGCAATGCATTGCTTATTAGGTATATGTATTCATTGTAATTAATGATAATCACTTCTGCAAATTAACAAAGGCAAATATAGTTTACATTTGCATAGCATAAATAAGGCATTGCTCATCACGAGTTAAGGCTGAAACTAATTTTTAATATGGTAAAAATAAATCTCATAAAAATTACGTAAATTGTATGCTATAAATTCATCATCACTAGTGAGTGACATTAATTTTACTTATTTTGATTGTTTATTTTATTTTATTTTTTAAAATTTGGCTTAGAATTAACTTTGTTTAAAATATAAATTTGCTTATTGTCTCATTTTACTTATTATTTATTTGTTAATTATTAATTATTACATAGTTATTTATGTATCACTATCAAAATTAAATGATATATGTCTGGTAAGTCATGTCTATTCAGCTGTACTTTATGAAGATTTCTGTCTTAAATCTGTGTCTCATATTCCACCAAAAGTGCAACTGCTGGCATGCGAATTAAAAAATGTGTGTAGCTTTATCTATGCCATCTGTAAGGTAGTTAATATTTGAACATTAGTAAAGTAACTGAGGTGAGATTGGATTCGGGGTAACAACTACCTCATTCTTTTCAGCCTTGGGATGATTTACTGAAACTCTGGATTTTTTTGTGCCAATGAAAAACTATTTCCATTAGAGTATATTTTTTTCTTGGGTATGGACTCCCAAGCATGGGGATATTTGATTACATTCCACAGCCCTGAACCGAAATTGTTTTGTGGCACTAATATTAAAATATGTATTTTTTTCGCCTGGGTATAGCTTGCCCAAACATGAAACTTTGATTACTTTCCATGGCCCTGAAGTATATTTGCCATATCACAGCTGTATTTATATATTATTTAATTTATTATTTATTTATATATATATATATTATATATTATATATATATATATATATATATATATATATATATATATTCTAACCTTATGCATGTGTATTCTCACTTCCGTGCAATATAATATTAAATAAAATGGGTTAGCTCAGTTAACGATTACACTCGGTTAAATGCAAATAATTGATAAATAAAATATCCTGCATTAATATTTAAACATTCCACTAGCAAAATAATGAAAAGGTTCAGTTTATAAAATAAATAAATAAATATTTATTATATCATGAGACTTGGAAGTGAAATACAGATGACAAGATTGATTACATTGAACCAATATCCAACAGAATACTACATCAATGGCATAAGAACACTATCCCCCTATTATTATCTCAAATAAATAAACTTATAGTGTTCTTAAAACTTCAATAAAACATAATCATTAAGATTAAACTATTAATTAAATCTTAATATTTTTATCTACAATAATTTAGCTCAATAAAATCTCAGGTTCAAAGAAAAATACTATAATATAATCTTTTATCTTCATATAATAATATAATAAGTATGTAGTAGCATCTTATAATCTGAAAGATACATGTGTGGCAATAGATAGTATCTATAATTCGATGTACTATTATAATAATCAATTTATGACCATAAGTTAATGTAAAATGTGATTTCTTAAATAAATAAATTCCTAGAAAATATTAGAATTCTTAAAATTAATACTTTATTTATTTCTCGGCAAAAAAAATTAATATTTGATTAATTTATTCTATGTGTACTATGCATTTGAATGGAAAAGAAAATAGTCTGAAAACACAAAGTTTGAAAAACAAATTTAACAAAGTGTTATTATAACAATAAAAGATAATAACAATTTATTTACACTATTTACACTTGGTATTCTAAATTTGCACCATTATACATCTTTTATTAATTGTAATTATAAAAACTTTAGAGAATATATTTAAGTCTTCACTCTGACTTAAAAATAATAATAATAACAATACAATTTTTATCTATCTCTTTGTTATCAATTTTTATGATACAATTGTTTCTTTATACTTATTCTAACATTCAATAAATAAAAAATATCAATCATATATAAAAAATATTAAATTGAAAATTTATTTGACATCTTTAAATATATATATATATATATATATATATATATATATATATATATATATATATATATATATATATATATATATATATATATATATATATATATATATATATATATATATATATATATATATATAATAATAGCATTCCATTTTTTTTTAATAATCACTACAAATAAAATAATATTTTTTTTATAATCAACAATTTATATGTCTTTATTTATCTATAATAATTAAAAATTCACAGCGATGTACCATCAACTAATAAATAAAATAATAAATACAAACAACTATAACTAATAACCATAAACAATAATAATAATCCATATATAAACATCAAATCAAAGAGATTTTTTAATAACAAATGATATTTTAATATATAAGTACATTTATTGGTCTTTTACAATACCCCATAATCCACCTTGAAAAAATGTCTTTGCAAATAACTAATTAATTATGAGATATTGAAAAACTTCTCAAATTTGTAATCTTTCTGAGGACTAATAAGGTTTGAAGAATATTACTTATCTTACTAATCACCATATTAATTTGTCAATATCTATCAGATTATCTAGATCTTGGTCCAAGTTTTCTTTAAATAAAAAAAATAAATCAAAAGTGCCTTTTAATTTTTCTCATAAAGAATTTTCAGTTTGCTGAATTCTGTGAAGTTTGTTTTGATTTACAAGATTTTTATATAACATTTTGGTATAATTCAATTGCTTTTGAATAATTTTGTTGATCAGCATCTAAATATTTTGATACAATATCCTTAAATTCTGCCTCTATATCCTTAACGTAAATACTAACTTGATCATAACCACTAACATAATTCTTAATTTTATCAATAACAGTTGCTACTTTATCAGATAATCTATTACCTTTCATTTGAATATTGTGATAAATATCATCGGCTTGAGCAAGTCTTTGTTTTAATTCACTTGTTCTATGTTCAATTGAAAACAATTCTCATGGCAAATTTGAATGGTATTCATTCAATTTTTTTTTTAAATAATTCTTTAAAAATCACAAATCAAATTGAATGTGATATACCTTCAACATTAAAGAATTTCTGAAAATTATTTTGTTTTACAACATTAATATTATCCTGTTCTATATTAATTATTTTCAGTTTGATTTTAGGTTTACTTAAATCTCTTTCCTTAGCTATATTTTCTTGAAGAAAATTTTGACTAATCACATCATCACTTATTATTTTAAGTTTAATTTTGGCTTTGCCCCTTTCTTTTTCCTCATCAATCCTTTTTCTACCAAGATTCAGACCAAATATATTTTTGCTCATTCTTCTAAATTTTACCTTTTCTTTTCCTACATCTCTTTCCTTGTCAATATTTTCTCTAAGAAAATCAATATTATTTATCTTTCCATCTATAACTTTAAGTCTAACTTTGGCTTTTCCAATATCTTTTACAAAGTCTATACTTCTTTTAAGATAATTTATCTTAATCTCTTCCTTACTTATCTTTTTAAATTTCACTTTAATTTTCCTCATACTTTATTTCTAAATTTCACTTTGTCTTTACCTACATTCATCCTTCTAATACAATTTTCATAAAGAAAATTATCTTTCAATTTATTTACCTTTTTATTTCTCTCAAATTTCAAAAAGATATATCTTGCTAACTTTGTCCTGCTGGGATACTTGTAAAATAAGTCATTTCTATTGCAACAATGGTACAAATTACCACTCAAATATTTTATGTTCTAATATATCTAAAAATACACTTTCTTTGTACCAGACAAAATTACCATGATACTGTTCTTTATATTGACTTTTGGAAACACATTCTGTTCTTTCTAGTAATTTTTGAGAGGTAATTTTAATCTTTTCTGGTGAACTTAATTCAACTTCTAAAAACTGAACACCTTCATTCATTTTATTATAAAGCATTTTTATTTCTCCTAACTCTAGAGCACTATTGTCAATTCATTGAAAACTAACTGACCAATTTCTAAATTGTGGTCAGTGTCCTTTAATCTTTCACAACATAATTCTACTTCTTCTGATTGCTTTTGTGAATTTAATTTTATTTCTAAGGATCTATCAACTATTTTATCCTCACTATAGTATTCATCAAATGTTTTAAGTGGATCTATTTACTCTTTATAAACTAACTTTTCATAGGATTTATTCATTCCTATAATATCATTAGTCAACATAAAAGATTCCTTGGGTTCTGTTAATATCTTATCATATAATTCATTACTTTTATCAACCATTTTAACATACTCTTCATTTTCACAAATATTTTCACTAGTCACATCTATGGGTTCTTTATATTCTTCCATTTTTCATCAACTTTTGTGTCTAATCTCATAACACTATTATCCACCAGAGCTTTTGATGCAACTTTTAATTCTCTAGAAAAATCATCCAAGTTGGTTTTAAATCCAGCCACTATGTTATCAGAGTAGCATTTTAACATCTCCATAAAATCTGTTTTAAATTTCTCCATAATATTTTTTACATCATAATTACCACTAACTGATATTTCATTACTGTTATCCATTATTACTAAAACTGCAATATTATATACTCATACAAAAAAATAATCTAAGATATATATATATATATATATATATATATATATATATATATTTATATATAGTATATATATATATATATATATATATATATATATATATATATTTACAACAGATCAAGGGCTCACCATCTCCAATCATTATTCCAACAAGCAATTAATCAACTAAGCAAAGTACAAGCCTTTTAATTTTATTATATATAGTAGCTATCCAACAGTCTAAATTTCAGTTGTTTGAACTCATGAACTTCTTGGTTTATATATATATATATATATATATTATAACAGACCGTAAAATGTACCGGGAGTCTACAGGGTGAGATATTTAATTAATTGATGCCCCAAACGTTTGGACTGCCAAAATATGTAACAGACTGTAAAACCCTTTTAGGATAGTACACCCAGAGCCTTCTCTACTTACAGGTCCTATTACTACTCGGGGTTCTAACTCAGTGTAGACATTTGCCTTTAACTCTGCTCAAGGATGGAATTAAATAGGATGGCAATAATGTGACCACTATATAGATCGTTAATGGCTATTGCTAATAATAAATTAAAAATCTGTATGCATGTATAATAGTTATTCTGTTGAGTGAAGTATGAATGATGCTTGACAATCTAGAGACCAGAGAAACAAAGGTTTTAACTTCAAACAACAAATATTTATTAACAGATCATGCTTAAAGTTATAATATTTATAAATCAACAGAATATATACATGATTATTATAAAATATTAATTTATCTCTACAACAATAAGACTAGCTGTAATTTAAATATTAAAATATGGGTTGAAATAAGAATTATAAAATTTAGTGCATAATTTACAATAATGTATTAATTATTTTAAATATAAAATTATATTACTAATGTACGATTATCATTTTGTTTATGTCCTTTAAATGTACCTCAATGTTATGTCCATGAATTGCTAATTTGTGTTTTGTATAGTTCATTCATAAACAGTTATTCATTTAAACAAGAAAATGTTATATATATATTTACTTATTAATTAGTTTGATTTTAATGTATAAATTGTCTAATAAATGTAAATATTTAAAATCTTACCTTTTGTTTCTGTCATTGTCCAGTTTAATTTAAACCTTCAATTACGGTAATATTTTATTTACAAACATATATAATATATTGATGTATAGTTTGAGTTGTGCATCTCTCTCACCCTATAAAAATCTAAACAAATGGGTTCTTTTTTTAAAAAAAAAGGTTTGCTACACTTGAATAAAAGGGTGAGAAAAATTCACAACCCAACTCACAGTATACATTTAAAAAAATATTTAAAACATAAAATATAATGAACTTTTGGAATTCCTTAAAACAATAGCAAGTTTAATTTTCAAGAGCAGCTTCTGTATTCTTAGCAGATAATGTCTTTCTTTCCTTCATGTATATTAAGTCATGTTGAACATTCTAAGCATTAACAATTCCCATGACGAAATTGAATTCCTCGGTGTTTGATTTTAAAGCCATGCATTTCCATTCCATATCAAGATCTTTCCACGTTGATTTAAACAATATATACCAATAAATATGATCCTCCATCACACATCAATGACACCAAGAGGATAGAAAAATCCCCCGACACTTAATTAGCAAAAGTGCATTGTTAGATATTATTTACACAATATAAATTATTAAATATGAATCCTTTTTCAAGGCTTACATTATAATATAAGGTGAACACATTTTCTATGCAGTTTTATTTATATATGTATGAGACACATGATAAAGATTTTACTTTAAAAGTAATGTTAATAAAGTTCTATTTCATCATTAGTTGATTTTATTTTATCCAAGAAACATTTGATAGCAATTATATTTTTTAACAATGATAAATAACTATGATGCTCTTAGCATTTATTTGAATGAACGAAAGTTTATCAATTAAATAATGTTTTTTTTTTCCTTTTTAATACATTTTACACTTATCAATAATAAAATTCCAAATATTAAATAGTTTATTTTTAATAAAGAAAGGAAATCATAATAACTAATATAATAATTAAAATATTCTTTACAACTTTACTTTCATGCATTTCATTTGAACAAGAAAAACCAACAACAACTAAAACAAAATCTGTTGCTTAGATATTTTTCCACATTCCCAAAATCAACAAAGGTTTACTCTTTTTTCCTCTTTTAAACAAAAGAAACGTGGTTACTAGAATTTAATGTCAAATATTTTTTTTGCTATTTTGTCACATCATGATTTAAAATCTACATTCATGTATATATATATATATATTGAAACAGACAGATCGAAGAATCGATCTTAGTTTCATGGTTGTCATTTAAGAACGGTAATTCTAAACCACTATTTACCCGCAATGAGACTTTTTCTATTCCAAGCCACATAAATTTTAAGTTATTTATTTTGTGTTTGTTTAAAAAGAATTTAATGTAAAGAGTATGAGTATAAATGTCACAAATCATGATAAATAATATTTGTGTGTGTGTGTTTTGTGGATTTATATTAGCTCAATTTAAAAGTTTCAATTGCGTGTATATTTTCTTTAAATTTTAATTTTGCAAATTATACAAAGTCATTTAAAAATGCTGATCAAAAGTCACATTCCTTTGATCAGTATTTTTAATCAAAATCTTACTTGAAAAAAATGTATAGAATAATTAATTTGTACTTCGATAAATTAAGATAATGAATTTATATTTTTGTATTCACGAATTCCGATGTAATTGTTTTGTCAATTTAGAATCATGTATTAAATTTAAAAATAAATGAAAACCGAACGTAGAACTCTTATCAAGAAAGGCAAAGGCTATTGTATAGTCAAAAATTAGATATTGCTGGAGGCCAGAAAATCAAAGGAGGCGGAGCTATGAACAAAAACTAGGCAGAAAGGTCAACCGTAGCCATCTTTGACTTGGCTGTGCTTAGATCGTCTCAAGTTACAGCAAAGTAGTTGTTCCAGAGAAATCACTTCAACCGTTATTAAGAAGTTGCCCAGTAAACTGCAATAATGATGGGCTAACTCCAATAAGCTGATTCCTGTTCTGACAAGTTAAGTCTTTCGTACCGCTGATCTGTAATGTTTTCCGTGCTTCCAGTCTTCCAAATTCCAACATTTAAATTGACCATGCCGTTCTAAGAAATTCAAAATGCGCACCTACGTTCTTCATACATATCACCGCAAGAAGGAAAGCCGGACGAAGAAAGAATGGTAACTTTTGTTACATGAACTTTTTAACTTTCCTCTCAGTAATTATTTTATATTTAATCTGTTAACCTAATTAATTGCATGTAAATTTCTTGTTTTCCATTTGAAAATGTTACACTAAAACCTGTCAGTAGATTTCCTTCTCTAATATTTCTGTGCTCTAGTCTTTAGATAATCATTATTAAGATTTGTGCCTACTAATAATCCATTTGTGAATACATTTATATTTTTCTATTACTTATTTTACAAACAAAACGATGCCAATAATAATATTTCTCAACTCTAAATAAAGTCAGTAAAGTTTATCTCATAATATTTATTATAATCATTTTAAAAGTAATTTCCTTTTATCGAACTAAAAATTGTTTCATTTATGTTGAGTTGAGAAATATTCAAATATTTTGTTGTTTCTTTTACTTCGTTATAATATTTTAATCTATACTCCAAATCTCAATACTTAAAATAGTCTAAAATTTTATTATAATATTTTTTTATATATTATTACGGAGTAAGAATAATAAGTGAATATTTTATTGCTAATATTACCTTCCGAACAATCTGGGGAGTTATGGGTTTCAGAGTGAAATTAATTAATTATTACTTTTGCGATCGTTTGCTTTCGCCATGTTTTTATTGAATAGTTATATCGGACTGTTGCGTAGAAAATGTTTTCGGAGAGAAAAGGTTTTATATAATTTCGTTTTAAAATCCACTTCCGACCACTCTTCCTCGATGTTACTGTGGCAATGCCTTTACCTTCGCTTAAGTTGGCGTCTCGTTTTACTACCACATGGAGAGAAAGAAATTCTTCTCCAGGTAATCTCTTGGATCACCGGGGTTCGAAAATGAGCCCGGCTGGTTGTAGTGTCCCGGATCTACTTGGGGGCATTAAGACTTGTCAAAGTACAAGCCGCCTGGTATTCCGTCAATGCACCACAAGTTATTATTTGTAGTATACCTTAATCCCTGCAACCATCAGTACATCAGTATTATATATTATATTTTTATATAAAACCGCCTCCCAATTATCCGTATACGCAATGGTTTGAATCTATTTAAATAAAACAACTTAATATAAAATAGTAGTTAAATATTTTAAATGCTCCAGTTACTCTGATTCTCATATCGACCTATACAACCAGTTAAAACACATAAATATTGGCATGAGTTTTGTTAAGCAGTCTAAACCGATTATTAATGACTAGCAGCAATTTATTATAAAATACATATGAAAGTTTTACCGTACCTGTAAATGATATTATTCAATGCTTTCCATAATTTATCAAAAAAATTATCTAATCTAATTTTGTCTCTCTTGCATTATTAGTCTCGAAATCTAGTTAATCACCTGCTGTCTGTATTGACAACTTAAATATATACATCAAATTATTAGCCGTACCAATATCCCGAATATAAGATATCTATGAAATAGCTGATTGTAGATAATGTAGTCTGTGTTTTTTTGATGAGCTAGTAAAGGGAAAACCCCGTACCATTGTAATGTTGTCATCGGTTAGTCATGCCAGGGTTTTGGGTTTGAATTTAGTTTGCATTTTGGAATTTATTCCTAGACGTGGACTGGGTTTGAATTCGGATTACTGTGTGTGACTAAGCATGGTAGTTTTTACCGGTACAATATATATATATATATATATATATATATATATATATATTTATTTTATATATATATATATTATTTTACATTTAATAAAAAAAAAGTAAATGTGTTTATTCCTTCATGAATGTATGGTTATGTTTGTGTGTATATATGTGTGTATATGTCTCCAAATATCTAAAAAATTAGGTTTTAAAAGTTGGCTGCCTATTTAATCTTTATACATTTTTATCCTAAAACATCAGTTACTTATTATTAATTTTGTATAAGGATTGGGCATCACCTTACATTTCCCCTACCCTTAGAAGGTTAAAATTTAGACCATTGTCAAAATTTTAGCACCTAAGCAAAGGTTTGGATGGTTATTGTGTTGGATAATTTTATTCTTTTTAAATAGGGAGAGTTATAATGCTGTCATACTTATTTTAATTTACTCATCAATATACATTTGCTTTTTTTTATATTACTCATTTTTGGTTAGATTCCTATCCTTATGTTTTTCATCATAACATTGAATTAAATTACTGTCATCATTAACATTGTTCTTATTATCTTTACTAGAATTACTAACTATATGACAGTTGAATACTCTGAATTTGACTGGTTAAGTGTATCTGTTCCAGAAGGCACATATTTGGGTTTGTCAGTCTATTTCCTGCTCCCTAGGAGTCTTATTGGATTTTTATAAGGTCTGAACAAAATATGGGATTCCCACATTTTGTGGGTCAATTCTCACATCTCAGCCAATTCTAAGATACCTCAATAAAATGTTTCAACATTAATTTGAGTGCATCCTCATCACATCTACCTACTCTATCTATTTACTCATGAACAATGATGTCTTTCTCATTACAATACACTTGCATATACCCATTTACATTTATTTTATAAACTTCACTTTCATCTTCTTTAATCATGGTCATCTGTTTACAAATAACTAAGCTTCTGTACATGGCAGTTCTTGACAACCACTGTATGGCTTTAATATCCGAGCATTATAAGTTCCTTTTATCTCTCCATCAATATTTAACCAAAATGCATTTGGGCCAGCTTGTTTCACAATAGCATATAGTCCAGCATATTGTTGACAAAATTTATGATAAACATTATCCATTGGTTTACTTGGGTTATGTGTTTTCACAAAAAACCTTGTCTCCAATCTTAAAGTGACATCTGCTTTCCTTTCCCTTCTTATTTCTAAAATTGGATTTATTAATTAACTGTTGTCCAGCCATTTGAATTTTAGTTTCTATGTCATAGTGATGACATTCAATTGGAGATTGGTATTTCACAAATAATGAAGGATTAGGTTGGTTAAAATGTAGTTGGATGGGTGCAAATCCAGTAGATTCATTTGCACCCCAATTTATGTAATTCACTACCTGTTCTGTCTGCTTCACCCACCCCCTATTATTTTTATAAGATTTAATAGTCAAAAGTAAACTTAACATTTTTTTTTATAAATATATACTCACTTAACATTATTTACAGGGTTCAATCATTAAGAAAGTCCATTTTTTATGATCCAGGGTTGCAATCAAGAAGTCTGTCACTTAATTCATGACTTTTTCTTTTTAAGGACTTTCATTCATGTATTCAATAAATGTGAAGGGAACTTCATAAGTGTTGCAAAGCTTATGGAACCTGGGACCTTTCTGTTTCTTTGTAGGGAGTATAGTTGACTCCAGTAACATATGGCATCTGTCTATGACTTGGTCATCTTCCTGATTATGAAGAGACTTGTTGTGCCATAATACACATTCAAGATGAACAAGTGTATCGACTTCATTTGTCCTTTCAAAGTTGGCATCAATAATGGGACAATTTTCTTTTGTGAAAAGTCTTTGAGCATATAATAGACTTTCCTGGACTTTGCTACTATGTTCATGGAGCTTGTATTTAAAACAAACTTTATGTTCTGAACATTGGATGCTCACATTAACTTGTTCTGCTTGATCATCTAACATATTCATTCTCATACTCTTCATGGGAAGGATTGAATCAGCATCATTCCAAAATGTTTTTGGGATTGCTCCTTCCAACTTAAAATTGGTGGAATGATTTTCTATTATGTCTTCAAGTACTTGCTGAGTCCACGTAGCAGGGCATTCATGTACAAGAGAAGTTTCCATAGTAACATAATATTTAGTACTTCGATTGGATTCAAAAATTGTTTTTTTTTATATCATTAATATCACAGCTCATACTATCTATTATATTATTAATATCATAAGTTTTAGATTCTATCCTATCTATATTTTCTTTTATACACATTATATTTGCTTCCAAATTACTATTTATTTGGATTTCCAAATCATCAATATCAGTTTTAGTTACCATAGTAAACTTTATATCCTCTATCTTAGTGGATTCCTGGGCTTGGTGAACTTCCTTAACTTTATTCTCAATTTGAGTGGTAATACTTTTCTTAAATTCAGTATACTGCTCTTGACACTGAAAGTTCACTTCATCAATATTATTCTCATCTCTTCTACATTTCGCTTTGATTCTGTACTACTGTTACGCACTTCATTCATCTCTGAAGATAACTGCTCCATGGCTGTAGAAACTTTCATTTCAATGCCACTAATTCTTTTTTTAACCTCCTCATCCAATTTGTCAATATCAGCCTTAGTTACCATGTTGCTTATTTCTGCCTTGATTGTATCTATCTGACCACTCATGCTATCTATCCGACCATTCATCTGACCACTCATGCTATCCATCCGACCATTCATGTCAGCCTTGACTATATCTATCTGACCACTTATGCTATCCATCTGGCCAATCATATCAGCTTGCATGGCATCCATCTGACCATTCATGTCATCCATCCGACCACTCATATCAGCTTGCATGGCATCCATCCGACCACTCATTACAGCTTGCATGGCATCCATCCGATCACTCATATTGCTTATATCAGCCTTGGTTGCCATATTATCCATTCAATCCAATAATGTTTGGAGCATCTGCATCATGGCTCCACTATTTTCTGTAACCTGTGTTAGTACAATTCCAGGTGATTGAGCAGACTGTTCATTAAAGTCTCCTTGAATTTGAGATTTCATTTATTTTTCCTCTTGCATTGAGAAAGAATGCTCAGCTCCAATCATTGACCCCCCAGACATATTCATGTCTACTGATCCTACTTGTTCCATATTAGGATCATGCTCAGCTTCATTGCCACTTACATTCTGTGGCTTTACATATAATTCCTTACTCATACTTGACAAATATCTCCCACTTCTGAGAAACATACAAAATAAAGTAACACTTTTCTTTAAAATATCTACTCTATGGCAAAATTATTTCTTTTTATATAATATTCTATAATATGTCATAGGATCTTCTACTAACTTGTGTCATCTCATGTGATTTTGGTTACCTTAAGTATTTTACATATCATTGGTATTAATGCTGGTTTTATATATTTTTCCCTTATCTGCTTCACTTGTCTACTCTTATTAGATTCTTGATAATCTATTTAGTTTTGGCCTCTATTTATCAATTCATACCTTCACTCAGAGTTATTTGAACTTATTGTTTATTGATTAAATTAACTATACCACTAAGTTGCCACACCATTTAATCCATAGGGTTATGTAATTTATAGTTTATTAACTGACTAACTAAAATATAATAAATCAGGTTATACTGAAATTATGGACAATTTCTCATAAATTCAATTTATGTCACACTAAAAATATACAGTAACATATGATAGACCCAACTCTTTAAAGCTCAACACATTGTGTATCAAAATATAAGAGACAACACTTTTCACATGCAGTGAATCTAAGTATTCAAGCTTACCACATTGCATGCCAAAAATGTAACAGACTACCAACTAGAATGAATTTAATAATTGGCTATTATAAATGTGACATGATAATCAACTTTCGTTAAGTCTATATATGCCAGTGTACAGCCTTCACTGTTGATGGTGTCAAAAATGTAACAGTATGTAGTTTGTATCTGTGGTGAACTTACATTTTCAGGCCCAAAATGTGCGCCAAAATATGTGACAGACCATAAAATGTACCAGGTTTCTACAGGGTGAGATATTTAATTAATTGATGCCCCAAACATTTGGATTGCCAAAATATGCAGACTGTAAAACCCTTTTAGGATAGTACACCCAGAGCCTTCTCTACTTACAGGTCCTATTACTACTCAGGGTTCTAACTCAGTGTAGACATTTGCCTTTAACTCTGATCAAGGATGGAATTAAATAGGATGGCAATAATGTGACCTCTATATAGATCCTTAATAGCTATTTCTAATAATAAATTAAAAATTTGTATACATGTATATTAGCTATTCTGGTGAGTGAAGTATGAATGATGCTTGACAATCTAGAGACCAGAGAAACAAAGGTTTTAACTTCAAACAACAAATATTTATTAACAGATCATGCTTAAAGTTATAATATTTATAAATCAACCGAATATATACATGATTATTATAAAATATTAATTTATCTCTACAACAATAAGACTAGCTGTAATTTAAATATTAAAATATGGGTTGAAATAAGAATTATAAAATTTAGTGCATAATTTACAATAATGTATTAATTATTTTAAATATAAAATTCAATTACTAATGTATGATTATCATTTTGTTTATGTCCTTTAAATGTGCCTCAAGGTTATGTCCATGAATTGCTAATTTGTGTTTTGTATAGTTCATTCATAAACAGTTATTCATTTAAACAAAAAAATGTTATATATATTTACTTATTAATTAGTTTGATTTTAATGTATAAATTGTCTAATAAATGTAAATATTTAAAATCTTACCTTTTGGTTTCAGTCATTGTCCAGTTTAATTTAAAACTTCAATTACGATAATATTTTATTTATAAACATATATAATATATTGATGTATAGTTTGAGTTGTGCATCTCTCTCACCCTACAAAAATCTAAACAAATGGGTTCATTTTTTTTTTTAAAAAATGTTTGCTACACTTTAATAAAAGGGTGAAAAAAATTCACAACCCAACACTCAGTATACATTTAAAAAAAATATTTAAAACATAAAATATAATGAAATTTTGGAATTCCTTAAAACAATACCAAGTTAAATTTTCAAGAGCAGCTTCTGTATTCTTAGCAGATAATGTCTTTCTTTCCTTCATGTATATTAAGTCATGTTGACATTCTAAGCATTAACAATTCCAATGACGAAATTGAATTCATCGGCATTTGATTTTAAATCCATGCATTTCCATTCCATATCAAGATCTTTCCACATTGATTTAAACAATATATACCAATAAATATGATCCTACATCACACATCAATGACACCAAGAGGATAGAAAAATCCCCCGACACTTAATTAGCAAAAGTGCATTGTTAGATATTATTTACACAATATAAATTATTAAATATGAATCCTTTTCCAAGGCTTACATTATAATATAAGGTGAACGCTATTTCTATGCAGTTTTATTTATATATGTATGAGACACATGAGAAAGATTTTACTTTAAAAGTAATGTTAATAAAGTTCTATTTCATCATTAGTTGATTTTATTATATCCAAGAAACATTTGATAGCAATTATATTTATTAACAATGATAAATAACTATGATGCTCTTAGCATTTATTTGAACGAATGAAAGTTCATCAATTAAATGTTGTTGTTTTTTTCCTTTTTAAAACATTTTACACTTATCAATAATAAAATTCCAAATATTAAATAGTTTATTTTTAATAAAGAAAGGAAATCATAATAACTAATATAATAATTAAAATATTCTTTACAACTTTACTTTCATGCACTTCATTTGAACAAGAAAAACCAACAACAACTAAAACAAAATCTGTTGCTTAGATATTTTTCCACGTTCCCAAAATCAACAAAGGTTTACTCTTTTTTCCTCTTTTAAACAAAAGAAATGTGGTTACTAGAATTTAATGTCAAATGTTATTTTCTATTTTGTCATGTCATGATTTAAAATCTACATTCATATATGTATATATTTTATTTTACATTTAATAAAAATAAATAAATGTGTTCATTCCTTCATGAATGTAGGGTTATGTTTGTGTATATATATATATGTGTATATGTCTCCAAATATCTAAAAAATTAGGTTTTAAAAGTTGGCTGCCTATTTAATCTTTATACATTTTTATCCTAAAACATCAGTTACAAATTATTATTTTTTTATAAGGGTTGGGCATCACCTTACAATATATATATATATATATATATATGTATATATATATGGTGATAGATGATATATATATATATATATATATATATATATATCATCTATCACCATAACATCAACAAATTTCTCTACAACTATATATATATCACTAACTAACATTTATTTATGTTTAATGATAATAAGGATTTTATACTTATACAATATTGAAATGTGGAAATTTTATATCAAATTCAATATAACCTTTAAGTATTTAAATATAATAAAATGTTCACATGCCTTAAAAATAACTAATTCAATAATAAAAACCTCCCTGGAATATTCCTTCCCTTTCTCAATAAAATCTTCAATGTATTTGCATATATAGATGACATCATGGTTGTGCTTCCTACCATTAAATACCTTCCCCATCTCATGAACATCTTAAATAGATATACAGTGAAACTTGGCCTTCAAATAAATTTTAACAAATCTCCCATTTTGAAGATAATGTCTGGTAAATAAATTAACTCTCCCCTTTTCTGCTAAACTCCAAAGATACCTAGGTTTCCCAATCTTCAAACTTCCAACTGCAATGGCAAGACAGATTTAAGATGCAATCCTCCAATCAACTGAAGCCATCACCACTTCACTCTCTAGAGTATACCTTTCATTATATGGAAAGGTTGGCCTCCTCAACATGATCATAATGCCAAAAATTTTATATTATCTTCCATTCATAAAAATGTCTAAACTGTTTTAAAATAAAATTATTCGATTATGCACCAAACTTCTCTGGAGAGGGAGGACAGTTGTTATTAGCTTGTGAGGTATTCAACGACCACACAGGTTCAATGCACTGTCATTCCACTCAATACAAGCAATCATTTTACAAAAAAACCCACAATACTCTACATAATCTGATCTTCTCCTGCGGATACTACAACATTATTAAAAAAATTACACTGACTGATCATCCTCTGCCCTTTTGAGTTCATGGATAGCATTCCTAATAGACCACCCACAATGTTATAACCCGATGATGCCCTCTAACCTTAACCAAAAAATCACCTTATGGGAAGCATACACTATAATCAATTATAATCAACAACCCATTAAAACCAGCCTAAAAATAACCAACCAAAGACTCATTACACACTTCAAAAGATGGAGTCTGGAACCCATATTCCTTGACTTCATCATTAAAATTAATCTTAATGTGCTTCCCACGAATTGGTTTTTTTATCACCAAAGAAGTTTTACCAGCATTGACCCTATATGTGGTCTATGTGCTCATGGAGATGAAATGATAGACCATATTATACACTGGTGCCCAAGACTTAAAACACTAAAAGATATAATCATAATCAATTTCAACATAAGATCTGATATGATTTTCTCACTTGAAAATGCCATTCACAATGGAACTTTTTCAATAATTAGGCTTTCTACCTTTGTCTTTTATTCCATATGGATAGTGAGATGCAAAACTCTCATGGAATTTTCCCTGCCACAAATAATACCATTGTTTTATCAAACACTCAAAAAAATCAAGAAATGTCACCAGCTCCTTTCTCTCCAGTAAAGTCTTTGATGACACCTGGTCTTTAACTGCTGTATTCTTTTTCTGATTATCAACTCCCACCTACCCAGCATTATAGAATAGGCAATTTAAAAAGAAAGTATTCATGTTTATATTAAAAATGCTAATACCATTAAACAAGTTCTTAGTTTCTCATATTCTACACAATCTCTTCATTACACCTAACCACAAAAGAGTATAACAATTGTGGTCTCATAACATAATCTAGCCAGATGGCAAATAGAACATTATATAATCATATTATTGTACAATTTATTCATTTATTTATCTTTTATCAGGATGTAATCGCTATTTATTGTTAATAAAATTTTTATTAAAATGAACTTTCTCACTCAAGATAATGTTAGCTAAGCATAAAATTACTAAATTGACACCTATAAATATTCTGGAACTTAAAACTTAATACCATTTCATATACATAATAAAATCAACTACACTAATTATTTACTTTTGAACCAGAAGCCTTAATTTACTAAAATTGTAATAGTGCAATTTGTCATCAACAAACATTCATTAATTGAACTTCATGTTTAAAAGTCACCTATAATGGAAAATAAAACATTGATATGTTTGTTTTTCCAGCCCTAATTGATAATCAAATATAATATATTATTTGTCACCAACAATAATCAATTAACCAAGCCCCTAAGTTTGGTGCTTTATATTTAGGTTATATACTCATCCATTCCTCTAAAGATATGAGTAATACTGACAACTAAAAGAATGATTAGCATTTCACAGTTTTGAGATAGATTAAAGAATTCAATCACTGCTCTTAAAGCATACAATATTCCACGAACACTCAGATAATCATCACATTTCAGCCCCTCTAAGCTACTACAACCCATAATAGTTTTCTGCAAACACAATTGCACTGCCCTGCTTACATCTAAATCTTAGGTGCTATTATTTATAAAATATGTCCTTTCTCATCTTTGTGAGTCCCAGAGGCAAATATAATACATATATCAAAAAGATCTATACCTTACTCTCTCTAAAATCTAAATCATGGCAGGACTACTGTTACCTGCTTCACGATGAATAGTAACGAACATGACAATTTGGCTTGGAGCAGTGAATGAGATCAATCAGTCACAAGTCACATGAATACATCACATCCTCAAGTCAATGAAAAAATCCCCCATCCAACATCAATACTTGCAACAGAACCAACCAAACTCCAACAATCTATTATCCAATCCAACCTTAAAAAATATAGATTTTCTACAACAC